>BKCP01012848.1:416621-478360 GCA_008636005.1 Striga asiatica | reverse complement strand
AACACATCAGCATTCTTCATTTGATGAATTAAAACCCAACTTTTTCCCATTACCAAAACAAATAACACTTGCACATAATTTCCAAGAAAATAAAACCAGACAACGTTCAAGCACTCACAAGAAAAGACACACTGTGATTGAGCATAAATAGAAAGGGAAACAAAAGGTTCAAATCAACCCACATTCACAAAAAAAAGTGCTGAATATAAATAGAAAGGGAAACAAAAGGTTCAAATCAACCCACATTCACAAAAAAAAGTGCTAATATTCAGATAAACAGTCAAGTGAAGTGAACATTGATCATGAAGGAAGATGCAACAAACAAAGCTTCATACGATACATGCAATGTTTGACTCCCCACACCCTCGAAGTTCCCTTAATTTGCATTCTGACCCCTGTTCGCAGTCGGTTGCCCTGCATGCCATTGCTGATTAGAGTGTGAATTTTCTCTTTGTATTGGCTCTCTTTGGGCAGGCATTGTCTCACGACGTCTATCATGCCTCGGGCGTGGCCGTCTGCTCGTATTTTGTCTCTCAGTAAACCTATACTGTGGCCTGTGAATGACTTTCCCATCAACAAAGAGATCGCCTACAAACAAATTTCACAAAACTGCCTTAATGACATAAAAATAACCTTTGACTGTTATGAAAGTACTTTCATATATAAATTCTGCTAACCTCCATAGTCCTTATTGGGAACATCGAGATATGAATCGGGCAATACCCACAGAACACCCGTTAGACCTATTGTTTATGAAAACAATGCACAACTGTCAACTGATTGGGTCAAACCCCAAAACAAGACACGGTTAATGATCGAGTGAACATCAAATCAAAGCTGAATGATCTTATACAACAAAATTTCCAATAGGGAACCGTGAAAATATAAAAATAAAACAAAATACATCGACATGAATTAGAACGACAGGTTCCCAAGAATCATCGAAGTATATCAAGAAACTGAAAGATTGAATAAGCCAGATAATTCTGTGATACTTTAAAAATTAGCCCAATATTTTCAACGGGAAAAGTATGAGCTATGAGATATCCATTACCTTTGACTTTGTATGACAATTCCTCTGAGATCAAGGCTCCGAATCCAGTGTATGTTGTCGTACAAACAGAATATATCTTTTTCTTTGCTTCTTCTTCACTGCATACCCAGCAAAACAATAAACATGCATAAATCAACTTCACAAAATATTGTCCTCGTGAATCAAACTTCTCAAGAAATATGAAGCATTACACTGGCCCCATTTCCATATACAACAAAATTACAAAATCAAAACTACTTTCGTCCTCAACTTTTTTAATATTTTACCCACTAAATCGAGGTACCAGCCATTTTGTTAACTTCTCTAAACAACTAATTGGAACTTAAAATTTATGCACTAAATCGTGTTTGTCAATCAATTAAAAAATGAAACCAGATAACAAGATGCACGGAAAGAAAAGAAATAACCTAACATGCACAATCACCTATCAAATTCCAAGAAATTTTCAACTTGCTAGGTGGCGATATTAACGTTTTGAATTTTGCCCCATTGAATGGAGATTAAAATTTCACCCAAGACTCCTCATCAACACTCCCACAATCAACCTACTATAGACTCAAATTCCTACCTCTTGAATCAGAAAAGTACAATCATTCATATCCTTCCACATAATCAAATCATGTGAGTTTTAATTTCATCAACAGAACACAATTACAACACATGGCCTTCAGAATTTCTTTTCTTGACTTTGATAACCGTGCAAGCACTCCTACAGAGGATCATACTCCACTCATATTCTCCAATTTGTTCAAGGATTCGAAATTNAAAAAAAAAAAAAAAAAAAGAAAATGAACTTGAACCAAAACGAAATCAATTCGTTCACTGAATAAATAATATAGATCCGTTTTCCCTTTACCTTCCAACAACCGAAGCTAGGGTTTTGACATAGGCATCAATCATCTCTTCTTCAGTGGGCTTAGGGTCAGAATTGAATTCCATCACAATGAGCCAATGCTCGTAATCACATCCATCTAGGAGAATCGTATCCTTCGGCGGTCGGTTGCTCCAGTTTGGAGATGGATCGTTCAGTGGGGAATAGCCCGGGCCGGATGTCCTCAGTCGAGTTTGAACCGTGAACCGGTCCACAAGGGGTCGCTGCCCGCCCTGACTCTGAATTAGGATGGGAACAGCAAGACGCAACCGGTGGGATAGGATGGAGGTTAACGTGCGCCGGGTGGCGAAAAGCGACGCCGCCATGGCCGATCAGTAGAAAGAGGTGTACTGTGGGGAAACTGGTCACTATCTGAATAAGTTAGCGTATTCTTATTGCGATGCACGAGTATATAATATTAAATAATAACTATAAATAGGTATCGAGTTCGAGTCACCCAATGAAAGAAGTGGGGAACCATTATTATCCTTTTTTAAAAGAGTAAGAAAAAAAAATATATTATAAATTAAAAATAAGAGTAAACAATATCAAATAATAACTAATTATTATTAAGTCTCGATTTCGAGTCACCCAATGAAAGAAGTGGGGAACCACTATTATCCTCTTTTAAAAGAGCCAAAAAAATATTACAAATTAAAGATGAGAATAAATAATATTAAATAATAATTATAAATTAAAGATGTAGGGTTAACATGTGATATAATTTACTGTATATCAGTTTATTATCAACACTATAAAATTAACTTGTATAAGAGAACATAAAGTTTGTATATTAAAATATAAAAAAATATGTGAAAGTATGTAAAAGGTTTCTGTATTATTATTAAAAACATTTAAATTTCACATTTGTATGAAAGATGTTTTCTAAACTCTTATGTAAAGAAAACATGTCTAAAAATATTTAAATTTAATATATGTGTGTGTGTGTGTGCATGTATATATAGACATAATATGACATGATAAAATATTATATAAAAGTATCTAAATATTATAAGCCTAAATAAAGACATTATAAATTTTTTGAGAGAAAAATTACCTAGTATATATAACATAAACACTGACATGATCCCAAATTATGACGGTACTTCCAAAAATTTGAGTACATAATATTTCAAAATTATTTTTTTTTCTTGTAAGTTTGTGACCTTTAAAAAAAAATTTTGTATATGACAATTCCATGTTTTATGCAGATTTATTAGTTTTATAAATACAGCTCAGATATTAATGTAAACTGTAACAAATAAAATGAAATTTTATATATAACTGATAATTAGACAAAAATTGAAAACAACATTTTTTTTCCCGAAATGATAGAGATTTATATAAAAACTGAAAGCAACATTTAATTATGCATTTCTTCTATTAATTTTTTATTGTATGTATTTAATATTTTTGGCGGAAAAATATGTGAAAAGTATATTAAAGACATCTAAAATACTATTTCATATATATAAAAAGTATATAAAATATTCAATATTATTTTTGAAAAATGTTTGAAGCCACTTTTTAAACTACTTTTGAAGGAAAACAAGTAAAAAAATTACTTAAGTTTAACCTCCATATATATATATATATGGCTCTTTAATCTCTGTCCAAATAATGTTTAAAATATCTAAAATATTATAAGTGTTAGTAATATTTGAAAAAATATAAGTATTTAGATAAAAAAATATCTTACCGTGGATCAAGATTTTATTTTATCAATTAGACATAATGAATTAACTTTTTTTAAGAAAAAAAAAACGATAGTTTTTTAAAAAATATTTGTTAGAATATATAGATAAGGGTTGAGATTTTTTAAATTTAAATGGGATTCTGTAGGATTACGATGGGATTTTGTAAGTATAATAGAAGGTTCTGGAAATTGAAAGTGGCAGGGAAACTGAAATTTTTTCTGTGGAAGTGTTTGTCTCAAACTCTACCTAATGCTGTCAACCTTATACATCGAGGGGTTCAGATGGATTTTAACTGCTCAGTATGTGGGGAGCTGCAGGAAGATACTGAACACATTTTCTTCAATTGCCCTAGAGCAATGAGGTGCTGGGAGATAAGTCCAGTGCAATGGGATGGCCTTCGAGATAGAACTGTTTTTTTTCCTGATTGGTGGTTTCAAATATGTTCGCTGGACAACTCTGAAGTATCTGAAGCGCGTATTCAACTTACAACCTATATGCTCTGGTGGCTATGGAAGGCCAGGAACATCTGGATTTTTCAAAGGATTATGCTTCCAGAACAGGTGATTGTCAAGCTAGCTCTTTCGGATTGGCTATCATTCTCTGCTGCTTCGGTTGCTGCTGTTTAGTTCCTTTTTATTTGGTTTGTTCCAGTATTTTGTATTTTGGTTCTTTCAGTTATGATTTGGGGAATTTTTCTCGTGGCTAGGCTACTTTGTTAGCAGTGGTCGGATTAGTTTTCCTTAGATCTTTGGTTAGTTGGTTAGTTCTCCGAGTGTAGTTGTTTCGGTTTTAGTTGCGGCTTTAGACCACCTTTGGTGCGTCTCTCAGTTTGTATTTTCGCTGTTGTTTGGTTTGTATTCGAACGGTGTTCGTTTTTATTAATATAGTTATCTCTGTCGTTTTGGGAAAAAAAAAAACATGTTATTAATAACTACTAAATCAAAAATTATCTAAATTAACATAAATTAAAAAATTATTTCAATTGTATTTTTAAATATTTAACCATATTTAAATAATTTCATTTGTTAATAGAAATTCATAAAAAAATCTAAATAAAAATCAAAATCACCGGCGACCGGCCACAGAGCGGGCGGCCGGTCAGCGATGCCGGCAGCCTTGGGTGCGGCCGGCCTACGATGCGGCCGCCTTGGTGCCCCGAACTTGAAAACTGGCCGCTCCCTCGACCAGCGGCGGATCCAGAAATTTTTACGAGCCAGGGCAAAAAATAGTTGAAATTTTTTTTAACTATATTTCACAAAGTACTTATATTAATAATTAAATAAATTGTTTAATCAATCGGGTCTTGATGGGTTCCCTATTCAATATGTCTTTGAATTGATGCTAAAAACTGAATGGAGAATGAGGTCTGGTTATTTGATTTCACGTTTTAATTATTATTAATAAATATACAAAAAAATATTATACAATCCTGTTTTCATAATTTTTTGTATAAGTTATATGTAAACAATTCATTTTGAAATGAAATTTATTAATTGAAAAAAAAAGCCTAATTGTCATTTTATGAAGAGTTCCTTATGGGTTGTCTTCTTACATATAAATGTAAAGTTTTTTTTATCCATGTTTATTAGAACTTTCAAATTTAAACCCTTGACTAACTTAAATTGTAAATATTTTTAATAGTTAATAACATTTATATTTGTTATCAATTTTCATTTATAAATTGAACTAATCATATTTTGACGATCTATAGTTTGACATTAATATCTTATATATAATTAAAAAAAATTATATCGATCATCTCCCTATCAATAAAAAATTAAATATATATTAACTATGACTGAAAAACAATAAATTTATTAATCAAGTCTATTATACATTATAAATACTAAAAAAAATTTAACACAGTGCATTCAAATTTAACAGGTGATGTGTATCATTTTATATAAAAAAATAATGTTATTTTGTAAGAATTATTTTAAATTTTAAAACTAGAACTTGTATTTAACACATGTAATGATATGAAGTTAACACCAAAAATCCACCCTAGGCAATTGCCTAGGCTGGCCCATATGTGGATCCGCCACAGCCCTCGACGACCGACGAGTTGAAAACATAAAAAAAAAAATCTAAAATTATTTACTAATCGAAAAAAAAAAAACATATCGGAGGAATCATGTGACCTTTACCTCAATCTTGGGGACGATTTGCCATCTTTTTTTTTAAAATATTTATGGTCCAAAACCGATCGGAGGAGGTTAAGAGAGTTTTTGTAATTTTTTGAAAGAATGTAAGGCTATGTTTGGTAGACCAATAAGCTAGCTTATAGCTTATTTGATTAGCTTATAAGCTCCCTGTATTTAAATAAACCCCGTTTGGTAGGACGAGCTTATTTAAAAAGCTCGACCTTATTTTGATAAGCTTCTTTTGATAGCTTTTCAAATAAGCTCGTTGAAATTTTTATTTCAACTAGCTTATCAGCTAATTTTACCAAACACTTTTATCATGTAAGCTAACTTTTCAGCTATAAGTCATAAGCTATGAGCTATAAGCTCGAAAATTACTAATAAGATATCAGCTAGCGTATCAGCTATCAGCTAGCTTATCAGTTAGTTTTACCAAACATAGCCTAAATTGTGAAATGAGCAAAACGGTCTTAGAGGAACGGTACATATTAAAGGGGTCGTTTACTTCATGGGTTAGGATAGGATAAGGGGTTTAGTCCTCCACTATCATTCATTTACTTCAACAGATTGGGATGGGACAGCAGTGACGTGGCGCCCATGTGTACTGAAAGTATCCTCCAAATCCTGATAAATAAAATCCCGACCTCCCCCTAAGATTAATTAATCCCTCACTTTCTATGCCCATCTTGTCCTCAGAAATGGTGTTGAAGTTACTCAACTACCCTTAGGTTTGCAGTAATTTACAAAAACTTACCAGATAAAAGCCTCAAAACGGCTCATTTGCCCTAGTTTCTTTGTCTGATTCCACAGCGACGCCATTGTAGTGAAGGTCGAACTTTTGAATCTCCAACAACGGGAAGACAGGTAAACTAAAAATTCGACATATTTCATGCTAAATTTTCAGATTTCGTTTATGGTGAATCGGGATTTTTTTTTTTTTTCGCAATATTGTGTGTATGGAGCAGTCGTGTGTTGTGGAGGTGACGGAGGCGTTGTTGGCATCGGTTTTCACTCCACGGTGTAGGTAATGTATTTCTCATTCCACCCAACTTCACTCGTGTATTTTTTGGGTTTGCCGACCCCGGCATTGTCTTGGTTTTGCCGACTTCACTCGTGTGTATTTCGTGTTTGCCGACTTCACTCGTCTATTTCTTTTCTTTTCTTTTTTTTTTTAAATCAAACTTCATTTTTTGTTTGTTGTTCTTGGGCGACCTTCGAGTGTTGCTCACTTCTGAATTTGTGGCCTAAGTAAGGAGAAAGAAAATTTGGTGTTCTATGCCATGTTCTGTTGAGGTAATTGTACAGGACCCATGTGTGTGTCTGTTAGCATGCTGAAACTATCAATTTTCATAGGTTACATTTCATTTTTAAGGCCTTGTTTCATGTGGTTTAATTATTTAGAAACTGGAGAGAGAATATAGGTATGCTGCAAAGCTGAATTTTAAAGTTTGTATGTTTAAATGAGGTGTGTTTTGAGGGGTTAATCGGAGTCTGAACTTTCAGCATCATAATGGCTGTAGTTTATTGGGATAATGGAGGAGAAAGACAGGCATTTCTCTGTTTTTTTCGCATTGTTAGCATTCGAACTTGTTGTGGTCATATGATGCAGTTTATGTGAAATTATGTGTTTTCCCTTGATTATATCTCAGCTCTAAGGCCCTTCAACTTGTGTTTTTAAATTGGATATAAAGAAAGAAACAGATTACCTATGTATGCAGAAGCTGGTGTGTGGTGTGTAGTATTTTTTGTGGTCTTACCCTGGATATGCTGAGCTGATGTTAGTCTGCTGAGCTTTATTACTTGATCATTGTTTGACTTGATTGGAAATTATGAAGCTAAACTCCATTGGAATTTTTTTGTTTTTCCTTTCAGAAAAGGCCTGGGATGATGTTAGTCTGCTTTTTTTGTTCTGTATTAGGAGTTACACATTTTTCTGCTTTTCGGTCGACTCCGCTGAATTCTAGTGCAGAGAAGGGTTCCTTCACCCTTTGAAATAAAAACTTCTGCTATAGCCCATATAACATTTATTGTGGTTGATTATTTCTTGTCTGGGATACACTAAAATGTGTTTGTACTATGCTATTAAATTATCCACACAAATGGTTTGTTTTTTATAGATGGCAGGCATATTATTAAGTGAACGCTATCCTTACTGGTAGTAGATTGCACATATATTTATTATGAAAACTATGAGTTTTTTTATAAATGATCTCAACTTCAGTTTAATAATAATAGGGCCAAGTGAGTTGATATGATTTTCAGCTTCTTTAATATTTGCATCATTGCACTTTGGTTGTTTCTGATGTGAACTTCCAACAGGGGTATGTGTATTTACTATTTATACTATGTATCATTTTGTTCTTTAATTTGATATAGTAAGTTGCAGGATATAGTAATTGTCAGGTGTAGAATATTAGGGATATTTGTTGTGTTTCTAAAGTGTTTGTGTGTTTATATGCATAGACATGCATATATTTCTTATTTTCAGCTTCTGAGTGATCCTTATTGGTAGTTAATTGCACATATATTTATTATGAGAATAATATGAGTTTTTAAAAAATGATCTCAACTTCGGTTTTATAAAAATATGGCTAAGTGAGTTGATATGATATTCAGCTTGTTTAATATTTGCATCATTGCACTTTGGTTGTTTCTGATGTGAACTTCCAACAGCAATATGAGTATTTACTATTTAAACTGTGTATCATTTTGTTCATTAATCTGATGTAGTAAGTGGCAGGATATAGTAATTGGCAGGTGTAGAATATTATGGATATTTGTTGTGTTTGTAATGTGTTTGTGTGTTTATATGCATATACATGCATATATTACTTATTTTCAGCTTGTGAGTTATTCTTATTGGTATTACATTGCACATATATTTTCCTGTTTCTGTGTTTATATGCATAGACATGCATATATTTCTTATTTTCAACTTTTGAGTTATCCTTATTGGTATTTAATTGCACATATATTTATTATGAGAACTATATGAGTTTCTTATAAATGATCTCAACTTCAGTTTTATAATAATATGGCCAAGTGAGTTCATATGATTTTCAGCTTGTTCAATATTTGCATCATTGCACTTTGGTTGTTTTTGGTGTGAACTTCCATTAGCAATATGAGTATTTACTATTTAAACTGTGTATCATTTTGTTCATTAATCCGATATAGTAAGTGGCAGGTGTAGGACGTGCTCATAATTCTTTATGATTTTCAGCTTGTACAATACTAGGGATATTTCTTATGTTTCTAATGTGTTTGTGTGTTTATATGCGTATACATGCATATGCATGCTTTAATACCATAAGCACTTGACATGTTTTACTAACATTAAAGTCAATTTCTTGTAAGGTTCAGTCAAGATTCGACGCGGAAAGCATCCAGTCCCCGTTGCTTCTTCTACATAAACTTTTCTTTAGGTACAGTGTCCTTATTTCATATATTACTATTATGTTCTTCTATTGCTTATGGCTTTTTGCATTTTTTTGTGTCATTTAAGTCCTAAGTTGTCATCAATGCATTTTGAGTGCTCGTGTCTCACTCTAATTTACACCATTTGAAAATCTTAGTAATTTACCAGTTGTGACATCTTTGAATGGGTGAAGTCCGAATGTTTTTCACTCTTTGTAGATGGCTAACATGCGAGACAAATTACTAATTCTCATTCTTTTGGAAGAGATTGTTCTTGGTGCTCGTTTTTTTTTCATAGTAGCTAGTTACTACTACCACAAATTCATACTCCCTCGCCGCCGTCGACGTTCGTTGACTAGCGGACGAACATACCGATTGAGGGATAGAGTGCCCCTTCAAGTGAGTCACATGCAAAGGCTAGTCCACGTCAGCGACACCACTTGCCTTGAGAACCTCCGTATGGACAGAGACTGTTTTGGTCGCCTTTGTTTCCTCCTTGAAAATTTAGGGGGTCTTGTTCAATCCAGAAACGTTGCACCGAGTGAACAAGTTGCTATGTTTCTTTCAATCCTTGCACATCACAAGAAGAACGTCACCTTAAAGTTTGACTTTACGAGATCAGGTAGAACTGTAAGCAAGTACTTTAACCATGTACTTGATGCGGTAATCCGCCTTTACACCGTTCTAGCCGTGTCACCTACCCCAGTTGAGGATGATTGTTCCGATGAACGGTGGAAATGGTTCAAGGTAGCCTACAAATTAAGACCCTTAACAATGCTCAGTCACTTCTTCCTTCTCTACTTCTTCCAAACTAATACTTTTTTTTTTTAAAAAAAAAAATAAGGGTGTCTAGAAGCACTAGATGGTACCTACATTAACGTTCGAGTCCCATCGAAAGATAGGGGAAGATATAGAAATCGAAAGGGTCAAGTAGCAGTTAATGTACTTGGGGTGTGCGATAGAAATATGAACTTCGTTTACATGTTGTGTGGGTGGGAGGGGTCTGCTGCCGATAATCGAGTACTGAGAGATGCAATCACTAGGCCAAATTGTCTTCGAGTCCCAAACGGTATTCCCAACATTTTAATAAAATGTTTAAGCAGCACCCACTAGTAAAACACTAACCAAACATAACACAATCGTTTATAACGCATGGAACTATTATTTGGTGGATGGTGGTTACACTAATGGTCCTGGCTTTCTAGCGCCATATAGGGGTGTTAGATATCACTTAGACGAATGGGGTACAGGTTCCCGCGCTCCACAAAACTTTAAAGAACTATACAACCTTTGGCATGCTAAAGCTAGAAACGCGATTGAACGTGCTTTTGGCATTCTAAAAATGCGATGGGCAATTCTTAGGAGTAACTCTTTTTACCCCATTCGGACCCAAAATCGCATTATCATGGCGTGTGCGCTGATTCACAATTTTATACGTAGAACCATGCCCGAAGACCCCATAGAGAATGAGATTCCAGAATTCCCGGCACCTTCCAACCCAACGTCTGACGACGACTACATAGATCAAGTTGAAAGCAGCCACGAATGGACCCAGAAGCGCGATCCCTTAGCCCAACAAATGTTCATAGAATGGCAGGGTGGTGTTCCCTAATGGATAAACACACATATTTTTTTGTGTACACAATGTAGACTTTTTTAAAATTCTCCTAAAACTAAGTAATGGTGAAAAATGTTCTTATATTAAATATTTTTTTTTTTGTTATTATACAATATCAATGTTATTGAATATGTTGTTATGTTCATTATGGGCATTCCCAAATATGGTTGTGTTTGTGTAGTAAATTATTTAGTTTGACGAAGTTAGTTATTTAGCATTATTTGAAAAATCTGTATTACCCAAAATAAGAATAAAAAAGTTGCTACAAAATTATTGTCGCTACAGGAAATCTGTCATGGAACCATCATTCACATCGGATACCGGGAAAGAGGTCGGTTCCAGCTCAAGACGCCGTATTTGGACATCGGGCGAAGAGGATGCCTTAATTAATGCCCTTAAGGATATTGTAGTCGAGGGTTGGAAAACAGAAAACGGCTTCAGAACCGGATACGCATTTCAGTTGGAAAAAAAGATGAAGACAATTCTTCCTGGATGTGAAATTCGTGCTGACCCTCATATTACTTCGAAAATGCATGTCTGGAAGAAGACTTATGCCAGCCTGGCCAATAAAAAATTAAATAACTCGGGTATGGGCTGGAATGATATTACAAAAAGCTTCTCATGCGACGATGAGAAGTGGAATGCTTGGCTGAAGGTTTGCTTTTAGCTAAAAAACCAACTCTTGAGTTGTCTATATATTTCACATAATTTATATTTCCTCATTGCATTTTGTGCTCCTAAACACATGAACAATAGGTTGATCCTCATGCCAAAGGACTGAGGAACAAGTCTTTCCCCCACTTCGATGATTGGGAGGTAATCTTCGGGAAAGACAGAGCCTCTGGTAATGATGCCCAGGCTTTCGCAGACGCTGCTCAAGATGTGCAGCAGGACCCCATGTACCGAGAAGACGATGAGATGGCATCGCAGCCCACGCAGCCCACACCATTCGATGGTGGCACGGGCAATGATGTCGGTCAATCGTCGGGTACGGCGTCTGAGAGTACATCCAGGAGAGGGGGAAGGACGAGGGGCACCAAAAGGAGGTCCACAAACTTGATGGAAGACCGTTTCATCGATGTAATGGAAACGTTCTCGATGAACACGGATGGCCGGTTGGCTGAAATCTCTGCCAGAATGGCCAACGAGCAAGCGGCACAGGCTCAGGCGACACAGGCTCAGATGTCAGAAGTAATGGATGCCCTTCGTACTTTCCCGTTTCTATCAGGTGAGGAGCGAATGGTTATAGGCCTGCGTTTGTGCAACAATACAAGGGAGCTTGCTATGTTCATGGGCATGGGGCAAGAAGATAGGGCCCTCATGGTGAGGGTCATTCGTGATGGTCGGGGGTAGTGTTGGGTCTGAAAAATTGTTGTGCTTCGTTATGTTGTGTGAATTGTATGAACTTTTTATTGCGTGGATTTGTGCTTTTTGGGAAGAAAACTATGTATTGTTTGTTCCTGACTATTTATTTTGTTGGGATGTTGAAAAAACTAATTTCATTGTAGTGGTGAACTTTTTTTGCATGCACGGTCAGCATCGAATATTGGTTATCCTTGTTGGTCAACACATCGGCTTTTCTTGTTGGTTATATATTATGTTGTAATCGATTGTTGCAGGTTCAACATGTCTATCTATAGGGACGATCCGCCGTGGGGATGTTTCTACGTACTGATGGACATGCCAAACCATCCCACACTGGTAAGTTCAACATACTCAATTCGAGCATTTTAAAGTTATAAAAAAAAAAAAGTAGACGGTGCTATTCAAATATTAAAATGTAGAATAAATTTAATAATTCTTACATTTTAAAGTTATTTATTAAATACCAGATTAGTGTGAAGGCTGTTTTTTTTGTGTTGCCACTTCAGTTTTGCCTCAAATTATAAATATGACATTTACACTTCGTTAGGACATAGATGTTGCGGCACAATTTTTTGGGCGACACGCGATGCCTTTTTCAGTTACTCTCATAACTGTTGAAGGCCGTCGCTACCCAATGGAAATGTGCAAGCTTCCGTCTGGGCTCGATTACGACCTAAGGACTTATTTACATTTTGCCAACGGGTGGCAATATTATGTTCAAGCCAAGGATATACGTAACGGGTACTACTTGTATTTTGAACGAGATGATTGTAGAACATTCAATGTCAAGGTCTACACGACTAATGATATTGAGAGGCCTCCACAGAACCGGTTTACCATCAAAATAAAAAAAACTCATGTGGAGCGTGCACTGTTGGTATGTGATTGCTTTCATGATTTACATTGTTCTTGCATAATAAAAAATATGTTATTTGATTTTTTTTTTTTGGGTTGTGTAGCCAATACCAATGCAATTTTGGAACGGACATATTGAGGGACAGGTTCCAGACTTAGACGGTGCAGTGCTTATGTTCAATGGGGACACATATTCGATGCCTATAGACCAATCGCATGGTAAGAGGCGACTGAAAGATGGCGATATGCGTCAATTCTTTCAAGACAATGCCATTGTGGAGGATTCGGTGGGTCTTCACATTGATTCCGTTTAGGTGTCCCCGATTTAGAGTGGTCAAAATTGTTGTGTAGCATGTATTTGAATGACAAACATTTTAACACTTTTTCTTCCAGTATTATGGTCTTTTTTGAGACGTTATGTAAGAATTGTGTGTTAACCGTTTTTTAGGTTTATTGTGACTACTTATATGCTTTGTATCTTATTGTGAATGAAACATTACGGTTCCCTAAACGAAAACAATGGAACAAACCATCAAACATAACAAACATTAAAACAAACAACCATGAACATGAAGTCACATACGCGTACAACACCGAAACAATAACAAACATAGTAAAGAAACATTAAACACACAACCAAACACAACTAACATAATGATACACCACCGAAACAAGAACAAACACACACGGGAAAGATATAGTGACGAAGCTAATTCCACGGCCAATCATGCGCATAGTCCATAGGAGTGGCGGAACATGCAGTAGATGCAGAATTTTCGTTCGCTTCATGTGCACCATGAGAAGAGTTGTCGTTTCTGGGCTGGTTCGCAGAGCCATCAGTTGACCCAGTTTGACTGTGTATGGATTGCTTCTTTTTTGGGCCCTTTGAACTGCTACCCAAATAAAAGGCTGGACGTGGTGGTTGTTTCTTACGGGGGATGTCAGTTCGAACGGGGTAAGGAACTAACCTACTCGGTGGCATACAGTTTGGAGGGTACTCTTCCACATCGATAACTTCAACACCTTTGCCACGGCCCTTACTGCCCTTCTTCTTGCTGTCGTCGTCACTGTCAGAAATGATACACCACTGTAAAGGATTTACGTACGGTGGCTCCTCGTGAAACAACTCCACAAGTTTGTTATGATGTGGATCACCTTCCGTCATGTACGCCAGGGAAAAGTCATCCCACTACGGGAAAAAAAAAATAAAAATTATATTGCAACTCTAATGTTGGTATAACAAATGAGAACGCATTTATTTTCGACAAAACTCACCCATAGCATTTCATCCCAAGTGTTGCCCGAAGCATGATACTTGTTCTGGCCGACGTCGTATTGAACACCAGCCTTGTCTTTCAGAGCCGTGAAAACATCATGTCGTTTCTCCAGAACTCCAACTCGTGTCCCGATGTACTCCATCGTGAAACTAGTTCTAAACCACACATTGAATGCTCGCGTAGCACCAAGGATGGACTCAGTATTATCTGCATTAGGAACAAAGATACCACATAGCTTATCTTCAAGCAAGTAGTCGATAAGAAAGTCATCAAACTTTGGTGTCCAATTTAGGTCATACAGATAGTCTGCCTGCACTAAACCAAAATTAGGAGCCATCGCAATTTTATGACTTAGAAATTTTCTTGTTTTTTATAACTTCGGTAATATTTGACTACTTCCTTCTACGGATGTGGAATACATGGTCTGCATTATGGTGTTTAAATAGCAAAATTTCGGACACCAAGATCAATGATGCATTCAATGGTGTTAGGCTATCATTATGGTCTTCATGTACGTCTTGTCTATTCAATGCAGCTTTGCAGAAATAGCTTAAAGCTACCTCTAGACGTGTAGTGACTTGTCATAGTCCGTCCCTTTGAATCTTAAACTTTTTTACCAAAAAGATGACTCTAGTGGTCACTTTTGCAAC
This sequence comes from Striga asiatica, assembly GCA_008636005.1. Classification (NCBI taxonomy): domain Eukaryota; kingdom Viridiplantae; phylum Streptophyta; class Magnoliopsida; order Lamiales; family Orobanchaceae; genus Striga; species Striga asiatica. The sequence goes on along the minus strand of BKCP01012848.1, from coordinate 463,412 downwards.
TGTGCGCATGTTATTAAATTGCAGAAGCTAGTGAAGACTTATCATTTCATCTTTGCAGAAAAGCTGAAACCTAACCTCTAGAAATGCATTGAATTGCATTTGTGCACATGTCATGTCAATTGAAAACACATATTTCATAACTTTCCTTGTCTGATTCCACGGCATTGAATTCAAAACACACGTCTTGTCATTTCAAAAGGTGGTTCACAAAAGTGGTTTCATAGAACTGGTTTCACAAAATATTTGTTATTAAACAAAACACAAGTGTAGCTGAATTAAATTACAACATCATAGCTCCTTCTATCCAACCTTACTCAGAAAACAGTACAGTGAAACAAAGCAAACAATGAAGCAAAATGTAGACTTCATATATTTGACCTTCTTCTCCAAACTTCGAGCTTCACATTCAACGCCTTCAAGTCTCAACTTCAGTTCAACATTTTTTGTTTCTTCAATCTCCAATTTCTTCACCAGCGCATCCTTCTCATCTTCCAATGCACGTATCTCGGCACATTTTAGTTGAAGCCTCGCCGATACCAGTTGCTTCATCTCATTTTTGCACTTTAATTGCTCGTGCAACCTACCCTTTTCAGCCTTGAGCCTATTAAAACAACTTCTTTGGAACGGCGGCAGTTCCGGATCAAACCAAACAAACGTGGTACAAACTGGTTCATCCGACTTCGTGTAAATGAACATAACAAAGAGGCAAACGTTAATGTAAATTAATGTTAACAAAACGTATCATTCACTATAATCTTCATTGAAAATCAATCTCAAAAGAAGATAAACTTTCCGAACAGTGTTATCAAAAACTATACCTTCCACCGAGGACATCTGAAGAACCTTCGCGCTGGGTTTTCATAAGTATTTGATGTACACAAATCGCATTCCTCTAGATGTTGACATAGCCTGACCTCAATCGGACGATTGTCGGAGGATCTATAATACCGATTGTTTGAACTCGTGTTTGAACCCTGTGACATGGTATCTGCCTGAAAAAGTGAAAATTAGTGGGATAGCAGACATTGAAATCAACATCTTATGCAAACTATGAAGGTCTTCATATGTTGAAATAATTTTACTTAAAGCCTCGATAAACTTCAAATCAGAAAGGATGAAAACAAATCCTGCTGTCCGAAGAAAACAATATTACTTAAGTTGTAATTGTAATGACAATAAAATGCAAACTTAGCTTCCATCCTTCCAGACCAAGTTTGTACAACGAACCTTGAATTAAGAAAGCAGCAATGGCAAAGGAGCTTCATATGCAAAAGCCATCAATCAGCAATTAAATCTATGAGACACTCATTAGTCTGCATACTCATTACGAGAACCCAACTTCAAAACCAATACAATTAACAAATTTAAAAGCCCAGTGATGCCAATATATTCAACTGATGAAACATATATAAACACACAAAATGTGCTTACCCTATTCACAGTTCGTTGCATATAAACAGCTCATAGTATGCTCAACAAGAAACATAACCCCAAAGGCTCACTAAAACATAACCTAATATGGACATAACTCACATAAATTCACCCTTATCATCAGAAACTTCAATACAATGCGCATACGTGAACATTTTAGGCTTAAACTTCAAGGGAGTACTGAACACTTGAAGAGAGCACATCTCTCGAACAACAAAATACACCATCAAAGAACCACAACACACAATAAGTACGAACTACACATTCTTAGAAAATTATAAAAACCCTTGCCAGCCGCAGCCAAGGCCTCCACAATGAAACCAACCAAACAATGAGTAAGTACAAAAAAAAGGTTCAGATTAACTGAAAATATGTTACCTAGTACAAACCCAGAACGCGAATTGCAGTCGTAATGTCGTCGGAACAATTGTGCTAGCCCTCAACCGCAGCCCGTTCCTCATCGTGCTCGAAACAACTGGTAAATTCCAAGTTATTCAGCGCTAAATTTCGAGGATTTAAAATGAATTGATTTAGCCGAATCACAAATTAAACCGCAACGAATAACTTGGAATTTACTAGGCAAAATCAAATGAAAAAATCAAATAAAAAAAGTTTCAAATGAATTGAGAAGAGGGCAAAAATCAGATTTAGGAGAGAAATGGGCAAAACAACGTTGAATACATACAAACGGGATGTACCGGCATCTGTCGATCTTCACTCGCCGTTCGTCGTCATCTTCACTCGCCGCCCTGTTCGCTTCAATTCTAGGGTTCGAAGCAAATTGGGAAGAGGGGGATTTCAGATGAAAAAAACGATGGAGTGAGTTAGGATCTTTTCATTTTTTTGTACCAGGGTATATATGTCATTGCAAGAGGTACATATCAGGTAATCCCACAAAGTAAACAAAAGATTATTTTCAGATAATCCTGTCACACAAAGTAAACAAGAGACAAAAAGCTGACATGTAAAGTTATCAGGATTATTTTGTACAATCCTAACCCATGAAGTAAACGACCCATTAGAAAGAGGAGTATTTATTTCTTTTTGTTATTTGAAATTTGTATATAGGGCCATTACCATTTTCATTATTATCAGTGCCTCAAGTTAGGTGATATTACCAATGCAGTCCCCCACATTTATGTATTACCACTCTCAGTACCTGATGTTTGATCAAACTACCTGTTTCCATCTCAACCGTCAACGTGCCGTTGAAAACTGACAGGGAACCTTCAATTAAATGCATCCAAGGAAAGAAAGAAAAAAAATTGCATGGGCAACAACTACAATACTTTGAGCATCAAACAACATATATTAAAAAAAAAATGCATTAACAAAGTGTATTTTGAAAAAATTGAATAAAAACCATAAAAATCAATAATAAGAAAGAAAAATAAAAATAAAAGCAGAAACACATAAGAAATATAATTCCTTTAAAATAAATAAGCAAGTAATTTCCATTCGCCAAAACAATTCACAATCAGAATTTGAAAAAGGCCTTTCATTTGAAAAAAATAATGGGCGACGCGGGGGCATACCATCCTAATGTTGTAATTGAACCAAATGAGTCAGGGATGGAATGTTTTGAGCTCGTGTTTATTTATGTTCAAACATTGTTTATTTTCATATGATTATTGTTCGCAGGGGTGTATCTACATTAAGATTAGTGTGGGCAAGGATGTTGTAATTGAACCAAATGAGTCGGGATGGAGAGTTTTGAGCTTGTGTTTATTTATGTTCAAACATTGTTTGTTTTCATATGTTTATTGTTCGCAGGGGCATTGTAACGCCCCACTTTGATTTAAAAGAAATTATGGATTTTCAGAAAAATCAAATTAAATTTTTTAAAATTCATTTCAAACATTTGTGGCGTTACTCATTTATTTCAAAATCATTTCCATGACATAACATCAACTCATAATATAATTCATCAATCATCAAACTCCCGAAACGAGATCTCATAAAATCATAAATTACCCAAACCGAGTTTCCATAAAATCATTACTGTCAAAGGGGCATTTCCCTAACCTTATTTAAATTATCATAATATCCATAATTTCATAAAATTTCAAATCATAAATTCAATAATATCCCAAGTTCATAAAATTCATAAATCATGAAGTAGTTCAAATAGCGGAAGCATAACAATCGATAATCTGGTCATACAGACCGACCACCACTAGCTCCACTCCGCCGTCGTGCCTGCCTTGCTTAACCTGAAATGTTAATTTCATGTGGGAGTGAGCACATATGGAAAAACGAGGTGCTCACCACTATGGAATAAACAATATTCATAACATAAAACAGTATGGTCGCATCATGTATAAGAATCAATTAATTATCCCAATCTCCCATCATAAGATCGTCATAATATCGTCATAAAATCATCATAATATCGTCATAAAATCAAGACTCGTGTGCACACCTATGCATAGACTAATGCTGGGTAAAATATCGAATGCCCCTCGGGCTTCTATCGATCCCCTAGCCAGTAGGAGTAGATGGAGATCACCCAACGGGTACGTTCTATAGCTACGGGGATAACTGTTCGACGGCCGGTACAACTCACATCGAAGGCTACATGGTTCATATGCATACATTGATCATACCACACGTAAAGCACAAAATTTATTGCATAGCAATTTTAAATAAAATCCACCTGGATTCCGAAGTAGCAAATAGTACAGAGTCGGTAGGATGAGAGCACGACTCGTCAAACACCTACATTCATCAAGAATAGTCCTATCAACAACTATTCCATAACTTAAAGCCACATTCACTATTTCACTTAGTCGAACACTATCGACTAAGTGGTTCGTGGGTCTTTTACCGGAGTTTGGAGCCTTTGGAGTAGACCACTAGACCCAGACAACCAATTACAAAACATGTAGAACACGTATAGCATGCATTTGAAAAGTAAGTTCTATTTCCGAAATAACAATATAAGTTTCAAAACTTAACCCGCGCAGCGATTTTGAAATCGTCACAACTTGCATCACATAAGTCATAATAACTCGATTCTAGTTGCATATGATTCCTAAGACATGCCTCTACAACTCTTATGAAGACATCAATAACAGATAAGGTCATCCATAAGGAGATAAATCATCAAACATTTAAGACTTAGTTGCAGTCAACAATTTAAGTTTAACAGCTGACAGGCCCCAGTATTCGCAGGATAAATAATGCTACAGACATGCTTTTAAGGAGATTCAAAAACCACAATGCAGATACCTCAATTATATTTAACTTTGCTGAAGACCTATTGGTAAAATAATGATGTTATCAACGAGTCTAAACACAAAATATTCAGTTAATAAAGACTGCCCGAAACCAAATCATGATACAACCAGCACTTCAGTTATTAGACCCTAACTCATGTTACAGACCTTCAAATGATATGATTCAAAACCCAATAGACAGCCAAGAAGCAAAGCTACAATTTTCATGAAGATCACCTTTTAGTTTGAGCACATATAGACATCGAAAACATGCCAGACCTAAAATAAATAAAAGCTGCCGGGACTTATTGAAAACTGCTTGCGCGACAATTTTGTAAAAATAATTACTCATTCGTTTCAAATTGGATTTCCAAAATTTCAAACCTCACTTAAAGACAACATAATAAGCTACATTTCATATGAAGGTCACATCTTCATAAAACGAGTTCTTCAGGTTCATTACAATAACACAACAGAGACAGCAAAACACGATTATATCATAACATGTGATATTTGAACCTCATGATTTCACAAAAANTCCGTACTCCAACGGGGAGACGAGGAAACGGGGCTAAGGCTGGACGGAGTCTTGGTGTTTGCGTGGTGTCTCATTGCTTCCTTGACTTGGTTCACCTATCACCCGAAACTCTGTTTTCTCCAATGGTTCCGGGCACGTCTCCAACAACACTTCCTTGCTCTCCCATTCTCTGCGTAGGCGGGCCACAACGTCTTACATGTTGATAGGCGGTAGGTCCAGAAAAACGACCGGGTTTTTCTTCAGATGCTCCTCGCGCATCTCTCTAACAAATGACTTCCATGGGTGGGATAGGATTTGTATGAGTTTAATCACTCCCTCGTCATGCCCGACAATGAGGACTTTCCCCTCTTGTAGGGTAAACCAGAGGTCGAACACTTCCTGGACACTGCATCTAAAGTCGTGATGTCGCGACAGTTTGAAGTTCCAAAACTCTCTTCTTTTCTTCTGATTTTCTTCTAACATTAAAATCCAGAAGTCATCGCTGTCCAAACTCGAACCACTACTCGAACTATCCGACTGCATATCGGATGATTGGATCTCGCATGACACTTGGAAAAAGGATTTGGTTCTTCGGTTGGGACCCGGAAATTTAAACAACAAACCTCGGGCGGCTCACGCTCGGCCTCGGTTCGTTCTCGCATGGTTGTACCGGTTCGAGTTTTCTCGCGACTAAGCGTGGCAGCTCGTCATCGGCAATTCCGATCGGCTCGCGGTAGAGGAGGCAATCACATAATCAAACGGCAGTTGACAGATGTGCGGGGCGACAGCTTGCGTGAACGGGCGGCTCACGGCGGTGCTGCTGAGCTCCGCCGCTAGCCGTCCACAGCGGGCACCGGAAGACGGAGGAGATGCTCGTGGTGGATGGCTGGTTGTTCGCTGCTGGAGAGAAAGGTGTGAGATCGGGTGGAGCTTGCAGGGGAAGAAAGAAGAGCGGCTGGGTGAATGACGTAGGGTTTTGCGTCAAAAATCTCAAGGGAGAAGAAAATACACCTATATATACATCTAGGGTATTCGACTTGCTATTCAAGACAAAGGGAAAATCGGGCCGAAGGCCATAGTATTTAGCCAATTGGTTCTTGAGGCTCGGTTTTCTCAATCTGATAATTAGAACGATGCTCGGAAAAATATATTATGACGACCGGGAAATTAAACAATAAATAAATCCAGCAATTACATATATATATATATATATATATATATATATATATATATATACACACACACACATCTATCACACAATAATCCACACAATAATATCACTTAGGCATTCCATTCAAACAAATAATATTTCTGCCAATAAAGTAATATTTGAAAATTCCAATAATCAACGACTTAGATTCGAATTACACGATTAGACCGAATCACCGAACGACGAACGTTCTAAAAATAAAATGATCGAGTACTACAACATATTATTTTGGTTGACATCGGGACCATTAAAATAAATGTGACCTCATAAATAATATTCGATAAAAAGAAAAATCTAAGAAATTCTATAAATCGAACGGGGCGCTACAGGCATATCTACATTAAGACCAGTTTGGGCCTGGAAAGAAAAAAAATTCTATGACCTAGAACTCAAAATATAACTTAATAGCCCCCTACTAAAATAAAAAATGAAAATTAAGGACAATTCTCAACAACTAAAAAATTAAAAAGTATAAATGTAAATGTGGCCTACCACATTTTGAGAAATGATATATGATTGATTAATAATAATAAAGAGATTCAATAATCCAAAATTTATAATTTTGAATAAATCAAATTGTTATGTATTTAAAAAGTGTAGATACCATTATGAGATTTTGTATTTGTTGAGAGATCGAACTGAAAATCAATAATTCTTATTTATTGGTTGTGACTCCAAACGACGAAAAAGTACGAGCAGATTTCTGAAGATGTATTTTCTCCCGTTAAAAGCACTTTCAGACATCAATATAAAAGGAGAGATACAGAAAACATAGAGAAAACATACGCTATAATATATTGCAAATAAATATCTGCTATAAGGTTTTAATCGTTTGGAAGACCATACCAATCCAACAAGATCATTTGGAAGAACACAAAACTGATGAACAAAAGAATTTTAAATTTATGAAATGTGGTCGTTTCTGCTATATTTGTTTGATTCTTAATTATTTTACATGAATGGATTTTGGGATTGAATTAATTATTTTTGGGATTTATTTTACCAACTATTACTAGTTCAAATACAATGTTTACCATTGTGGTTTATATTGTCTTTGTATTTATAACTAGAGCATCTTCAATGGTCTTTAGATTGCTCAATTTAGTTGCCACATGACACAAAAAAATTTTGTGTGGCATAAAACAATTCTAGAAGTATCTTTAGATATGTATAAGTATTTCTAAACAACTTCTATTATATATTATATTATTTATTTAATTTAACATTATTCTCTAACCAATTACAATTTTACACATGTCAAATTTAACCATCCTTAATATTAATCATTGGAGACACAATAATATCCTTCCACCATGGCATACAACACAAAATGGAGAATATACAATTAGAGATGCTCTAAATTCTTCATCCCCGTGACCACTTTGTTGATGCATAATGCATGACCATAGGCTTGCATACTTCTCTTGTCATCGTGTGCATGACCTTAATTAATACCACACACGACTTACTTAATTTGTTTCACCAACGAAACGTTCAAACCAAAGAAAACAATCCAAACTAACTTTTGGACCCCAAATTTCCATAACCTATTTCCATTCAGGCATTTTTTTCTCCCACATTTCCCGACCAGCCTCTCATTTCCCTCACCAATACCCCCAATAAATACCCTCCCTCTCATCTCACCATAACACATCACAAGAAAGAATAAAATCAAGCAGAGGGCCTTCCTCCGATCTCTGCCGAATAAACAAAAGCATCGGAGGAAAATAAAAAAAATAAAAAAAATAAAAAAATGGGTGATAGTAAGAAGAAATTCGCAATCGCCGGGCTGGCCTCCATCTTACTGGTGGCCATGGTGGTGGCCGTGGCAGTCGGAGTTACCCGCAAGAACAGCGCCGATGGTGCCACCGTTGGAACGTCGAGCAAAGCAGTCCAGGCCATCTGCTCCCCGACCGACTACAAAGATGCCTGTGAGAAGAGCCTCGCCAACGCCAACTCCACCGACCCCAAGACCCTCATCGAGACTGCCTTCAATTCCACCATCGACGATATAGTCTCGGCCGTCAAGAGCTCAGCCGTCCTAAAGGAGGCCGCCAAGGACGACAGCACGAAAGCCGCCTTCGACGTGTGCGACGAAGTCCTCGGCACCGCCGTCGACGACCTCAAGCGGTCCATCTCTCGGGTTTCCGAGCTCGACGGGTCCAAGGTCAACGAGTACGTCGAGGACCTCAAGACCTGGCTCAGTGCCGTCACCACCTACCAGGAGACCTGCCTCGACGCCTTTGAGAACACCACCGGCGACTCGGGCGAGAAAATGAAGGATCTCCTGAAGACTGCCCGACAGCTGTCGAGCAACGCCCTCGCCATGGTGAACGACATCACGTCCCTCATCTCGTCCCTCAACCTCAGCAGCCTCAGCGGCGGTGCTGGCACCAGTAGAAAGATGTTGTGGCACAACGACCCCACCGACTACGAACCTGGGACTGAGCCCGGCGCATGGCCCAACCGCCACCTTCTGAGCGCAGTAAGGCCCAATGCAGTCGTGGCCCAGGATGGAAGCGGCCACTTCAAGACCATCAGCGCCGCCGTGGCCATGGTGCCCAAGAAGAACGCGGTCCCTTTCCTCATCTACGTGAAGGCCGGCGTGTACAAGGAGCACGTCGAGATCCCCAAGGGGGCCCACAAGATCGTCATGTACGGGGACGGCCCCCTCAGGACCATCATCAGCGGCAGCAAGAACTACGCCCAGGGCACCAAGACCTTCCAGTCCGCCACCTTGGCCGTGAACGCCGACGACTTCTTCGCCTGTGACATCGCTGTCGAGAACACCGCAGGGCCAGAGGGCCACCAGGCCGTGGCTCTCCGTGTGTCGGGCGACCGGGCCGTGTTCTTCAACTGCCACCTCAACGGCTTCCAGGACACGCTCTACGCCCACACCTACCGTCAGTTCTACCGCAACTGCGTCATCTCGGGCACCATTGACTTTATTTTCGGGGACGCGCTGTCCATCTTTCAGAACTGCCGTTTTGTGGTGCGCCGTCCCATGGACAGCCAAGCGTGCATGGTCACGGCACAGGGCCGTGTGGACCCGAGAAGTCAAGGTGCCATAGTCATTCAGGGCGGAGATATTGTGGCGGATCCAGCGCTCTTCAAGGCACCCAAGCCGATTCAGGTGTACCTCGGCCGGCCATGGAAGGAGCTGTCGAGGACAATCATCATGCAGGTGAATATCGGCGGTTTCATTGCCCCCGAGGGTTGGTCCCCATGGATGGGGAACTTTGCACTCGACACTTTGTACTACGCTGAGTACCAAAACAGTGGTCCCGGGTCGAACCAGGCACACAGGGTCCATTGGAAGGGAATCAAGCACATCAACCCCAAGACCGCAGAAAGCTTCACGCCGGGTAAAGCATTCGGCGGGGACTACTGGATTGCCGGCTCCCGCATTCCATATGTTCCCAGCATGTTGTGATTTCATTGATTAATCAACAATATGTTGTTTTGGTTTGGTGTGTAATCGGATGAGTGATGAATTTCTATGGTTGTATTGATAAAGAGAATTCAACTATAATATATATGATTCCATTTTTGGGGCAATTTTGTCACATGCATGGATGAAGGTGGTAATTACATGATGGTGTAGAAAACCAACTCTTTAGTAATACTTAACTAGTTCGTAGTCCGTGCGATGTACGAGATAGAGATATTAAATAAGTCATTTTTCATAGAGCTAGTTCGTTAATTGACTTGTGCGATGCACGGAACATAGATATTAAATGAGTTATTTTCATAGGCTTTGTCCGTTAAGGTCCAAAAAATAATAGAGTTGGACATCGATTTTCTACCTAATTTCATTTTTTTTGTCGGGACGCTAAACCTGAGTATGTTAGCGCTAGCCTATAAATTAACTAATATATTATCCCGCTAACACATTTATAGTAATATAAATTTGATTTAGTATATATATTTATTCCTTGATATAAGAAAAATAACAAATTTACTTATTCTTGTTCCTCGTATAATACTCAACTATTATTTTATTATACAATTTGTTGTAATATAATGTCATAATAAAAGTTGCAGATGTGGTCTTTTCATCTTTTTTTAATGAAAATATTTACTGTACGTTAATATTATTTATTAATATAATTAATTTAAATTATGTTAATAAATTTAAAATAAAACATTATGTACAAATATTTTTACAATATATACAAAAATATTTTTTTAGATTTTTTTTATAATAATTAAATATAATTGATTTAGTAAGTGCCAAAATCAATTCTTTAATCAAGAGATTTTTTTTTTTAATTTACATCACAAGAATTTATAGTTTATTCAGCATACTATGCAATAAAAGTATATTTTAAAAGAATTTCACTATAGAAATAAATCAAACTAAAAAATGATAAAAGATAATCATGGTTAATAATAATATACAAATAAATCATATGTTGAAATTCTAAAGAATAGTTAATATATTTCTATTTTATTATCTTGTCATTAGTAAAATTATTTAATGTATATGGTTATTATCTCCTAAATGATAAATTGTAATAATTAGAAAAGGGTAATACTCAACTAATATTTTATTATACAATTTGTTGTAATATAATATCATTATTATTATTTATATAAGTTGCCCGTGCGATGCATTAAAGGAATAAGTACCCAACTCTGTAGTAATACTTAACTAGTTCGTAGCCCGTGCATCAACAATTTGTTGTAATATAATATTATTATTTATATAAGTTGCCCGTGCGATGCATTAAAGGAATAAGTACCCAACTCTGTAGTAATACTTAACTAGTTCGTAGCCCGTGCGATTCACGGAACAGAGATATTAAATAAGTACTTTTTCATAGAACTTGTCCGTTAAGTGGCTCGTGCGATGCACGAGACATAGATATTAAATGAGTCATTCCATAGGGCTTGTCCGTTAAGGTCTAAAAAATAATAGAGTTGGACATCTATTTTCCACCTCATTTCATTCTTTTTTTTGTCGGGACGTTAAACCTGAGTCTGTTAGCGCTAGCTTGTACATTAATTAATATATTATCCCCCTAACACATTTATAGTAATATAAATTTTATTTTAGTATATATATTTATTCCTTGATATAAGAAAAATAACAAATTTACTTATTCTTGTTCCTCGTATAATACTCAACTATTATTTTCTTATGCAATTTGTTGTAATATAATGTCATTATTATTACTTATAAAAGTTGCAGATGTGGTCTTTTCATCCTTTTTTATATAATGAAAATATTTAATGTACGTTAATATTATTTATCAATATAATTAACTTAAATTATGTTAATAAATTTAAAATAATACATTGTGTATAAATATTTTACAAAATATACAAAAATATTTTTTTTATATTTATTTAAATTAATTAAACATATTTCATTTAGTAATTTCCAAAATCAATTCTTTAGTCAAGAGTTTTCTATTTTAATTTACATCACAAGAATTTATAGTTTATTCAGCATACTATGCAATGAAAATATATTTTAAAAGAATTTCACTATAGAAAGAAATCAAAATAAAAAATGATAAAAAAATAATCATGGTTAATAATAATATACAAATAAATCATATGTTGAAATTCTAAAGAATAGTTAATATATTTCTATTTTATTATCTGGTCATTAGTAAAATTATTTAATGTATATGGTTATTATCTCTTAAATGGTAAATTATAATAATTTGAAAAGTGTAATACTCAACTAACATTTTTTTATGAAATTNATAGAGGACTACACGTACAATCAGACGGCAGCCTAGAGTCAATCTACGCCCACTCTTAGAGTCAATGTACAACTAATAGCCGAATAAGTTGAACAACTGACTCTTGTATAGAGGACTACACGTACAATCAGACGGCAGCCTAGAGTCAATCTACGCCCAAAAGTCAAGATTGTCCGTATTCGAGCCAGCAGAATTCAACGTCATCAGCCCGACCCGGATATCATAAAGAAGCCGCCCCGATAGACACAATAATTGCCGGAAAGACAAATATCGACCAAAGCCATTATTTTTTTATAGCCCTGGAGCGAGGTTGTGATGTGGGCACTGCCATTGGAGGTCCTTGAATCGTTCCCAGTCCTCATAAAGAGGCTCATTTGGCAGCTGAGCAAAAGAGACAATTTGAGGCCGAATATCTTGGGTCTTCTGATGGGAATAGTACTTCCCAACGAATTTGGTGTAAACTTCTGCCCAAGTTGTGAGAGAATCCGGTGTGAGGGTCATGAGCCAGGCCTTGGCCTGGTCCTTCAGAGTCTCCGGGAAGCACCGCATCTTTACCTGGTCCTCGGTCAGCCCGTGTAGAGGGAACGACTGGAGGACATTGTAAAACTACCAGATGAAGTGGAGTGGATCCTCATTTGGAAGGTCATGGAAAGACGGTAGCTGGTTGAAATGAATCGTCTTAAGCTCGTAGTTCCAAGCTTCTTGTGGAAACCGGATGCATGAAGTGATTGACCCGATCATGGGTTGGGCCAGGTCTCGGAGGAGATCACGAGGAGGTTGTTGAGCCATCTCTGGTTTGGTGGTTTCAGATGACTCGAGGCTGAGTTTGTCGAACAACTCACTCAAGTTCTTAGGATTAGTTTTATCGTTCGGTGCTAGTACACATTCACTCCCTGTACGCATACACTCAAACGACAAACGGTTACGAGCACCAACGGTAATTAAGAGAAAATAAAACAAAGAGAAACACAGAAAAAGAAAAACACAAAAACGAAGAGAAATACGGAAAACAAAGTGAATAAGCGCACAAAATACGTCCTAAACCTTCCCCGGTAATGGTGCCAATTTGTTATAAATATTCTTCCGGAGTAGAATCAAAAGATTAGAACACCGGGTCGTGTCTCACGAGGAAGGTTAGCCGGAATACTCTGCACGTTTATTCAACCACACAAAAAGAAATAAAACTCCTAAACATACTAATTCAGAAGATTGGTTTTTTTATTTAAATTATCAACTACTAAGATTTAAATTAAGCAAATTGAAATAGCAAATTAACCTGTAGAACAAGCAAGATTGAAGGAGCTAGGGAGTCGAGGATAGCCGTTTTGGTTCGAGTTGGAATTAATGGACAAGTGATTGTTCGGTTAAGTGATTCGAATAACTTATTCGTTCAGAGATTCATCCTCAATAACTTTTCGTAACAAGAGAACAAATGTGAACGGTAAATTAACGATTCATTTAACACCTAGGCAATACAGTTACGAACAAGCCTAGCTTATACGAGCCTATTTCGGCCGACTCCTCCCTTTTCGGTTCTAAGAGTCGACTAATATAGACTAGAGGGTGATTAACCGACTAATCAAATAGAATCACCAACATCATACACGAATACATCAAATTCAATTAAAACAATTGAGGGTTGAAGTGTCACCCTTCAACAATCCTCAATATTGAAGTACGATAGTTGAAAACTCGCATAAGAAGAACAAACAACGAACACGACAATTACAATCAAAATCAAATCATTAATCCTCTATCCCTAACATATGGATTTAGCCAATCATAATCGATTCAACATCAACAATCTCAACAATCAAGACAAACATATTCATAGATTAAATGAAAAGAAAATCTTACGAATGATGAAATCCCAAGGTTGAATCTGATAAACAAGCTTAATCCGAAAGCAATAGTAAAATCCAAGATCAATTCTATGTTTTATGGAGAGAAATATGAAAAGAGAATGAAAAAGCGAGTGAAAGAACGATGGGGTAGGGTTTTCTCGTTTATGGGAGCCGAAGATAATCTGCTTGAGCGGGTCCGTGCATATTTATAGAAGAGTAAGTCGCGGCACATCGACAACCGTAAACCTAACCGATGGACGATGCAGGATGATCAACTACTATCGCAAGGTGAGGACCTGTTCAATCAACTGAGGGAAACTGCAAAATCATTGAAAACCAATTCAAGGCCGAGGTACCGTCAACCGAAGATCGATGAGTCGACGTATCAAAACAGACTCTGGAACTCGATGAGAATGTCTAGTTGAAATTCTGCAGTGGTGTCATAGTCTATCTCTAAGAACGCCGAGACATAGCGGAAATATCGAAGACGTGATCGAGGTCTTTTCAACGAAAGAAACCTCTCGCCGAGACCTTGAGGTGTGAACTCTGGACAATGCAGATGAGTGGAGCTCGTTCAGGACTGCTGGCACGATTAGATACCGGAGGAAGAGCTGACGTGACGGCCGACGCTGTTTATCGGAAGAGCCGAAGTGAGCTAGCTAGTTGGTGTCTCAGAGGGAGCCGCTGACCTAGTACCATTCTCGACTGGAGAGCCGCATTAGATTTCCTTTGAGGATTTTTGCCTATCTCTAGCGTTCGGTCTGTTTTCCTGTTAGAGTGTGTTGTTGGAATAAGGTAGTGGACTTGAAACTCGGTTTTATACCCTGTTATTTTTGAGACCTTAAAACTTTTGAATTCGTGAAAAACCAAAAAGCTTGTTTGGAATGAACTCCATTCGTACACATTTTGTGGAAAACCCTTCTCTTGCTATTGCCTTAGCCTATGTTCAGAAAAATTTTTCGTATTGAGAAAAACCATGGATTAAAATTTCTTGTCAAAACCTTGAACCGAAAGCCGACCCTAACTGGGTGTTGCCACGAAGTGGTGGTCAAGCGTGTACGCCCGTGCTGATAGACAATGGGCTTGCGCGCGGCCAATCGTTGACTCACACGCAAGCTACAGCTGCCATCACCGGACACACGGAACTCCCATGCCAGCGCGATCGGCCAAACCTTGACCTTGTGGCTGGTCTCTGAACAGGTGCACGTCAGCGTCTTGGCTCCCCGCATATGCAGCGCCTGCGAGTGTGTCGCCTCTCGGAGGACAGTGCATTAAAAATTTCAACTGTCCATTTCATTTTTCTTTTAGACGGTTTGACCACCGAGAGTTCCAAGTTCCAGCGAACCGCGTTTGCATCCTTGATCGATGGTTTTGATAAGGAAGCGTAATCGTTAGGTTTTCTATGCCTATGCGAGGATTTTCTCGAGATGGCAAGATAGAGGACTTGTGTTGCCAGCAAACGGAGCCATGGAGGGCTACGTTTGTGTCATAGAATCGTGTGTTGTAAGTATTAGTATAGCGAAGCTATACTGCGTGCATGGTTGCACAGTTTCCGTGATAATCGCTTCGACAAGAAGTCACGGGTGTGTCGAGATTGTGGGTAAGTTTTCGGCGTGACCCGGGCACCATGCTGAAACTCAACTCCACGTGTCGACCACGATTGTTTAACCGATGATCTCACGGTCGAGGCACTATGAGACCTGTTGAGGTCGTATGTGCATGTTGTGTGTTGTGTTTTGCGTTTTTCCATCCATGAGTATGTCGCTTTGTGTTTTTGTGTATCGAGTGAATATCTGAATGGTACCATTCGAGTTTCCCCTATCGTATGACTAGAGGACGGTATACCTTGGTTTGGGGTTAATGAGGTCCAGTGTCGTATGCGGTTAGTTCTTTGAGATCCTTACTCGAGTCGAGGACTTGGCTTATCGGCTAGCTTTACCATCAGATTTGTCAGGGTGCATGGTGTGTTTCATGTCTCGATGTTGGGTAGTTATGTGCATGACCCGGACCACGTGGGTGGACTTCGGCGAACCGCGGGTCGAGCGAGACTTTACCTATGAGGAGATACCGGTGGCCAATTTGGACCAAAGTGTCCATCAGTAATATGCAATATATCAATTACTAATGTGCACTTCAAGTGCAGATATTTTTCAATGATTTATCCCAAACCAAACCAAACTAAAACACAACAAGGTAATCGATTTATAATATAAAAATTTATTTAATAGTTCAGTTGATAAACTAAAATTTTAAAAGTAACAACAAATAGTCAAATCAAAATATAAAATTCGAATACACGGATTTTGCTCGGTCAATTTTGTGGTCAATATAGTGCAATTCGATAGTCACTAATGTGCAGTTGATCTATTACTAATGTGCACTCAAAGGACGCTATTTTTTAATGATTTTTTTTTTTTCCAAAAACCAATCTAAAACTGAAATAATCGGTTTATTTGATCGGTTACCTAAATTAACCTAAATAATCTAAATTGTTTATAATTTATATTACAACAATATGTTTAGTATTTTAATATTTTTATATAATACTTTATATTATTTTCGGGTGTAAAGACCTCAAATGTGTATATATATATATATATATATATATATAGAGTTGAGATCAAATGAGAATGGTAGATAGTGAAAGAAATGAGAATAAATCTGGACCAATGGATATATCATGTCAATGGCTAAGATTAAGTCAAATATTGGTGAATTATTAATGACAATATAGTAAATACGTAGACATATGATGGTCAAATATATAGATTTAACCACTAAATAAGGGTAATTTAGTCATTTGATTAACACACAAAACATGTGGGGCCCACCACCTCCAACATCAAACCAAATCACTTACCCGTCAATCATCTACCCATCCACTACCCAACAAACACATTAACTCTCTCTCTCTCTCTCACACTTACACACACTCCTCACATCGTGCACACACACACCGCCCTCCACCGTCCACCTTCTGCCGTCAGCCATCAGCTGCCCGTCACCCGCCGCATGCCGCCAGCCTAATGAACACCACCGTCGCCTGCCGTACGCACACCGCTTCAGACACCGCCGAACAACACCATTTGCAGCCTGTTAGATTCCGACCGCCAACACCGAACTGCCGCCGTCGGTCTAGTCACCACCGCCACAGCCCGAAACTGCTTCACCCCCAACCAGGTCCGCCATCTCCGCGAACAAACAAACACATACATGAGAACACTTCCCCGTCGACGGCCATGTGTGATTCTACATCGCCTCCGGCAACACTCCGACGACACTGTTCCACCATTCAAATTCTGCAGACATGGTTGGGCTGCGGATTCAATCGCCTCCGGCGAACAGAAGAGTCAATTGGGCTGAAGATGGGGGCACTGTGTGCGAGCAGCCTCGGATTTAGGTGTTTTTAGGGATTTTTAGGGATAAGGGTGATTTAGTGAGAATTAGGTCTTTTTTAGGGACAAAAATGCAATTTTTAAAACTTTATATATAATGTAATTTAATTAATGGGATAAATATACATTTTTATTTCAAACTATAATAAATGTAGAATATTTGTTAAAAAAATTGAAGAATATGTGTATGGATATACATATTACATGTTCATAATTTTAGTATAGCTAATGTTAAATGATTGATTAAATATGTAATTTAATAAAAATTAAACAATTATACAATTATGTACAATGCATTGCACAATAACTATAAATAAATTGCACAATAAGGTGCGTATATATGCACATTAAAAAATTAATAAAGAAAATCAGATTACCATATGTAATCTGGATTCTTTTTTTGATTAATCAAATTTACTATAATTTTTGTATGTTATCACGATTGTGTTTTATTATGGAGAAATGATGTGATAGATATTAAAATATTATGTAGATCTATTTTTTTATTTATGTTGTGTGGTATTCTGGCGGGAGTTATCGACGTGAATTGCGGAGTGCCGTGATAAAGTGCATCTTATTATTTTATAAATTGCGACCTGTTTTTTTATAAAGTTCAATGTGATGAGTTGTAAAGTGCATTACTGAGTTTTTATAAGTAGAAAGTTAATAAAAGTAATAATTTAACCGAATATAAACTTCGAATATTTTAATTGGATGATTTTTAATATTGTGCAATCATATAGTCGTGAATGTGCAACCCGTATAACTATAATGTGCATTCGCAATACATATAAAAATATATAGATCATAATAACAACATTTCTCATATAGCTCGACTCTTTCAATTTTGATGGGAATAATCAAAATATATAAATTTTAAAATTATCGAAATAATTTTATTTCAGTTGAAATTATCAATGTCATAATATCTTAAATTTTAAAAATAATCGAAATATATAAATTCAGACAGAAAAATCATAGCTATTTCAGTTTTGATCGTTAATGTGCGGTTTCACACACATTAATGTGCAATATGTATAACACAAATGTGCAGTGTTTCAGTTGATAATGTCCGGTCTGTCATACTCACACATTTATTCTTATTTTTATATTATTTTTAATTTTATTTATTTATTTAATATTTATGCATATTAAAATGTACAAAAAAATAATATATTTCATTATTTATATAATAATAATAATTTATATACTATTTTATATTATTTTTTGGTTTATAATAACATATATATATGTCTTACAAAAGAAATATATAAAATAATGTGTTTTTATATATTTTATATAAATTACATATTTGACCCAAGGACTGAATCAAAATAATGTTAACTTTTTTGAATTTACAGATTGACCCCAGGGGTTTAATTGAAATTAACTAAAAATACAAAAATTACAAATTAGTTCTTGTTTCTTATCAAATTTCCAAACCCAAGTCCTCCACCCCCAATTTGCTTTTCCGTTCACCAACAGAACCGACGATGGACCTCCGTCCTACGACGTCTCCCCAGGCACTGTCCTCCCGTCGGCGACTCTCCTGGACGCTCAAACCATTGCCGGTGGATACGTGTTTTTTTTTAATGTCTTCCATTAAAGCTCGAAGGTCGAGCTTGAAGGTCATTAAGGCTCGATGAAGCTCGTAGGTCGAGCTTGAAGGCGGAGACAGCGGTGGGTATGGCGGATCTGGAAGGCGGCGGCAGCGAAAGTGTGCAGGCCTCCTGGTACGGCCGTCGAGTCCACATCGCGACGCCTCCTCTGGTCAAGCGAGTTTAGTGCCGGTGAGATTAGCGGTGGCGGCGGCAGTCGACGGCGACCGACAGTGGTGGTTGCACATTGGAAGAAGGCGCAGGCATGGTGGTTGGACATGGGAAGAAGACAACATCGGTTCTGCAATTGGGGAGGAGAGAGAAATGGGTTAGGTGATTTTGGTGGGCTCCACGCATGAGAGATGGGCGTGTGGTGTGTGGTGTGTGGTGGGTGGACCCCACTGTTTGTGTGTAAACAATTACTACATTACCCTTAATGAATGTATTATTTGAGATTTTTTTTAGTCACTAGATCATCTAATCTAATGGCTACAATTTATTCTTATTTCTTTCACTGAGCACCATTCTCACCGGAGCGCGACCCTATATATATATATATATATATATATATATATATATATATATATATCACATGTAATAGTTAGTAAGTACAAACATTGTAAAATCATGTCATATATATTGATATAGCTTAGTGGTGAGAGTCACTTCGAGTGGTGATTGTGGAAAATAAGTTATTTTATTTTAATATAAATAATAATTTTTATTATTATTATTATTTTTAGGTTGAAATGCTTTCACTATATGTTAGTGTTTGAATGACAAACATTTTAATTCTTCATATAAAAATATATATAAGTGACGAAAATTCGATTATAAAAATGATAAGTCTGTCACTATAGAATGATTAAATGACAAAATATCAATTCTTCATTTAAATTTGATCTTTTAGTGACGATTTAAGAATTTCAATGACGAAATTTCGATAATAAAAGTGACGATATCGACGTCACTAAAACAAATTGTTTAGTGACAAATCATGATATTGTCACATATACATTTTGTAACGCGGCTACAGTGACGAACGATGCGATAATAATATTTCATCACTATATACATTTAGTGACGAAAAATAGCATTTTTATGATGAATATTTTTGTCACAAAATATGGAATTTCTTGTAGCGTATTTATGTTGAATGAGAATTCATGTTTGATTAAATAAAGTTATATGTTCTACTGCTTTGCAATTAGATAATTCGTTCATCATGGATGGACAGAAGATAATTTATCGGTAACTTGCAAAACATAAATTATTGATTTACAACCTATATGGAAATTGAACAATCCATCGGAACGTTTGTAGTGTGAGCGGTACAGTCTGTCTTGACTGATTAGTCACACTAGTACACATTGGTGTATTGACTAGATCTCAAAGGAGAGCAGTTTGTTTTATGTTGATCGTCGTAAACGTACTAGGACTTAGCTAATTACTACGTTTTCTTAACTCGTAAGATATAAACAAACACATCTGCGTAGTAATTACTACTTTGATTCAGCAAGGTGAGGTTTTGTAATGCCCCGTTTATATATGAATAATTTTGTGGATTATTTGGAATTATTTATTATTATTATTATTATTATTATTATTATTTGTTTAAATCTATCGTGCGATTGAATTGAGCCCGAGAAAAACCGAGAACCCGACCCGAATTAATATTTTGGCTAGTCGACCCTGAGAGAACCTGCGACCTGGACGTGCGCCCAGCCCGGCTGAACCGGACACCCAAACCCGACCCGGTTTTCTCCCTTGTGCGTGTGTGTGTGTGTGTGTCTTGAGGGAGAAGAAAAAAAAAACAAGTATTTTGTTCTCGTCTCTCGCTCAGAGAAAAACACACACGCCGCAATCTCATATCTCTCAATCTCCTCATCTTCTCTCTCGATCGCAAGAGCAGTGAAAGAAGTATTTTTCTCCCGACGATATTATTTTCCCCGCAGCCCTCTCAATCTCTTTTCCTCTCTCGACCTCACGCGACATTGAACAGGAAGAAAAATTATGTCGTCGTCTTTTCCCGCTTCCTGCTCTCTGATATTTTTCCCGTCGCCGTGAAAAACCCTCGGCCCGCCATCTTCTCTTCTCATCTCTCTCGCAGCGCCGTCTTCATCCCTAGCCCCGCTCGCCATCGCCGCCTTCCCGACCTCCGACGAGCCTACTCCTCCGCCCGCGAGCCCGTCCTCCACCGCGACCACTTCGTTCGCAGGCCCTCCGCCGTTGCAGCCTCCTCCCCGGCGACCCCGAGCGCCGTTGCTCCTCCGCAAGCCGCCATCCTTCATTCACGGCCCGCCGGCGAGACCAACCTCTGCGAGCAGCCCCTTCCGGCGACCCACCATCGCACGCAGGGGCCCCGTCTCCACCGTACTGGAGCCGCTGTTCCACCGCGAGCCTCAGCCTATCCCCGTCAAGGAAGGCCGCAACCTTGCTGCTCCTCTGTGAGTCAACCGCGAGCCGCGCGTAAGCCGTCGAGCGCCACCGTGTGTTCACCGTCCCTACCGTTCGTTTCCTTCAGCTATTTTTCGAACGTTTTCCCGAGAACGGTACCGAGGCTCGATCCCCCTTTCATATTTACGTTTTAATTTATGTGTTGAGCATGCTTTACGAACATATATAAACCCTATGATTATATGTGTTCAATATGTTGATATTGATATAAATTGTAGAGCCTTGTTATAATTTAATTATGTATCAATCTCTTCAGTTCGTGAGAACTCGAACGAGATCATGTATACACGTGTTAAGTTGTTGTGGGAATTGGAACAACGTGTTCTTGGCCTTATGGTAAGGCCTCGGACCCTTTCGAGTTTTGTCGAGTCGTTTATAACTTGTTGATCTCGTAAATTGTTGTTTTCATGTTTAATTCATTAAAAATCTTATGCTGCTCCGATTGCCATGAAATTTTAGGTGTAATTGCCTCTGTTTATTATGAATCTCGTGTAAAAATTTCATAATTTATTTGGTCTGTAACTATTTTAATTAATTAAATTGATTTCTGGTCAGATTCGAGTTAAATTCATAATAAATTGTGTAGTGCTCCAATTGGCTGAAATTTGAGTATGTTGTGCCTCTGACATGTTTACTTGTATTATAGAAGTTTCAGAATTTTTGGACTCTTTTAACTTAGGTAAATAACTTATTTGGTGATTCTTCCGCAAATTGTTTTAATTGTGATAAATTGATCTGATGCTGAAAAATTCTGATTTTCGGTTGAGTTGCTTGCTTTGTGAGTTCATTTATGTTCAGTTCTGTTAAAAATTCGAAATCTGCTGAATGTTGTTACAATTTTATTAATTCGCGTGTTAGGTGTTTTAATCTGAGATATTTACACATTGTTTTTCACATGTTGATGTTCATTGGATAAAAATTTCAGAGTTTGAATCATTCATTCAGTCGGGTTTTAAATTGATGCTCGTTTTTGCTGCATACTTGCTCGAATTTTATAAAATCATGTGCTTTGAATTTGAGGCTGAAACTTGATGGTTTTACTAAGTTCTGAGAGGTGAATTTTTAGTTAAAATTTCAGAGTCTAATTCATAGGGCAACCTGACCAACTTGTTTTATGTGATTATTGGCTAGTATTTTCAAAGTATGGTTTTTGTGTTAAAAACTGTAAACCGACTCGCCTTCTGTTTCTTTGGTTGTTTGACTTGGTGAATCTTTGATTGAGATTATGTGAACTTCCATGCGTGTTTGGTTGAGTCTTAGAGTCGAGTCTAAGTGTTCCAATGTCCACAGGACTTCACGAACAACTTAGTCGAATCAAGTTCGACTAAGTATAATTGTGATTTCCTTTATAAGTCAAGATAGGATGTTGATCTTAGTATCTTGACTTAATGTAGGTGCTTTGAGGTGTTGAACCTCACCCTTCGTTCGAAGCTCGTACTTGTGATTATCGCGTCAACCAGGTGGGTTGTTATTCTAAAATTTGTTATGTTGTAAATGTTATTATTGTATAATTTGTGGTATGATCAATGTATGCATGTGAACCATGTAGCCTTCGATGTGAGCTGTACCGGCTGTCGAACGGTTATCCCCGTAGCTCTAGAATGTACCCATAGGGTATTCTCCTTTTGTGAGCCGTAAGACTAGGGCTTAGGTCCCTCAGCTGGAGATCCTCGTTTGTAAGACCAAGGCGAGGCTTTGGCCTGCGGGGTGGTTTTACTCCTACTGGATGGACACTTAATGTAAGGCCAGAAGGCTTGGGCCATGGCTTTCGATATATAGTCAGCAATAGTCTATGCGTAGGTGTGCACATGAGTCTTGATTATTGTTATTATTGATGGGAGATTGGGATAATAAATTGATTCGTATACATGCTGCAACCATACCTGACTTATTTATGATTACTGTTTTCATATATTGATTAATGTTTACTGTATAGTGGTGAGCACTATTTTTTCCAATTGTGCTCACTCCCACCTGAAATTAACGTTTCAGGTTAAGCAAGCAGGTATGACGGCGGAGTAGACGAGTGGTGATCGGTCTGTAAAACCGGTCTTGTTATTTGTTATGCTTCCGCGTTATGAACTTGGAATATTATTGCATTTATGATTTTTTGATTCTATGATTGAAATAATGTTAAGGAGATACTCCTTAGTTTTTATGACTATTGTTGGAACCCGGTTTGGGTGAATGTTGAACGTTTGGAACCCGTTTAGGATTTGATATTATATTGATGATTGATGTTGAAATATATGAGTAACGCCACAAATGTTTGAAATAAATTTTGAAAAATTTATTCTGATTTTTCTTAAAGTCTGGAATTTCCTTAAAATCAAAAGTGGGGCGTTACAGTTTTGTATCAGAGACAGTCTACGTTTCTGTAGACTGGTATGCGTGAATTATGTGAAATACTTGTATAATAGGATGTAGTATATGACCACTCGCTTCCGTCGTGCCTCGCCAACTCAGGTATGAGTTTCATAAGGAATTTTGAGTTGAGTATCAACTGCTTGATTTATGAGATAATATTATGTAACTTGTTTATATTTGGGGCTTAGGATCTATCCACCTTTGGTTTAATGTGAATTTTATTGTTTAATGTTGAACTCTAGCGATATAGAGTTAAGTTCGAATGCTAGAGATTCCTCGTTGTGAGTCTCAGTAGGTTGTTATCGAGATAAGTTATGCCCATAGCAATTTCTCTTGCTATATAATTCTATTCAATGTCTTCAAGTGAGGACTCAGACAATTAGAACTGGGAATGTATTCGCCCTCTTCGGACCTTTGCCAGGTTTCCAAAATTATGAGATGAGTCGTTGTTTTATAGGCTGCCAGTATTATAGATGCTTATGGCCTCTGTTCAACCTCTTGTATTGTAGGTCTCTTTTGTCTTAGTAAGGGTGAGATCATGTTATCGAAGCATGAATAGTTGGGTAAGTGATAAGGATTTGTGTTTATTTGATGCTCTAGCATGTTTGTGTGATATTTTTTTTTTAATATAAAAATGTTGTGCATGTTGTTTTTCTGAAAACCGGGCTGTGTTTATGATATTGATGTTTCAGTTTTAAAGTATTGATATTGAGGCTTGCTTAACGTGTAATTTACATGATTTCGAGGCCATGTTGTGGTACGGACATTTTAAGTTGTTAAAGGCATGAAAAACTCAAAATTCGAGCCTCAGTTGTTCTCTGTTTTTGCCGACCAAGAAGTTGTTTCTTGGACAAGTGTTGTTTTTTAGTTTTGTAGTGCTCTGAGTTATGTTTTGGTGAGTTTTTGAATTTCGTGATTTGGAGTTGAAATGGGTTTTATACGAATTTTTAAAATTAGACAAGCATGCAGTTTTTATAAATTCGGGCAGAAACTTTGACTTTAGTTCATGGCTGTTTTTTGGTGATCCTAACATGCCGGTATGAAAATGCATTCTTCATGGCAAATGTAGTATATGATGGAAGATGTCTGTACGAATTAGAATTATACAATTTGGAGTTTCATTTGATTTTATATGATTTTTCAAAATGGGATGTACACCCAGTTTTTATGAAACCAGGATTTTGTTTAAGTGTTGAATATGTGCTCTGTTTAGGTGACCTAAACGTGTTCTTACGAAAAAGTCTTCTTCATGAAATTTGCATATTTCCATGTGTATATTCTTTACATTTTGAGTTTGTATGAATTGGAGTTGTGTAGCTTGAGTTGTTGCCATTTTACTAAGGTGTTGTATTTTCGAAAAATTGTTCTCTGTCTGTTTTTGCAAACTAAATATTTTATATTCAAACTCGTTGATAATGTTATAATTTGTCAATGGGGTCTTTAGAGAATTTGTAGAGAATTGAGTTAGCTACCATGGGTTTTTGAAATCCAGTAATATCATGTCTGTAGATTCGGTTATTGTGCATACACTGAGAACCTGTCAAGCTGTATACCTTCATTTATCCACTACACCTATGTTTTGGATGTATGCTGTATTATGTGCCTTTAAATGACTTTATCTGCCTGAGTGTTCTTCATGAAAGTGATAGAGACATGAGTTATGGATATTTTTCAAGTGGTTTCATCATGATATGATTTGTAGACTGAAAGCTACATGCATTTTAAATTTAACACGCATGCTGAAAATTAGTGCAAGTTCATGTTTAGGTTTCCAAAATGAGTTGTGAATTTCAGAAATTAGCTTTTCGTCAATTTTCATGTATGTGTGCCCTATGTGACTTAATCTGATTAGTATTATAATGTTGGCTAGAAAACACTTGCAAGAGAAGCTTTACGTTAAGATCTCGAAGTGTGGAAGTTATAAGCTGTATATGTGGTCGATCTCGTTTAGGACCGCCGGCACGATTAGCCACTACAAGAATTCTGAAAAAATATGACAAAAAAAATTGTCATAAAAATGTGAATTTTCGTCACCGAATAATTTTTATGACGAATTTTTAGTGTCACAGAGTTTGTCACTGTAGCCGCGTCATATTAGATCTATATGACAATTTTTTCAATTTGTCATCTAATGTTTAGTGTTTGTGATAAAAATTAGTATTGTCATTGTACCTTTGTGAGATTTGGTGACGATTGATTTGTCACATTTATCATAAAATGTTTGTCACAAAATTATCTAATTGTCACTAAAAGTTATCCTTTATTTGACGAACATATATGGTTTCGTCATCTAAAAAATCACATATAATGACAAAAATTAATTTTATCGTCATCTTTATTAAAATATAATGACAATCAGTTTGTCTCAATTTCCATATAAGACTTGTCATCTATAATATAATTTGTCATAAAAGAGTTGTATTATAGTTACAAAAATTTATTTGTCACCAATGAAATATTTATAATGACGAACAAACATGTCACATAACACTATGTTTTAATGATGAAATATTCTTTGTCACCAATAAAAATATTTATAATGACGAACGAACATGTCACATAAAAGTACGTTTTAATGATGAACCATTCCTTGTCACCAGATGAATATATTAAAGGTGATGATATATTTAGTCATAGGAAGTTCGTATTATATGACATGATGTTTATCGTCACCAAATGTGTATAAAAATATGACGATATATTCTATCATGAAAAAGTAAAAGTATATGACGCAAAAGACAATTGTCACTAAATATGTAGGTATAATGACTATAAATTTGTCATAATCAAAGAATATCTATGACAAATGTACCGTCACTTTAATGAACTTTAGTGTGACAAACTATTAGTCATAAATAAGCCATCTTATGCCACAAATCATGAATTTATATTTGACCATACGTTGTGTCACGAAAGATTGCTTTTAGTTACCAATTGAAAATTATCAGAAAAATCCATATTAATACTATTGCAATTAGCCAATAAATTAGATATGAAATAACAACATATTTAAAGATAATGAGTATCAATAGAAGGAATGACTTGAAGTATTCATAATTGAAAACAAAAACAATAGTACTTGTAATATTAAGTAAAAAGACACTAAATAAATATATAAGAGATAAATCTGCAAATCCATAGGCTTATTTTCTACTCTCGCTGAATTACACATTGTCGGAAATGTCTTGGTAAATCCACTAGCATCCATTCACCTGTAAATTTAAAACATTTAACTTAGCACATATATTTTCATTTATCAAAGCATATTTTCACAAAATAAAAAATGAGCCCCATTGTTTATATTAAACTGTTTACCTCAACTATTTCCTTTGGAAGCCATGAATGCCTTAAGCTTTTCAATATCTGCACCTTGTTGGCCCATTAAGTTCTCCATGTCATTAACTTGTTCCATGAGCTCACTCACTCGTGATTCTGATGCTATTAGCTTTTCTTGAGTTTCCTGAAGCTCCTTTTCCTTTTGAAGGTATTGGTTGGCGGGAGCATAAATGCGTTTATTTAAGTGGTTCGTCTGATAACCAAGTCCCTTTAGATAAGTAGATCTTGGACCAAGCACCTCGTGAACTATTTATTGGTTCGTCTTCTCAGGACCTTCCGCTGCATATTTTTCTCGCCTCGATACCATCAGCTCCTGATGGATTACAAACATATATCTACCTATCTAAGAAAATAACAATACCAGTAGCAATATGAAAATGTGAGTTACCCAATTTTCTTTTGCCTCATCAGTTGACCAACCATGTTTATCAGTGCAATGTGTGAGTTTGTAGAACTCAATTATGTCCCCAGCATCAATTATGTCCCCAGCATCTCCATCAGCATCTCCATTAGCAACTCTATTAACATCCTTTTGAGCCTAGCAAAGAATAAAAATAAAAATAAAATGTACATGATATGAACCTTTTTCTAGAAACATAATTGTAAAATATTTAAAACAGAGTTCGTCCCAGGATATGAACCTACATATAAGAATAAAATGTACAGGATATGAAAAATAAAATGTACAGGATATGTAAATATTGTAAAACATAATTGCATGTTTACAACTTACAATTTCATGTTGAAGGGTAGAAAAAGGAGTTCTGCCAGATATATGCGGGGTCCTTAACATTTGTCGATTCATAGTGTTAGTTGAACTTTGGTGCTGAAAACAAGAAATTGCAACATAAGAAATATCCCCAAAATATATCAATAAGAGTACCAATCTCAAGAGACGTTACCTTGAACTTAGCTGATGCAAAATAATCACAGAGTTCGTCCCAATTTTCTTTACTAGCACAGAATGGTGGCTTATTATTCTTAGCCTCTTCTGGGGTTGCATACTTCTTGTAATGCTTATGTAACCTGTAACGAATTTGTCGAGAGGTAGATTTCAACCTATCAACCAAGCAGTGCCTCACACCCGGTACATCCAAGTTGACATCCATATGAATCTGAACATCACATTTAACAAATTTTTACATATACAAGAAAAAGAAAACATGTCATTTTTATTATTATTTTATAGCTACCTTTATATGATCAATGCCTGGTTCCAACAAATTTTCTTCAGCCATTTCTTTCCATTTTCTTGGCACTGGAAGGACATCTCGAGCTACTACACCAATTTGACTTGAGAGCTTTGCAGATTGCTCTCGACTTTTGGGCCATCCTACCAGTGGATCTACATCTATCTTCACTTTCTTTCCAGAGGCATGAAATGCTTTCATAATTCCTTTACCCATTGTTTGACCACGTCTTCTCTTAGGGATGGAAGCTTTGTCTGGTAACAAAGAACATTACATTTCATTAATAGAGAACACATATACTAATTCGTTGCAACTATTTCATTCAGAGTTTGTAAGACTCTAACTCATCTATAAATCAAAATACAATTGTGCAACATTGACAGACAAATAAGTGGACAAAATGCGACAATCCAAAATAAATTCATGGTTTTTTTTTTCTAATATGCCTACACAAATATTTTCAAGAAAGCATGAAATTAAATATATTCTTTGTTCATTAACAGCATGCACAAGCACAACTCCAACATGCACCAGCTACTAGCATGCACAACAAAATAATCCACAAGTCACAACATGCACAATATGCACAAAAATAAAAAGACAGAATGCACAGCAATAAGAAATAAGAACATTCATGGTTCCAAACATGACGATAGCAATTTGATAGCAATTCTGTTGATATTGTTGAAATCAATATTTGAATTGACGGGAGAGAATTTAAGAGGACACCATTTCTTATTTCAGAGAAAATATATAGAGCTTACACTCAGAAAAGGAACAAGACGATGAGATATATCTCGCGTCCGTACATGCATCCATGTTCCCAAGCAAAAACGACAACGTTTTGATAAGTAAAATAGAATGAGCAAAAAATGGGAAAAAGGAAGCATGTCTTAGTAAGTAAACAACAACAAACTCCAACATAAAGAAAATAGCAGAAACAACTACTCCAACAGTAAGTAACTATGAGCAACAACAACTAATTATTCACTGGAGCAAAAGCAACAAAGTCCAACATCACGAAAATAACATAAACAGCAACTATTCACCGATAACAACAACTATTCCAATAGTTATCCTAAGTAAAAAACATATTGTACCTCCAACTATTCCTACAGCTATCCTAAGTAATGAACATATTGTACCTGTACCTGTGACTGATGTATCCTGAAGGTTACCAGTTGAGCCTTCAGCTGCATTCAAATTCTGATTTGGGTTGGAAGCTTCAAGGGTTTGTGGAATGCCACTCTCATTAGTGTGATTTGTTGTAGTATTATCACCTTCTCCGGAAGAACCATGATGAACTTCAGTAGTTCCACTTGCTCCAGTTACTCCAGCAGATGACACATTTGATTGGTTAAAATGTTCTCTGACTCCAATACGAGCTGACGCAGCAGTTGAGCTATCCTTGGTAGCTTGGTTAAGCATGCTTTGTAGAGCAGCTTTTGAAATAATTTGAGTTTTACGGATTCCTGGCGCCATTCTTAGAAATCTACATATGACAACAAAAATTTTATCATTGCAAAACCAATTTTGAAGAACTAAGAAATACATAAAAAGAAAATGCCTATTTATCGAAAAAAGAACACATATAGTTAACTTACGCATTCCAATGGTGATTATACATGTTATGACTCTATTAATATTTATTCTGGTGTGGATGGCGGGCAGGCCTATATTCCTTGGTTTTAATAGGACTCCTATATATATATAGTTCTTAGAATTCCCTAAGAACATAATATGAAAGATATTGAGAAAATAACACATGTAAGACTTAATAATAAACAAAACATTACACCTTCAGTTGCCTTTTATGTGTATAAAAGATGAAAAAAAATCTGTATAAACAAAAATTTTATACACAGATAAATATAGACTTCATCACCAAGAAAACATAGAATCAGAAAATGAATCAGAATACAAGTGAGCCAAAGATAGAATTAGAATATGAAATAGAATATGAAACAGAATATGAAAGACAAAACTTTACACTTTCAACTGTTATGATTATACAAACACAGAATCAAAATATGAAAAAGAATATGAAACAGAATATGAAACACAAAAGTTTACACCTTCAGCTATTATAATTATGCAAAGATAGAGTCACATATTTTGATTATACAAAGATAGAATCAGAATAAAGGTGATCCAATATAAAAACCTGTAAAAACACAAATTTTATACAAAACGATGAAGAAACTTCACCAGGAAAAGATTGTAGGGAGGCGTGTGTTTTGCAACTATTTTTTTTTTTATGTATTGCTAAGTAAAACCTATTTGGGTATATATATTTGAGCAGAATAAAAAAGGGAGAGATTGACGGAGGCACGAAATCATTAAACCCTTTGTTTCTATACCCTGATTAGATAAATAAATTCCTAATTAAGCTGAAATTTTGAGCGCCAAGAATTTTTGTCCCGCTAATTGTTTTGGTAGATAAAAATTATAATTTTCTTTTTAATTTTTTAATTTCTATTGTATACAATAGGTACCTGTGGTGCCCGATCACCATGGGCGTGATGAGGTCTCTGGTGAGCCTCTGCACCACCGTGACCGACGACGGGACCTCCATCGAGAAGTGGCTTTCCCTTGGCCACACCACCTGCTCCGCCACGCTGCAGACTCGGCCGTCCGCTCACACCACCCCCAACCTCACCCTCCACCGACTTCAAAAACAACCTCGCACTGTCGCTTCCATAAGCGCCAAAGAACTGCTGCAAAAACCTTTCTCCATTCACAGTCCATGATCATAGGTAAATCATGGTTCCATAGGAAATTATCAAACCACGGAACTGGATCCATATCAAATAACTCAACCCACACCTTGAAAAAGGAATAGTTGCACAATCAATGCTTTCATAAAAATAGTTTCTTACTGCTTGAGATTTTGTGTTGCGAAAAAAAATGGACTGGCTTTGGGTAGTGGGGCGTAGATGCAAGACTCGTCGACCTCCAGATAGCACACGATCTCCGCCTACATCCTTGTCCTCGCCAACGATTTCGAGCACCAATTAGGAATCAGATTGGGAAATGAGATCGATTTCTAGATTGAATTCCTATTCCCTCGTAAAATTGATTCAGTTTTTAGCTTGCAATTAGGAGATGAGATCGAACCAGTGGCTTTGGTCTACAAGTTAGGTTGAAATTGGGGAAAGACAATTGGTATGTGGTAGAGACATTGCCCGACATTTTTTGCCGAGTGATGAGAATGAGAAGGATTTTCATTCAGTTAAAAACTTAATTGGTATAATTTGGATTCTTAATGGCACTTTAGAAATTTTAGGCTATTAATAAGTTTAATAATATTGCAAAAAAAATAAAAGATAAGTTTAATAATATTGCAAAAAAAATAAAAGATAAGTTTAATAAGGCATATGACATAATATTTTATATAATAATTTGTTAATTAAATATTTTATATAATTTAAAAATATATTGGTTCTGTAAACCTTGAAAAATAGAAATCTTATCTCAGAAAAGTCATAGACATCAAACGTGCAACATATTCGATCTCCACAATTTAATCTTGAAACTCAAAATAAAAATTGTCTTATCTTGTCTAGGCTAACAAACGACCCATTATGATTATTATTACCAATATATTGTATAAGATCTCCACATTTTAATTTTTCTAGCTAGCAAATGTAGATTAACGTGTGCTACAAACACACACATACACACACACACACACACACACACACACATATATATTGATAAATATCAAACTTTGTCTAATCCAATCGCTTCAGATTATCTTAAGCCATGTTTTAAATATCGTAACGGCCGGTATTTAGAACACTGATCTTAAGTTCTCTTCAGTTGAGATTCAAACTTTGTTAGCTCGACTAAGAGCCGAAAAATATTCGTTAACCATTTAACTTTCTTTGATTCGAAACGAAATATAAATGATTTGTTATGATTCTTGAGATTTAACAAACATACGTACCGAGAACCAAATTCGTCCAATCAGTCCCACATCATACCGGGCTGAATTAAGAAACAAATTATCATTATATTAGATGTGTCTTGTTCATAGATCTTATATATGTCAACTTTAATCATATAATTTGAGTATTTTTAAATTACTTAATAATATATATAGTAATAATTAAACTTCAATTAATTTTCATGCTTAATAATACTTGATTTTTAACTAATTGAAAAGTGTATTTTTATTATATACTAGTTTTACTCCGTGCATTTGCACGAAAAGCGATATAACAGAAGAAAAGGTAATTAAAAATATAAAATAAAATAAAAATTATAACTTTGGAAATGAGAAAAAATAATTTAAAAAGGTGACTCTAAATATTATTAAACAGTCCTTTATATATAACATTCATGGTTTTCCTATTGTCAGAATCCCCATCACAACAAATCATTATCGTTAAATTTTTTCGACTCGTGACTCCGGGCTTTGATTTTTCAAAATATTTGATGCATCTTTGTAATATCCGAAAAAATATTTTTTATTATTGTATGACTGCAATAGAAAATAGAGATATTTAAAGTTATTTTTTATTAGTTGTGAAATATGTATTTATATAATACCAAAAAAAATATAGTATTAAAAAAAAATATATATATTTTGTATTTCAGGACATAAAAAGACGTTACATAAATGGGATCTGTCAAAATAAATTGTGTAACTGAAAGTTACATATTTTTATTAATTGTGTAACGGAAAACTCAGGAGATCGAAGCCCACCACCCTACCCACCACCTCTATCGACTTCAGCAGCACGACCACTCACGGACGCCATTGACCACCTCCACTAGAGAGAGAATAGGGAGCCAAGCCCCTAACTTCAGACCGACAGCTCACGCGCCTACTCGAACTCGTCAGAAGAGCAACTTGAACGAACATATTATGTGGTTTTAAGGACGAAAGTAAAGGTGTCATGCATAGAATATTCTTTGGTGACAAATAAAATTCATCATTTTTTCGTAACAAATTTTATGAAGAAACATCATTCGTCGTAAGAAAACCGTCATAAAT
Source organism: Striga asiatica (assembly GCA_008636005.1). NCBI lineage: Eukaryota > Viridiplantae > Streptophyta > Magnoliopsida > Lamiales > Orobanchaceae > Striga > Striga asiatica. Next base: position 430,130 of record BKCP01012848.1, on the reverse strand, counting down.
TATTTGAATTCAGTGACGAAATTAAATAATGTCGTAAAATAATAATCTTTGGTGGCGAAATTTAAATTTGTCATTGTTACTAACACAATTGTGACAAAATATAATTTGTCACAAATAGAATCGTCATAAACTATTTGAAGTCAGTGACGAAATTAAATAATGTCATAAAATAATAATCTTTGGTGGCAAAATTTAAATTTGTCATTGTTACCAACACAATTGTGAAAAAATATAATTTGTCACGAATAGAATCGTCATAAATTATTTGAAGTCAGTGACAAAATTAAATAATGTCATAGAATAATAATCTTTGGTGGCGAAATTTACATTTGTCATTGTTACTAACACAATTGTGACAAAATATAATTTGTCACACATAGAATCGTCATAAAATATGTAATATATTGACGAAAATAAGTGGTGTCATAAAAAAGATATTCATTTGCGACAAACAATATATTTTGTCATATTAGCTTACAAATTGTGATTAAATATTATCCGTCATAATAAAATCCATCACTAAAAATGTGATTTAATGATGAAAATAAACAACGTCATAAAATTCTATTTAACGGTGACGAAAATATACTTTGTCATTGTTGCCTGACAAACTATGACGAGAAGTCATCCATCACAGACAATATTTTTTTATAAATGTGACGAATTTACATGTTTAGGTGACAAAGTGAGATGTATTGTCATGAAAAGTACGTTTATGTGATGCAAAATTAATTCTAAGATGACGCATGTAGCAACCGTCGCCGTATGCAATGATTTAATGACGATTTTTAAAATTCGTCACCATAAGGCTACATACGGTGACAATTCTTTTTTCGTCACAGGAAATTTGTCACTTTTTGACATATTTCTTGTAGTGCTACCTGAGTAAAAGCTGTCGTGATGGCCGACATTGTTAGTCGGAAGGGTCAAGCGAGCTAACCATTCTTATGTTTGGCAATGACCATGGAGTTAGGATTTCTCCGGGCAGTGATGTCAATGTTCGATTCCTATGGGAAATTGTAGCTCAACAGTGTTGCTTAAACTGTTGTGGTTTGGGAAGTCTTGTAGGGAAACCTTTCCCATCTGAGTATCTAAGAATCTACGGACCCGGAAATTGAAATTTTTGGTATGTACCTTGAACTGAACGCCGGACCTGGATGGGTGTAGCCACGCGAAGTGGTGGCCGAGCCCGCACGCCCGTGCTGAGAGACGTGAGGCCAACTACAGTGGCCGACCGTTGACTCGCACGAGAGCTGCCGCCGCCATCACCGAACGCAGGAACTCCCCAGGCCAGAGTGTACGGCCAAACCTTGACCTTGCAGCCGGTCTCTGAACAGGTGCACGCACGCGTCCCAGCGCCCCGCTTATGCAGCGCTAGTGTGTGTGTCATCTCTCGGGTGACAGTGCATTAAACTCTAAACCGACTATGTTCTTTTGGGTCGGTAAACCAGTATTCTTTGTCATGAGTGTTGACCTTTGGAACCGTTTCTCTTGAACCTTGAACCGGGGACTCCAAGTTCCACCGAACCGTTGTATGCATTCCATAATCAACAACTCTCGATATGTGAGGCTTGTCGATTAGTTTCCCTTTGTCTCAAGCGAGATTCTCTCGAGATGGCGAGATATAGGTCCCGCATTGTTTTTTTTTTATTTTTATTTTTTTATTTTTTTTGGCAGTGTCTCGAGTCTCGATTGGAGACTATGTATACTTCGTAGCGATCGAGACATACGAAGTGTGAGAGGGTATTGGTGATAGATTGTTAGTATGGGAATATCGAGCATCCCTAATCGTGAGACCGATTCTGCGATAGGAGATTGTTTTCGAACATCTGACTCCGCCACCGGAGCTCGCGAGGATGCATGACATGTTTTGTGACTCGTGATGGAAGATACGTGTGCGTGATCTCGGGGTACGTGTGTATTGTGACGAGCTGCGTGTTAGGCAGAAACCCTACCTGTATGGAGGTACTGGTGACCTATTGGAACAGAGGGTCCATTAGGAAAAGGCCGGGAGGGGTACTTGTCAAGTCCTGTGGGGGTTGTCAAGGCAAGACGATTTGGGAGAGGGAGACTGAAATTTAGAGGAGGTACCCGAACTTCATGTGTTGATGTTTTCCCCTCTTATTCTCGTTAGTATCAGGTCGTAGTTTGTTTTTCGAATTCCGATGAAGGAATTCTTTTTAAGGTAGGTCGACTGTAATGCCCCGTTTATTTATGAATAATTTTGTGGATTATTTGGAATTATTTATTATTGTTATTATTATGTATTGCTATTTTTATAACTATTATCGTTATTATTATTATAATATAAATGCCTAAATGTTGTTGTTATTATTATTATTATTATTATTATTTATTGTCTAATTGTAATCATTTGCCTAAATGTGTATTTTTATTTTTTTTTATTTTTTATATTATTATTATTAAATAATGTGTGTTTTATATATATATAATAATATCCGGATTATTTAAATCTATCGTGCGATTGAATTGATCCCGAGAAAAACCGAGAACCCAACCCGAATTAATATTTTGGCTAGTCGACCTCGAGAGAACCCGCGACCCGGACGTGCGCCCCAGCCCGGCTGAACCGGACCCCCGAAACCGACCCGATTTTCTCCCTTGTGCGTGTGTGTGTGTGTGTCCTGAGGGAGAAGAAAAAAAAAAGAAAAACCTAGTCTTATTTAATTTTGTTCTCGTCTCTCGCTCAGAGAAAAACACACACGCCGCAATCTCAGATCTCTCAATCTCGTCATCTTCTCTCTCGATTGCAAGAGCAGTGAAAGAAGTATTTTTCTCTCGACGATATTATTTTCCCCGCAGCCCTCTCAATCTCTTTTCCTTTCACGACCTCACGCGACATTGAACAGGAAGAAAAATTCTGTCGTCGTCTTTTCCCCCTTCCTGCTCTCTGATATTTTTCCCGTCGCCGTAAAAAACCCTCGGCCCGCCATTTTCTCTTCTCATCTCTCTCGCAGCGCCGTCTTCATCCCCAGCCCCGCTCGCCATTGCCGCCTTCCCGACCTCCGACGAGCCTGCTCCTCAGCCTGCGAGCCCGTCCTCCACCGCGACCACTTCATTCGCAGGCCCTCCGCCGTCACAGCCTCCTTCTCGGCGACCCCGAGCGCCGCTGCTCCTCCGCAAGCTGCCATCCTTCATTCACGGCCTGCCAGCGAGACCAACCTCTGCGAGTAGCCCCTTCCGGCGACCCACCACCGTGCGCAGTCCCCGTCTCCGCCGTACTGGAGCCGCTTCTCCACCGTGAGCCTCAGCCGAACCCCGTCAAGGAATGCCGCGACCCTGCTGCTCCTCCGTGAGTCCACCGCGAGCAACGCGTAAGCCGTCAAGCGCCACCATGTGTTCGCTGTCCCTACCGTTCGTTTTCTTCGGCCGTTTTTTGAACGTGTTCCCGAGAACGATACCGAGGCTCGATCCCCCTTTCGTATTTACGTTTTAATTTATGTGTTGAGCATGCTTTACGAACATATATAAACCCTATGATTATATGTGTTCAATATGTTGATATTGATATAAATTGTAGAGCCTTGTTATAATTTAATTATGTATCAATCTCTTCGGTTTGTGCGAACTCGAACGAGATCATGTATATCCGTGTTCAGTCGCTGTGGGAATTGGAACAACATGTTCTTGCCTTATGGTAAGGTCTCGGACCCTTTCGAGTTTATCGAGTCGTTTATAACTTGTTGATCTTGTAAATTGTTGTTTTCGTGTTCCGATTGCCATGAAATGTTAGGTGTAATTACCTCTATTGATTACGAATCTCGTGTAAAAATTTCATGATTTTATTTGGTTTGTAGCTATTTTAATTAATTAAATTGATTTCTGGTCTGATTCGAGTTAAATGCATAATAAAATGTGTAGTGCTCCAAATTGGCTGAAATTCGAGTATGTTGTGTCTCTGGAATATTTACTTGTTGTGTCTCTGGAATATTTACTTGTTGTGTAAAACCTTCAGAAATTTTGGACTCTTTTAGCTTAGGTAAATAATTTATTTTGTGATTCTGTCCAAAATTGTTTTAATTCTTATAAATTAATCCGTGCTTTAAGATTCTGATTTTCGGTTGAAGTGCTTGTTTTTAGATGTGTCTTTTTCTATAAAAATATTAGAATTTTTAGAGTTCATTTAGGTTCAGTTCTGTTGAAAATTTAAAATCTGCTGAATGTTGTTACAATTTTATTAATTTGCGTGTTAGGTGTTTAAAGCTGAGATTTTTACACATTGTTGTTAACATGCTGATGTTCCTTAGATAAAAATTTCAAAGTTTGAATCATTCATTAAGTTGGGTTTTAAATTGATGCTCATTTTTGCTGCAAACTTGCTAGAATTTTATAAAATCATGTGCTTTGAATTTGAGGCTAAAACTTGGTGGTTTTACTAAGTTCTGGGAGGTAAAATTTTTGTTAAAACTTCAGAGTTAATTCATAGGGAAACCTGACCAACTTGTTTTATGTGATTATTGGCTAGTATTTTCAAAATATGGTTTTTGTGTTAAAAACTGTAAACCGACTCGCCTTCTGTTTCTTTGGTTGTTTGACTTGGTGAATCTTTGATTGAGATTATGTGAACTTCCATGCGTGTTTGGTTGAGTCTTAGAGCCGACTCTAAGTGTTCCAATGTCCACAGGACTTCACGAACAACTTAGTCGAATCAAGTTCGACTAAGTATAATTGTATTTCCTTTATTAGTCAAGATAGGATGTTGATATTAGTATCTTGACTTAATGTAGGTACTTTGAGGTGTTGAACCTCACCCTTCGTTCGAAGCTCGTACTTGTGATTATCGCGTCAACCAGGTGGGTTGTTAATCTAAAATTTGCTATGTTGTAAATGTTATTAATGTATAATTTGTGGTATGATCAATATATGCATGTGAACCATGTAGCCTTCGATGTGAGTTATACCGGCCGTCGAACGGTTATCCCCGTAGCTCTAGAACGTACCCGTAGGGTAGTCTCCTTTTGTGAGCCGTAAGACCAGAGCTTAGGTCCCTCGGCTGGAGATCCTCGTTTGTAAGACCAAGGCGAGGCCTTGGCCGGGGGGATGGTTTTACTCCTACTGGCTGGACACTCGATGTAAGGCCAGAAGGCTTAGGTCGTGGCTTTCGATATATAGTCGGCAGTAGCCTATGCGTAAGTGTGCACATGTGTCTTGATTATTGATATTACTAATGGGAGATTGGGATAATAAATTGATTCGCATACATGCTGCAACCATACCTGACTTATTTATGATTACTGTTTTTATATATTGATTAATGTTTACTGCATAGTGGTGAGCACTACTTTTTCCAATTGTGCTCACTCCCACCTGAAATTAACGTTTCAGGTTAAGCAAGGCAGGTACGACTGCGGAGTAGAGCGAGTGGTGATCGGTCTGTGAGACCGATCTTATTATTTGTTATGCTTCCGCGTTATGAACTTGGAATATTATTGCATTTATGATTTTCGGATTCTATGATTGAAATAATGTTAAGGAGATGCTCCTTAGATTCTATGACTATTTTTGGAACCCGGTTTGGGTGAATGTTGAACTTTTGGAACCCGTTTGGGAATTGGTATTATATTGATGATTGATGTTGAAATATATGAGTAATGCCACAAATGTTTGAAATAAATTTTAAAAAATTTATTCTGATTTTTCTGAAAGTCCAAAATTTTCTTAAGATCAAAAATGGGGCGTTACAGCTTGGTATCAGAGACAGTCTGCGTTTCTGTAGATTGGTATGCGTGAATTATGTGAAATACTTGTATAATAGGATGTAGTATATGACCACTCGCTTCCGCCGTGCCTCGGCAACTCAGGTATGAGTTTCATAAGGAATTTTGAGTTGAGTATGAGTTGTCTGATTTATGAGATAATATTATGTAACTTGTTGATATTTGGGGCTTAGGATCTACCCACCTTTGGTTTAATGTGAACTCTATTGTTTATTGTTGAACTCTAGCGATATAGAGTTAAGTTCAGACTCTAGAGATTACTCGTTGTAAGTCTCAGTAGGTTGTTATCGATATAAGTTATGCCCATAGCAGTTTCTCTTGCTATATAATTCTATTCAATGTCTTCAAGTGAGTATTCAGTCAACTAGAACCGGGAATGTATTCGCCCTCTTCGGACCTTTGCCAGGTTTCGAAAATTATGAGATGAGTCGTTGTTTTATAGGCTGTCAGTATTATGGATGCTTATGGCCTCTGTTCAACCTCTGGTATTGTAGGTCTCTTGTGTCTTAGTAAGGGTGAGTTCATGTTAGCTCGAAGCATGAGTATTTGGGTAAGTGATAAGGATATGTGTTTAGGCCATCTTTGGCTACCCAACTGAATTTGAAATCAGACGATCTCCTCTAAAAGAAATCTATAAAGTCTCAGAGTTGGCAAAATATTAAACCATGGGTCTTCTACCTTTACCTATTGATCTGTTGCGTATAGGTAATTTTGTAGATAAATTTGTAACTTGCACATTAGCGACGATCCATATAGATCCCAATAAGTTGTATCAAAGCCCACGTTTAATGTGTTTTTTTGCAAAGTTCAAATTTTTTAGGCTTACGTAAACTATGTGTGTTGAGGCGCAACCATAAATTGGATTATATGTATGTATATATATATATGTATGTATATATATATATACATAGAGTAGAATAATCCACTATTTTGGCATATGTAATTATGTGCTTTATGTGATGAAACTATTTAATTTTACTGCATGGTTTTAGTATTTAAAAGCCTCGGCCATGTCGAGGATGATGGTTGAATGTTTGTAATAATTTTTGAATTTATTTTAATTTAAAAAACCCTCGCTTACAAAACTTCAGTCAGCAGAGGGCCTATTTTGTCAAAATGCTCAAGTGCTAGTAGCCTAGCAGGCTGGAGCTTCTTCTTCTAGGCCCAATAACGGTCAGAATAGAAAAAATTCTGCAAGAAAGGCGAAGACAAAGACAGCCGCAATCGTTCCCCGATCGTCTCCTCTTAGTTCCAAAGAATTCGAAAGGAAAGTACCACCGGTGCTCGTAGCGAGGACACTAGAAGGCCAACTGCCCTCTCCTCAAGAAGAGCGATGGAGGTAAATCTCTTTCATTAGTCGTTGAAACATGTTTAGTGTTGTTATCTACCTGTGTCTGGTGCGTAGACACAGGAGCCAGTGATCATTTCTGCAATTCATTGTAGGGGTTCCAGGTAACCAAACGGCTTTTGGAAGTAGAGGTTATCGTCTACATGGGGAACACCAGCAGGGTGTCGACTGTAGCAGTGGGAGACGTCTATTTGTTTTTGGATTTGATAGGTCTTTAGTTTTGAAAGGTTGTCTTTATGTTCCTAGGTTTAGAAAGAATTTAATTTCAGTTTCTAAGTTGGTCAAGAATGAATTTTCTACTACTTTTGATAATAAAGTCGTTATTCGTTTTGGAAAAAAGTTTATTTGTGATGGATCATTAGTAGGCAATTTGTATGTACTAGAATCAAAGTCATTCTCACTGCAATACAAACAATTACTTAATTAATCATCTAATCAGAATAAGAGAAAAGAACCTTCGAGAATGAATGAAACATATCTTTGGCATCTAAGAATTGGTCATATTAACCTATGGAAGATTCAAAGGTTGGTGGTAGACGGGCCCTTGGGGTCGTTAGAAGTCGAGGCCTTTCCAATCTGCGAATCCTGCATAGAAGGGAAAATGACTAAGAGGTAAGGCCAAGGGGCATAGAGCTGAAGACTTGTTAGAACCCGTTCACTCTGATGTTTCACTGCAAGAAAGAGGAGGATCCGAGTACTTCTTTACCTTTATCGATGATTACTCGTGTAGCGCCCCGTTCGATTTATAGAATTCTCGAATTTATTCTATTTATCAGCATTTTATTTTATTTTAATATGCTTATTCATTTTAAATGCTTGCTCATTAATTATTATATATTTAATGTGCTAGTCCGATTATATTTCGTCGTTCGTCGGATCGTTCGAAGACTTTCGGTTTAATCGCGTAAGGTCAACTTCGACTCGTTCTTGTTATTTTCTCGGACATTTGGACCGAACCTTCGAGCCATTATTTTTATAGCTTGATGTAGCTCAATTAAGCCTTATAGCCGTGAGAGCCGGCCCTTGAATGGCTAGTAAAAACCGGCCTCAAATATTTTTTAGTGTGGGGGATTTTCTTTTGAAATTCAAATCAGTCAAGCGTATGTTTGGAAACCTTTGGAGCTGATCCACACCCTTATGCTCGGTCAAAATTTCCTAATTTTGTGCCTTGGGATCTCCTAATTATGGTAGGTTAATGCCTAATTATTGGCCTCAGATTCTATTGCTTACCAAAAATAGTAACAAGAAAAGTCAACCAGCATTTAGTGCTTTCTATTTTTAGCAATTTTTGAATTTTTATTTTCAAAAAATCGATCATCTATATAAGCACCCTAAATTCATGTGTTTTGTAGATTTAATTTAGGTAAATTTCGACTGATGCTTACAGTTTGCACAAGTCAAAATTCTTTCATATTTTTTATTTACCTTTACCTACAAGCTAAAGGTTGATAATTAAATTTAAATACACAATAGAAGAATAACTAAAATATGAAAAGTTAAGATGAGAAGATTTTCCCTTTCTCTTCAAACATTAATTCCATGTTACCTATTTCAAGAAAACAACAATATGATAAATAAATAATATTTTCGATTCATGCCAAATTATATTTTGTTACAATTTGAAACTGTTCATGTATTGCATCTATAATTTATGTTGGATATGCAACTGATATATATAAAAGAGTAAAAATACATTAAAAATAAAATAACTGTGAATCATATATCCCCCCGATCTCTCACAATCCCCTTTCTCCAAACCCTACCCGCCGCTTGTTCTCCTTCAATTCAAATAGATTGACCTTCCTCTGCGGCAATTGAGCTTGAATCGGTGGTCGTCCCCTGGCCATCTGGCCTCCGCGCAGATTCACGTGCCTCCCTCATCGTTGGTTCAGGTAAGCTTTTATCTTTCAAGATTGGGTCGGTTTTCTGTGGTCGGCCTGCGGGCTCTTCTGATCGGTTTCCTGGAGAGTGGTGAAGGGGGGTGGGTGTTCGGATCTCTGCCGATTTCTCTGCTTTCTTCCCCTTTCCTCCGTTGGTGGGTCTGGGGAGGACCATTGTTCTGTCCTCCGGCCAGTGGTGATGGCAGAGGCGGGGCTGTGGTGGGCGTAGGATTGCGGCGGATTCGGTCGGGTGGATGGTGCCTCGGTTGTACGACGGCGATGTCGGACAGCCGGAGCTCCGCTGCGCTTCCATTCTTCTTCCCTTTTCCTTTGGTTTTGGGTCTGGGGTGGACCATTGCTCTGACCTCTGGCCAGTGGTGATGGCAGAGGTGGGGCAGTGGTGGGTGGTGGTTTGTGGCGGCTTCGGGTGGTCGGAGACGTGGCTGCAGCCTTGGCATCTTTGTGGTTCGAGGGTTTATTACCGGGTTTGGTTGGACTCACTAGTAGTCTTAGTGGGCCCGGTCATGTGGTGGTCCTGAGGCATCTTGGGTGTTGAGGTCGTGGTTCGAGTTTGATTTCAGATGTTGTTCTGGGGCTTGGGATTTGACTTCGTTAGGCCACTGAGTTGGTGATTGGGCAGTTTTGGGTCGGTTCTCTTTGGTTGTGGGACTTATTCTGGATCGACTCAGTATCCATCGGCTCTGCTTGGTTTCGCTGCTTTGGAAGGGCTTGTTTTCTTTTGCTTAGTGTTTTTTTGTTTTGTGGTTTTTTTGTTTGTTAGTTTTGTCTGTGATTGTTTGTTTAGGGCATGTATTTTTGGTTTGGGCCGTTGGCCCTTGTGAGCCTGAGTGTCATCTTATTATCCCATTGGGATCAGACACTCGGTTATTATCCTGGTGGGATCTTTTTTAGTCTTTTGTTTGTGTAGTTGTTGGTGTGTAGTTAGTCTAGCTTTGCTAACGGCGGATTTCTAGGCGGTCTTCTGACCTGTCCTTCATTTTTTCAGCCGTTGGCTGCTGTGTATTTGTGTATTCACACGTTTGTGCACTTTGATTTATAATATCATCTANATTCATGTATTGCATATAAAATTTATATTGGTTATGCAATTGACATATATAAAAGAGAAAATACATTAAAAATAAAATAACTGTGAATCCTATATCCCCTCCTCATAGAACATGGACTACCATTTATTTTAATGTTTCTCTTTACATCATCTATAATATACTTTAAAGTAAGAGCCCTTCTCGCATCGGAGGCCCATGCCTTTCTCATGTGTATCTCTTCTCTGGAGGAGTGATTTGTTGAACATATTTTGAATTTCAATAAATGCCCATAATAAATACAACATTTCAGGTTATAAATGTAAATTTTATATTAACAATAGTCACTTACATTATATATTAATAAGTATTCTTAAATAATATATTTAAAAATTTGTAACAATAACCAATTAATATATACAAGTTATTATATATTTAAAGTTTCATTAGTATGTACAAGCTTCAATTATAAATATGTGTCTTTAATAAAAAGAGAAAAAAAATTGTTTTCCTTTTCATATTTTGATGAATATATCTATTAATACATTACTTTTTTTTCCATAAATTATGAATTTTTTATATGTATATAATTGAAAATTATTATAAATTAACAAGGGAATGTAAACGTAAAATCTATCCTGAAACGACGTGGCTGTGTGAATTGAGAAAGTGTTGATTATAATCATAATTAAATTTTGGACCCATATGTTTTGAATAATACTCTGGATTTTACGATTTATATTTTCTTTTATATGCTTGAAAGATGAATAAAAAACAACAATATATATTTTGATAGTTAATATATAGTTAAATATTTGTTCATTTTGTAGTTTTTGTAAAAGGGAATTATCTTTATATGTAGTTATTTTGGTTTGTTTTGTTGTTGTTATAGTAAAAAAAGACTTATCATTTTGTGTCAAACTTGTGTTGCAAAGATTTTTAATTTCGAAAAACATTTTTATTCTTCAAAAAATTAAATATAATTTCAAGTTATTCTTACAAATTTAATAGAATTATTTTCCTACTTATCTGTACATTGAAAAATTCGTTGATACGATAATTAGTATACTACTATATAACCCCTTGTTAATAAGAATTAACATTAAATAATAGACCATTTGTATATAATAAATAATTAATAATAAGTTAAATGAATTTATTTTAACCGATAAATTTGGTTCGTATTATAAAATGATAAATGGTGTACAACAAAGTAAAAAAAAATAATTGAACAAAATATTATAGATTCATCAACATGTCTTGCTAAGTTTTAGTTATTTATTATATTTATAATAAAACAAAGTATAACAAAGTAATTAAACTGATATTTCAAATTCACAATATTAAAGCAACAAACTCTATATTAACATTATCAATTAAATAAAATTTAAGTTTCTATATATAAAATTCGATTACATCATTAAATCTCATTTACATGTTTGTGTGTGTGTGTGCATGTATATATGTATATATTCAATTTTATAATATTAGATTAATCTAAATTAGGCATTGGGATTTTTAAGTTTTTTAGTTATAAACTTTAATTTAGTTATTTTTGTGACTAATTACCCATTTAATTAGTTGAAATTTTACAAAAGTTAGTCAGTCGCAATCATTTGATCATAAAATTTACTCTCAAGTACAAAACAGCAATTGAATATTAATAATATGGAAATTTCAATTTATAACCCTTTATTTTTTAAGTGAAAATTCAAATATAATCCACCAAAATAATTATTTTTTATTCTTAAACTATTTAGTAAAATTATTTGTTAATAAGATTGTGTACCGTACTTATAATTTATGCAAATAATTTTAGATATAAATAGATCAAGGGAAACAAATGTATGTAAAATTATGTCATTATATTTAGAAAGATAACATAGATACATTTAGAAGATACAATTAGTAAATGTCAATTGAATTATGAATTTTTTATGTCATCAATAAAGGATTTACTTGGTATGATAATTAGCCAAATTTAAAACTTAAAGGGAATATTACATAAAATAAAATAACTAATTTAATTTAAAATTAATTAACCACAATGATACTGGAAGAAATAAAGTATCATTATCTATTAATATATAAAGAGTCAATGATATTTACTAGAAATAGCAACTAAAAATCAGCAAAAAAACATTTGGTTTCCAGCATAAAATATTTACTATATTGAGTAATATTTCTTACCAAAATTTGAAAAATCTCGCCTAAATTAATATACAGAATCATTTTGGTCGAATATTGCGGCTATTACCTTTATTAGTTGCATGATTCAAATTTGAAATATAATATATTGACAAAACTTGCAGCTATTGCCTTTATTAGTTGCATGGTTTAAATTTGATATATAATATATTGAAAAAAATAAAAAGATATTTATATAAATTTAAAAATAAAAACTAATTATTCATGACTTACGGGTCAATATTAACTTGGACGTAAAAGAAATAGTCAATTATTTATAGTTTAATAAATTACTCAACTACTTAATTTTTTTTATTTGAATTGTTTATACAATAATAAATTATTTCAAGTAATGAAACAATATAAATTTTATATTTATACTTCCTATTCACATAGGTTGTTAAATATGTGATAACATTTTACCAAAATAACTATTTTATGGAATCACATATAGTCAAATCGATTTTTTTAATAAAAATTTTGAAATGATACTTATATTGAAACGAATATAATGTAATTTATTATCAGTTATGTGCACCATACGGGATGTACACTAGTTTTAAATAGATATTTCTATGTAATTTTGCACAATTTAAACTTGATTATAACAATTTCAATAAATTAATATAGGTAAACTGTATTACATATTGATTTCATACTTTTAATTTATAAATATTATTTAATAAGAATTTTTAATTTATAAATATTAATGAATATCTCTTACCCATGCACTGCACGGGGCTCATATTAGTTCAAATAGAACAAAGATAAATGAAGAGCGAGAATACTATTCAAAAAAATAATAGCATTATCAAATGACCAGTATGTGGGACGGCCCCACATAGAGCTGTCCCATTGGCTGTACGTAGCCAACAGTTGGCTATTTAGCTTTACTGTATCAAAAACTATTTCAAATGATAATAAAGACGATCAATAATGCTAAGGAGCCAACTGTTGGCTTCATTATGGAGCCAACAACCAATGAGATAGCTCCATGTGAGGCTGTCCCACATTAGACTCATGTGGGACAGCCCCACATAGAGCTGTCCCATTAGTTGTTGGCTCCATAACGGAGCCAACAGTTGGCTCTATAGCATTATTCTAAAGACGATATTGAGATTCTAATTAAAATATATGTTGAAACATTTAACATTATAAAAGTAGGACATAAAATTATAAAAAATACACTGTAATCTAAGATGACAAGTGAGATAAAAATTAAAAACTATATCCTACAATTTAGGATGGCAAATCACGATTGTGATTGCAGAAAATATTCACTAATGAAAATCTTTTGCAGTTTTGCATAA
>BKCP01012848.1:389896-412538 GCA_008636005.1 Striga asiatica | reverse complement strand
ATCCCTTATCTATACAGATTTAAAAAAATAAAATAAAATAGAAACCAATTCATAATTACTACTAGAAATCCATTATCTTTAAAAAGAAAAAATAAAATAAAATAGAAACCAATTCATAATTACTACTGAAAATCCATTATCTACTTTAAGAAGCTAATTTTTATCGGTCTAATTACTAATATTTTTACAAATATTATAAGCTAACCATACAAAAAAATATAATAATAATTTTGAAATGGTGTGTAATCAAATTTTTTTTATATTATCTTATACATAATAATTTTACATTGTTTGACCCCGAATCTTTAATTTATAATTATTAAGTATTGTTTATCTTCCTCTTTAATTTATAATTATTTTTTTTGCTTCCTCTTTTTAAATAGGATCAATAGTAGTTTTCACTTCGGTCATTGAGTGACTCAAACTCGAGGTCTATTTATAATATTGTTAATTTAATATTGTTTCCGTACATCGTACGGGGTATACACTAGTGAAGAGGCTTATGGAAGTTACAAAAAATATACTCACTTAAAAAAGATATTCACATTGAGTGTTCAGCATGCCAAATTCTGGGTCAACCCTGCCCTGGGCGACGGCCCAGGGCCCAGGCCAGGACACAACTCAAAAGGGGCCTCCAATTTTTATTTATATTGTTCAATTGTTGGGCCAATTTAGCCCAATTTTACATCTCAGTATATTAATTGCAAAGATTATAAGACAACTAATAAATCAATATATAGACTAGCCTTTATTGCGAGTCAACGAGGTGGCGCCTATCGGGTTCCCTTACCAGGATTTGACAACTTGATTTTTGAAGGGGAACCCAAAGTGGTATCGTCTTTTCCACAAACATTAATTGTCAAAAAATTAAATGCACAACAATTAGAGCATGTTTGTTTATGAAAATTTTTGGTTTTATTTAGATTTTTTAGTTTGGTTTAGTTAATTTTGAAAAAGTGTTATGGTTAGTTATTAGTGAGTATATTAAAATAATATTTAAAATAAAAAAAAAATAAAATTGATTTGATGTAATAGTAGGAGAGAGATGATTGAAGTGATGGTTAGTTAAAATAATGTGAGTGGATGAATAATGAATTAAGGTTGATGTGGTGTGTGTGAATGATTGATTGATATTATTAATTATATTAATAATATTATTGATAGTGGAGTTGAGTTAAAGTTGAGTTAAAAAAAATGGTTGAGTTAAAATGTAAATTTTTTTTGAAAATTTTTCATAAACAAACATGCTCTTAAGTTCACATAATTTTTTGAAAATTTTAAATGAGAACCTATCCTTATTTATATTCCTATTCGATTTTTCTTTTGGGTGTATCTCTAATTCTTTATAGTTTATGTATTATAAATTATAATCACTTTCATCCGAATCAATTTACAACTCATTGAATAAAATTCATTCAATTAAGTAACAAAGTGTAAAATAATGTGTTATTCAATAAAATTACACTAATATAAAGAAGAGTTAAATTTCTCCACAAAATTATAAGGATTTATATAAATGAAATATTCAACTTACACATAATTATATAATTTTTTTTGTAAATAATGGTTTTCGTACTTATGATTTAGGCCCATTTTAATGTACTTATATACTTATATAATTAGCTTATTAACTTATTGCATTGAAATAAATAAAATTAGAGGCATTATTTTTTTATTAATTCATCCAAAATTACTCAATACATGGCTTGATCATCTAATTTATTGATCAATTTTACAACAAATAAACAAAGTAATTATTAAAACCTCATAAATATCATCATATTGACCGAAAAAGGAGGGCATCATTTTTATGTTTGGCCCAGGACCTGAGAAACGCCAGGACCGGCTCTGGCCGAATTAAAATACATAATTGAACAAAATAATAAGTTTTTTTTTTTTAACAAAATAATAATTATTATTATTTTTTTTTTTTGGGAACACATGAATGACTAAAATATATCATTGTTAAAAAGAAAAGAAAACAACCAACAACATTTTCTCGGATTAGTTCATGCCACCCGCGCGGGTGGCGCCCGTTTCTTATATCAACGAATTAAAGGATAACATGTGGCAATACATTTGCTATTTACACACTTAATTTTGTTATAGGCAAAATCTAAATAAAAAACATCATTTAAAAACACTATTAAATTAACAAAAATCAAATAATTAATAAAAATGAAAATATGAGTAATCCACCAAAAGTTTCAGAACAAATAGAAGCACTTATAGAAATAGTAAAAAAGACCCAATTAGAAACATTTGAAAAATTAGACGAAATAAAAGAAATAATAAGAGAACTACAAAATTTAGTACAAAAAGAAAAAACACGGAAAAGAGTATTTAAGCCGATTCAGATAGAACCACCAACAAGTTCTAATGGATGATATAGATAGGTTAACTCAGTTATTAGAAAAATGCAATATTGAAGAAACTAGAATGGCAAAAATAGATGATGAGGATAAACAAGGAATAATTTATGGAATAGATAGTGAAGATGAAGATGAGCCAACATTTAATATGACTTATCAGAAACCTCATACAACACCGCCACTATCACCAAAACGACCTAGAACAAATAATAATGAAGCATCTACTTCACATAATAATTATGTAGAAAGTAGTTTCAGAGATTTTATATATAGAAATGATTATAGTTATCATCAAGAAAAAATAAAAAAAAATATCCCACCAGCATATTTAGAAAAAGAAAGAAATTTATCTAATGGGATATTAAATATAGATTGTGCAACTAATGCAGAAGATTTAATAGTTACTTGGACTAATCAATTAAAATTATTAGTTCAAACTAATGATTCAATGATAAATGGAATGACATTAATCGATTTTGTTAATTATATAAGATATAAAACATCTGGAGTATTATTTGATTATCTAGAAAATACTCAAATATTATTAAATCTTGAAGCCAATGGTTTGGAAACAGGAGCAGAATATAAAATAGGAGCCTTAAAAGAATTAGCAAAAGATTTGTTAAAAGAATTTTTAGGAATTACGGGACAAGAATCAAAAGAAACACAAAAGGATAAGGTAGTTAGATTTCTAACAAATATGAAGCTATGCAATATATGCTACATAGAAAATTTTTTCTGTCAAGTAAGAGAGAATTTTTATAAAATTAAAGATCGGTCAGGATTAATACAAATAATTGAGAGTAAACTTAAATATGAGATGAATAAATATATTCAGAAGAAAATTAGTGAAACAAAAGAAGAAAAAACTCTAGGAATTTTAGAAAAATATGCAAAAGAATATAGAGATGAACTTTGTATAAGGAAATTAGAACATCAAGAAATGACTAAGGTCGATTCAAGATGTTGTAAACAATTAGAAAGTGTACCACAAGAATCTGGTTGTTATAACCCATACAAAAAGAAAAGATATCATAGATACAATAAGTTTAATAAAAGATATAGACCAAGAAGATATAAGACATTTAGAAAACCGTGGAAAACAAAATATAAAGGAAAATTTAGAAAACAAGAAAAATACTTAGGAAAACCTAAATATTGTCCTAAAGGTAAAAAGAATTGTAGATGTTGGAAATGTCAAGAAATAGGGCACTATGCAAATGAATGTCCTAAAAATATGCCAGAAAAAGAAAAGAAATTAAAAATGATATATTCTTTAGGTTATGAACCTATAGAAGAAGAATACGAAGAAGGAGAACTATTAGACTTTGATATATATGATTTAGAATCAGAAACAGATAGTGATTTAGAAACATCAGAAGATGAGTAAAAACAGTTCATTTATAAAAGTTAAATTATTTAATAGATTTATACTAGCTTATATAGATACAGGAGCAACGATATGTCTAGCAAAAGAATCCATATTACCCAGTAAATATTGGAATAAATTAGAAAAACCAATTATAGTAAGAATTGCAAATAACAAAACAATAAGTATTGATTATAGAGCAACAAACTTAGTATTGTTAATAGAAGAAAAACGATTTCCCTTACCAAGTCTTTATAAACAAAATACAGGTTTACCATTAATAATTGGAAATAACTTTCTTAAGTTATACAGTCCATTTATTCAAAGACTAAATACTATAAGTCTTAGATGTCCACAACTAGATACACAGTCTAGTAAAATAATTACTACAAAAATATATAATACATCTTCTTTCATAAGGGGGGAGATATTAAGAAAAGTTTCATTTCAAATTCATAAAGTAATAAGTATAACACTAGAAGAACATGTTAATCAACTTTTAGAAAACATATGTAGTCAAAATCCATTAGATCCAAATAAAAACACGAATAACATGATAGTAAAAATAGAACTTATAGATCCTAGCAAAGAAGTCAACGTGCCAAATAGAATACCATATACAGAAAGAGATGTTAAAGAATTTCAAGAAGAAACTACTAAGATGTTAGAAAATGGTATTATACAACCTAGTAAAAGCCCACATAGTGCACCAGCATTTTACGTAGAAAACCATAATGAATTAAAAAGAGGAAAACGAAGAATGGTTATAAATTACAAAGAAATGAATAAAGCTACTAAAGGAGATGCATATAAGTTGCCAAGACAAGATTATATTTTTAGTCGAATTAAAAAGGCAAATTGGTATAGTACATTAGATGCTAAATCAGGATATTGGCAATTAAGGTTACATGAAGAAACTAAACCCTTAACAGCATTTAGTTGTCCACCTCAAAACCACTACGAATATAATGTAATGCCATTTGGACTTAAACAAGCACCTAGTATATATCAGCGATTTATGGATAATAATCTTAAAGGATTAGAGTCAATAAGTCTTGCTTATATAGATGATATAATTGTTTTTACACAAGGATCAAAAGAAGATCATCTAAAAGAACTTGCAAAAGTATTATTACAATTAGGTAATAAAGGAATTATTTTAAGCAAGGAAAAAGCAAAAATTTGCAAAAGAGAAACAGAAATTTTGGGAATGAAAATAGTCGAGGGAGGCTATATTGAACCTCAAAAACATTTACTTGAAAAAATACATCAGTTTTCAGATCAGCTTCAAAACAGAAATCAAATTCAAAAATTTCTTGGATGTTTAACATATATTGGAGAAAAAGGTTTTATAAAAAGTCTTGCAAAAGAAAGAGAGTTACTACAAAAAATGATTTCAGAAAAAGTACCATGGAAATGGACAGACAATGCAACTAGAGCAGTACAGTCCTTAAAAGGACTATGTACTCAATTACCACGGCTTTACCTACCAAAACCTAGTGATTTACTTATTTTAAACACTGATGCATATGAAGAGTTTAATAAGTTTATCGCAAACAACAAACCATCTGAAGTTAAATCCTTTATACGAAGGATGACTAAAGAAAGTTTGGATGAAAATAGTGAATCTAATGATTCTATGCAATTAGTATTGGGAAAAACCAATGGAAAGCAATTACTGTTATCCAAATGGGTATCAGGAACGTTTAAGCAAGCAGAACGCAATTATACAACACATGAAAAAGAAACATTAGCTTTCATAAATGCTTTGGAAAAATTTAAACTTGATTTACAACCAGTTAAATTTATTTTTCAAACAGATAGTTTGTATACAAAAGATTTTACAAAATATCGAATGAAAGAATCTTACAATAAAGGTAGACTTTTAAGATGGAGTTTGAAAGCACAACAATTTGATTACATATCTGTATATATTTCAGGAAAAGAAAACTATTTAGCAGATACATTAACCCGAGAATGGAAGCACTCAAACCAGTCTTAGAAGATAGTCTAAAAATGCTGGAAAAGCAGGTAGAAGAGCTCTTTGAGCAGATAAAGAAAAAAGAAAAAGAAATCAGCAAGATAAAAGCCATACTATTTGAACAAAGAGGCAAAGAAGAAAAGAAAAATGAAAATGCAGAAACATCAAAAGAAAAAGAAATAAATGAAGAAAAAGAAAGACCTCATTTTGATGAGGAAGAAAGAACAAAGAACCATTATGTAATATTTGCAGGTCCTAATCAAGGGATATTTTCCCAATGGAGTCAAGCAGCCATGTTTATAACAGGACAGAATGTTATACATAAAAAATTTTCTAGCCTGTTCGAAGCAAAAGAAGCGCTAGCACAGTTCAAAACAAGCTATGCGGGAAAAGCACAATCACCGGCTACAGCTGCACCGAAGCAAATGCCTATATTAGGCAAGATTCCAAGTATCAGACCACTAACGATTGGAAGCATACAGTCCAAACAACAAAAAGAAGAGATGACCAAGCTGACCAAAATTATTTTTGACCGTGAATTCAAGTTTGTGGTTAATTATACAGATGAAGATAAGCAGACAAGCATTTATCCAACTGACGGTCTATATCTTGGACCAAAAGCAATAGCACTACCAGAAGCAGATCCGATGAAGGTATACATGATGTTCCAATCAGGATTACTAAGTTGTATTTATTTCAGAGATACAAATATATTCCAATACTTTCCGATCAACATCAAGAAAGCAGTTTCTCAATACTGCAAGTACGTTCTTGGGAAAAAGGAAGGATTCGTGAAAATATTTGCCACCACACCAATTTTTGGTGAGGGGGAAAGCTCACAGGAAGTAATACAACCAGCAATACAGTTTTGTCAAATTGGAATAAGCAATGGAAATTATCCAGACATCGGCCAAGCACAACATGAGGACGAATTAGTTCAGTTTCTAAATAATTATGTCATAATCTTAAATAAAGGCATTAAAATCAAGGGAAGGATTAATTATGCAGCCAAGTCCATTATCATTTGGAGCATGCAAGCACGAGATCCAACAGAGCTAGATATCAAGTTACTTAACAAATATCTGGATACACTTATAAAAATACAATTTGAAATTCCAGAAATAGTTAAGAAAGAGATCTGCATCAGGCTACAGAAGGAATTCGCAGAAGATCACATTTGTGAATTATGCAATCCAGAATCACAAGGAGAATTTGAACCTATCCAGGAATGATGTAAGCGCTTATGTCAGGAGGCAAATAATGCAGATAGTGGACAATAGTGGAGGATCCCACCTCTAAATAATGGAGCAGATAGTGGACGAGATAATGGACGATAATGGAGGATCCCACCTCTTTTTTGAAAATTGTCTTGTTGTAATAATAGATAGGTCCTAATGCACTATGTAATGGGATGGTGAGTCACCACCCCCACCCACTTTATTTCCACTAAAAACCTATAATGTAAAGGTGTCGGTCATGTAAAGCAAGAGGCAGAGTGATATCTCTCGCCTATAAATAAGTGTCTCAAACTTCATTTGAGGACACAACAATTCGAAATAAAATTACTTCCTAAAGATACTCTTTCTCTCTCTAAAAGGTTTTAATGCTTTCATATATAATGAGTTTCTAAATACTTAGTAGATATAAGAAGAAAGATTAAAAGTGTTAGTTGATTGAGCAATAGTTTCTCTGGAGCACTGAAAGTTCTGAGAAAAAGCTGAAGCTGGTATGCGTCAAGGCTATTAAATCCAGAATTGTGTTGAGAACAGGCGGAATCAGGTAACTCTTTTAAATCGAGTACTTTTATATCTATCTTGTTGATAATTGTTATTGATTTCTTAGTTTCCCATGGATATAAATGATTTTTATATGCCATATAGAGAAATATATAAAGATATAAATCGTCTCAAAGCATTAATAAATCAAATTGCTTCATTAACAAAAATGTTAAAAGAAAATGAACAAATGTTATTCAACCTAGTAAAAATTTATGCACCTAAAGAACATTCAGTAGAAGATCATTTTCGAATATGCGATAATATTACTTCTTCAAATAATAGGATTAAAGAGTTAATAAAGAAAGCTGAGTACCAAGCATTTAGTGTAAGTGTTCAAATAAGACTAAGAATTCTAAATATAAGATAATAAAAGACAAATAATGGATAATGAATATCATGTTATAGAAAATATAGAAGAACAAGGAATTTATTTATCAGATATATTATTAGATAAAAAGGTAGTAACAAAAGTAAAAAATAAAGAAAATTTAGATTTAGAAAAGAAAGAAGGAATAAATAATAGTATATTAGAAAAATTAAATAGAAAAAATATAATACATTATGGAATAATGAATGGAGAACAACCAATTAGAATAGAACAAGCAAATTATAATTTTCAAGCACCCTTAGTTGAAATAAATCAAATAGAAAAGAGATTAGAAAAAATAAAAGAAGAAGAAAGAAAAAAGATAAGTTATATACACATAAATACAGTACAAATAGTATTACGATCTACATTTAGAGAAGGAATAAAGACACCCGTTAATATCAAAGTTGAAGATAATAGAATTATGCATAAAGAATTTAGAAAGCTAGGAGAAATAGAAGGAGATTTAGGGTATGGAGTAATTAAATTTAATATATCATTACAATTTCCTATACCATTATCAACTAAGAAAATTAATAACTGCATAGGAATAATATGTAATTTTCAAGAAAAAACATTAATGGAAACAGGAGATATACCTATGGTTGTTTGTTACAGAATAGCTTATGCATTAAGTAATAGTAGTCTAAGTATGAATTATCAAAATCAAGAAAGAATATATACGCAAAAAATATTCAATGAAACCAGTACCATTATTAAAAATGATAGAATTCAAAAGGAATTCTTAAGAGAACATAGTAGACGATCATTTAGTAATCTAGGAAAACTAAGTGAAAATAATTTATTAAAAATTCAAGAAATTGAAGAACCTCATAGTAGCAATAGTTTATATAAAGGGGATATAGAAATAGAAAAATTAAATAAACAGGTAAATGAGTTAAACTCATTAGTAATAAATCTAAATAATAAAATATAATTTGTAGTAATGGATAAGAGAGATATAAATCTTGAATTAAATGAATTAAAACG
The DNA here is from genome assembly GCA_008636005.1 of Striga asiatica. Classification (NCBI taxonomy): domain Eukaryota; kingdom Viridiplantae; phylum Streptophyta; class Magnoliopsida; order Lamiales; family Orobanchaceae; genus Striga; species Striga asiatica. Next base: position 403,681 of record BKCP01012848.1, on the reverse strand, counting down.
AAGAGAAATAAAAGAAGTAGATTATTTAATAGAAAAATCAATTCAATATTCATATATAAACAAGGATGAACAAAAAATAAAACAGATAGAATATGATATACAAAAATATAAGAAAAAATTTAAGAAATTACATAAAATAGGACCACCTAAAACAATAATATAAATGGCTTTAAATAAGAAAGTATACAAGGATAAAATATGAAGTATACAAGGATAAAATATGGTAGCAGAGCATGGTAACAGGTGAAATACTTAACTAAATGCCACAAATAGATTGGTTAAATGCATTTTTAGCAAGACGTAAAACTCTTAAAAAAAAAATTACAAATACAGCACCGCATTCTGAAATACACGAAAAACACATAAAATATTGGAAAGATAAGCTTGAATGTATAAATTTAGCTATCCAAATTTTAGAAACAAACAAAAGAACCTATTCAAAATCAGAAGAACAATTCTTTGAAAAATGTTTAGATCCTTGGAGATACAAAGAATAATAAACATAAGATAAAAATGAGTACAATAAAAATTTATCTGGACATAGAATGGGAAAGTTAAAATATAAAAACAGATATAATAAGATATGCTTATTTACATGATATTACAAGTGAAGAATTTTATTATGACATGATAATGATATGTGAAAAACAATTAAAAAGATTAAGAGATTTAAAAAAACAAGTAGCTGTTACATAAAATAAATGGATACTATTTATAGCATTAATATAATTAAAACAAGGGAACAATTGCTAAGGGCACTCCAATGGGTGCCACCCTCGCGGGTGGCATCGAGTGAACCTATTTTCTCGTTGCACATGAATAAATTTACTTATTATAAACAAAATATAATAAGTTTATATTCACATAATTTCCTTGATATATACGCGCTCATAATAAATTACAAAAAAAAAGATGTTCTGGATTAATTCATCCAAAAAAAAGAAAAAAGAAAAAATAACGGTCAACAAAAAACTGCTGCGTGCAGCAACTCTTTTACCCCACCACGTCACACACAGTGGGCAACTGTTGACTATCCTTCCATTGACAGCGAGTCAGCTCATTTCGGCGTGTGAACTCGAGATTGCTCGCCGAGTCCCCCCTCCAAATCCAACTCAGCGGCCCTACAGCTGCCGCTGCTACTCTCCGCCCGCGGCGATTTTCTGCCCATGCTTAGCAATCTCTTGAACGATAGAAGCCGGCTCACGGGCGAGCGCTGAGTCAACTCGGTATCTAGCTCCGCCAGCTTCGATGGCCCCACCTCTATCCTCACATCCACCGCTTTCCCCCGCCGGCCAGACAACGCGGCGACGGCGTCGCCGCCGCTCGTGCTCTCGCTGCAATCCCCGTGCCGGCACTCGACGCAGATCCCGGAATCGGACCCGGATCTGATGGATCCGGCCTCGCCAGCCACCTCCACCACCACCGCGACTGCGGATGGCTCGGCCGGGTCCGGCGGCTGTTCGACCGGGGAGCGGCAGAGGGGGCAGGTGGTGTGGGAGTGGAACCACATGTCGATGCACCCGATGTGGAAGGAGTGGCCGCACCGCGGCAGCAGGCGCACGATCTCCTTCTCCTCGAACTCCGATAGGCACACGGCGCATTCAAGTAGGGGCCGCCCCTCCGCCGCCGCCGCCTGCGGCGGCGCGGCGGAGAAGACGAAGGCCGGGAGCGAGCTCAGGACGGCCGGATCTAGGCCGGCGCGGCGGTCATCGGAGACGACCACGACGCGGGCGCTCAGGGAGGCGGCGGTGGTGGCGCCGCGGCGGAGCCACCAGCGGGTGTAGAGGTGGAAGGCGATGAGCAGGAGGAGGAAGAAGAATACGGTGATGATGGCCGCGATGAGAAGCATCTCGCCGTTGAATGAGTAGCGGCTGGCGGTGATTGTTGGCTGAGGGACAATGGTTTGTGGGTCCATGGTGTGGTCTCCGGAAAGAAGAGAGAGAAAAAGGAAGTGGGATAAAAATGGGAAGAGTGAGTGTTTTGAGTGAGTACAATGGTGAGGTGGTGCGACTATATATAGACGAGTTTGAAGAATTAAATTTAAATTAAAAAATATATAATTTAATAATATATTGAAATGAACTTTCAGAGAAGGGAGTCATTTGTGTATGAATGGAGCCCAAAGACGATAGGTGCTATTGTTGAACGACGGAAAGTTTGAGATAAGTGACCAAAAAGGGCATCGCAATCGGGAAGTTTCACCTCGAATATATTATTATATATTCACTTCACCTAATATAATTATTTCCATCAAATATTCTCCAAACATTAAACTTTGAGCAGGATACTTTCTGTTTGCACTACTTTTTTTTTGTTTTGTTTTGTTTTATTTTTTTATTTGAAAAAAATGGTACAACATGAGGACTTCCATGCAATTACTTTATGTTAGAACTTTGTCAACAAATATTTAGAGTAAATGGTGTGTTGACACGTGTCCTGCAATAAATACACATTGGACACGTGTCAATACATAAAAGTTATGGATGACTCTATAGAATTACTGTATACATAATACACCATTTACCAATTTTGAAATTATAATCTAGATCTTAATTCGGGTGAAAAATACAGTGAGAGAAATTGTGTGAAAATTCTTCTCCTGAGAAGACGGGTAGTGTGGTTTGCAAGTAATGGACGATACTCCGAAATACTTTTCCCGCCAGTGAGTTTTTCTTATTTTGCCGCTGAGCTCAGTTTTCGTTTGAGTACGTTTTGGAAGCTTGGACAATAGTGGCATGTTTGTTTTGAAACCTTGTTGCTTGGAGCTTCGTTTATGTCATATTATCTTCTCGCCTGTTGATTTTTGGTGTTCATTAGCAATTTTTCTTTCAATATGGAAGATTTGTTTATCCTGTGAAATGTTTTTGTTGTTCAATGTAAAAGATATATATATAAGGATTTCATTCCACTAACCATTTTTCATGTTTTTTACATTACATTCACTATCTAGTTCTCATTTTTTAACTCCAATATGCATATGACAAATATGTGAAAACAATTCATTCCCAAAAAACTTGCTTCATAGTGATTTACAAGAGTCGAATATAAAGATAGAAAGGAATCCATAAAATAATATACATCAAATCTCTAAGATTCCAAAATCTATTTATACCAAAAATACAATATTCACAAAATCACACTAACACTTCAAGCCATGTAGTTTTTCAATGATGCCCAAATTGCCAAGAAAAAAGATCGAACTCGCGTTTTCTCAAGGTGAAGATGTGCGCCAACTGAGAATGAGTGGAAGCATGAGCGGTAGTAATGAGACCTTGAACAAGAGCATCACAAAGAAAATGACAATCGACTTCAATATCTTTCATGCGCTCATGAAATACCGGATTAGCAGCATGTGCAGAGCTGCTTGTCTGTCACAATGAATCTGCATGGGCTGAGAATGAGCGACGCCAAGGCTTTGAAGTAAACTCTCCAACCATTTCAGCTCACAAGTAAGGATCGCCATAGCCCGATAGTCGGCCTCGGCAGAAGACCGGGCTACGGTGTGTTGTTTCTTGATGTGCGAAGAAATGGTGAATGATCAAGCTGTACAAACCAGCCCGAGAGAGACCGGCATGTAGTGGGACAAATCGCCCAGTCAAAGTCACACCAATCGTAAATCTGCAAGTCACAATTTGAACGAATAAGTATATATACCCTGATCCGGAGTTCCCTTCCAATAACAAACCACCCAAAGTTATTTTATATTTACTAGGAAAAAATGTACACATATTTTGTTTTCTAGTATAAAAAGTCTCCTAGATCATTTGTCCTTTTATAAGATACTTTCTTGCAATAGTGGGATTCTTTAACCTTCCAGTATAACCTATCGAATGCTTAGGTCGTAATCCATCCTATGGACCTCTAGGTTGTGTCCCTGCCAGGTCGAGTAACGACTTACTGCGAGCCTTCGAGTATTCTGAGGTTTCTGCGGACTCTTTCTTAGTCGAGCTCCTTGATGAGGTCAAAACCCCTATCACCGAGCTATAATCGAATCGTCACTCAAGTTATCATCCTGAACTCTTCAATGAGGTCAAACATTCATCACTGAACAGTAGATAGCATGAACCGGCTATCCAAACTAATAATTCCTAATTGGATCACCGACTTAATTATGGCTATTGTGTCATGTTTACTAAATAAGTGGGTGAATTTTTTTCAACTAAATCTATTTATATATATTGGTTGTATGATGTTCCCTAAGTGGAAGTAACATTATGATACATAGAAAGTGATATTGTAGATTATATATGATTCGGTGGCACTATATAATTAACTTTTTGTCATCAGCACCACATTCCAAATTCCCCTCCCCTATATATTAATTCAGAACTGTTGAGCCTAATCTTATGTGACAAAATTACATGCTTCGTTATTAGGCTTGAGTAGATTTAATTTAGTTGCAAAGTAAAAATAATTAGGTTCAAATTATCCATAAATATATTTAATTATTTATGATCATGTTACATGTATTAATTGCATTTTAATATCTTTTCTTATTATAACCATTCAGTTGTAAATATATTTTAAAAGTTAATAACTTTTGTATTTTTTATCAGTTTTACATATATATTATATCAAATTATTCATCTCTTGATGAGCTTCGATTTAACATCCATATTGGATATATAAAAAAATTAAATTATATTTATCTTTATAACAATAATAAAATTGTTATTTAATATTCATTAGAAAATAAAATTATTTATCAATTAATATATTTATATTTCAAGTAGTTATATGATATAAGTTATAAAAATTACTATTATAAAACACATTTAAATCTCAGAAGTAACAAGTGTCATTCTAAAATATATAATAATATATATTTTCTGTACAAAAGTAAATAAAATTTAAAATAATTTTTCTCATTAATTTTAAAATTTTTAAGAATAATTTTTTAACAAACACCCGTGTATTACACGGGTATTGTACTAGTGATTATTTAATGTGCATCAGCATTTAGCTTTCCAATATTATTCGAATACAATAACTGACTTTTAATGCCTTTGCGGCTTTGCGAACTGATTTCCCTGCACACAGTTGATATAAAATTACAAAAAAGATGTTGTTGCCCTGTGGAAAAAAAAATAAATAATTACAAACAAACCGGTCAACAAACAACTGCTGCGAGCATGGACCATTTTTACCCTAATGCGGAACACAGTTTCAAAAAAAATGTTGCCCTTACAAGTCCTATCATCGTCAGCGAGTGCGAGTCAGCTCACTTCGGCGTGTGAACTCGGCACTTGTGGAGTCCACCCTCCAAATCCAACTCGGTAAGGGCATCTGCATCGCTTCATTCTTTGGTCCGTTTAAACGCCTCCGAAACGTTAAACACGGATGTGGTTCATCCATTAAAATGAGGGGCCCGCACAAACGTTCAATGGGCTGAACGCTTTTTACTTCCCTTTTTTTTGTTTTAAAATCATTACTTAATTAATCTTTTTTTCTTTTTGTTTTTATATTTAACTTATTTTTTATTTATATCATAATTCCCAATATGTATCAATTGAAAGAAATTTAATGGGCATACTCATAACTATCAGGCGGAATTGAATAAACCCTAAGCATGTAATTCTATCAGTTCATAGAATATGGATCGTTGCATAAATTAAATTGCACATAGAACTTACAAGAATCCAGCTTATAGTCCTTCACTGTTTTCTTGATCTATGATGTTGATCTGCGATCTCTTCGTCTCGTAATGTCATGGATCTATCTTTCTCATAATCTCCAATGATGGATTCGCCTTTGCCTATGAATTGTTTCTCTCTCCCGCGTCTCTCGTCTTTTCATAAAGCCCTTGATGTTGAGAACTTTATTTGTGTATGAGATGGGAGAGAGGGGCATGTAGTATATATATATAGGAGGAGACCTACAATCCTATTCCTACTAACATTCCCCATGTTCTAACCTAACTTACTGTCCAAGTCAAACATTACAAATTGGACTCTTTAATATTAGAACATTAATAATCCATTAAATACATATTCCCCTTAATTAAGTTTGACTATTAATTCAATTAGGTCCAATTAATTATATGGTCCACAATAATAGAATAATATAAAAATATTATTACATTCTCCCACTTGGACCATATCAGTGTCGAAACCCAAAGAACTACTTTAAGCGCGCACCTTTCATCAAACTTATAATTGAATACATATATCTATAAGTTTAAAATCAAAATAGAAATTAACCGAGTCATGGCGGTCACAAGTCTTCGAGCGACATGATCCCTTCCATGTACCACCAATCATTTCTAATTCAACTTTACTTTAATATGGAACAAACTATTCGTACCATAACCATAAGTCATCCAACTTTTATGTATATACTATAAAATCAACTATCCATAATGATGATATTGTATGTGAAGAATCAAACATCTTTAATTGAATTCAATAAGTGTCAAAATCATTAATTGAGCAATTTCATTCAGTATCGGTCAGTCCAACAAGGCCCCATTCGTTATTCCCAATTTTCTTTATATGCCTTGCAACGGCTATATGGAATAACCCTTTAATGGATCCACTTTCATGCAATTAGTACTAAAATGCTCAAATGACACTTTATTTCTTCACTTATATTTTACGACCAAGTATTTAAATTTTATGTGATTCACACCCTTTGAATACTTGTCATACCTTGAAATATTATTGCTACAATGCTACGATAATTCTTAGCGGCTTGGACAAGATGTCGACATTTCCAAGTCCTAAGATAAAGCATTGTAGCCCTAAATTTGACTTGTGGCCTCAAAGCATACCACAAACTCAATCCTACACCGTGGAAGTCGCGATGATGGACTTTTGTTCCACCTTTCCATAATTTTGCTCCTTTAGACATTATGAGCAAAAGTCTGAATCCGAGTATCCAATTATAACAAAATAATTTGGATCTTCTTTAAGTTAGCATGTGTTCTTTAATGCCTTGTAAGTACTTTAAAACTTTCTTTGCAGCATAATCATTTAAAATCATTTTTATAGTTGTTTAACGTACCAACAACAAATATATTATCAAACCTAGTACAGGTTCGTATCGCTTAAGACTCCTAATCATTTATATCTAAGAAATTTTCTCCATCACTTTTCATTCCATTTCACCTTTCGAACATTTATTTTAGACTAAATGTGTCCCTTTTATGAATTGGAATTTTACGGAACAACCATCCATTATCTCTCAAATAAAACTTTTATGGGATAAACTTTTAGTCCTTGTAATCTATTCCAGAATATTTCTATTCCAATTAGCAAGGACGTTTCATCCACATCCTTTATTTCATAACTTTTTAGAGAGAATACTTTACTTCGTGCAACATGTCCACATTATTAGCAACTATAATATGTCATCGACATACGAAACTAAATAACAAATCTACTCCCACTGACCTTAATGTAGATACACCGATCTACAGTATTCTCTACAAAACCATAAGCAGTGATGGTATCATTAAACTTAAGATACCATTGACGAGAGACTTATTTTAGTCCATATATCGATCTATTCAACTTACACACTAATGTTTCATTTCTTGTGATCTAAAAAACTTTTAATTAGTTCATGTAGATCTCCTTCTAGGTTTATCATTTAGAAGGTGATCTTTATGTCCATTTTGATACAGCTCAAAAACATACAGAGCCACCATTACCATTACAATTCTCAAGGAATCTTTCTTGAAATGAGAGAGAATGCTTCCTTGTAGTCAATGCCTTCCTTTTGGGTGTAACTTTTAGAAACAAGTCTAACGTTATATCTTTCGATATTACCTTTAGAGCCATGCTTGGTTTCGAAAAAACCCATTTACACACAACTCTTTTAGACCCTTCAGGTAAATCTATTGAACTAAAGACTTTATTTTCATCCATTGACTTTAATTATTTTTTCATGGCATTGATAAACTTTTCCAGAATTTTAACTTTTCATGGATTGTCATTCATCAACCATAGGTTGTTCTATAATTTCTTGATCAAGTGAGTTTGAATCATTTTGTTATTCATCTAAGTTACATGACGATACTGTAACTAAAAGAATAACAACCATTGACGGACACTCGGGTCTAGACTGTTCAACCTGAGTTTCTTTAACATCCAAACTTTGCAGTTTCAAACTCCCACTAATTTGAACATTTTCAATGAATCGAGCATTGCTGGAATCAACTATTCTCGTACTATGGTTAGATCTGTAAAACTTATATCCTTTAGAACATTTCGGATAGCTAATGAATAATCACTAACAGTCCTAGGAATAAGTTTCTTTTCATGTGGATTATATACTTTTATTTCTGCTTGACACCCCCAAATATGAAGGTGCCTCAAACTAGGTTTCCTACTCTTTCATAGTTCATAAGGTATTTTAGGAACTACTTTACTAGGAACCTTGTTTACCCAATATGCAACAGTCTTTAATAAATGCATCCACATTGAAAACGTTAATGTTGAATTACTCAACCTACCTCTAACCATATTCTTTAAGTACGGTTTATCTTCTCAGCAACACCATTATGTTGGAGAGTCTCTATTATAGTGTATTGCACACAAGTATTTCAAATCTCAAGAAACTTTGCAAATGGACTAGGATATTATTCTCTTTTATTGAACTTACAATAATATTCACCACTCTAGTGAGATCTCACAACTTTTACTTATTTATCTAACTACCTTTCCATCTCATCATTGTATATTTTTGGATAGTCCAATGATTGAGTCATTTCATGTAGTAGATAAATATAACCATAACGTGAGAAAACATTTATAATGGTGATTAAATACTTTACATCACCCCACAAAGGGACGTTGAATAGACCACAAAAATTAGTGTGAATAAGTTATAAAATTTTAGTACTTCTCATGGCAGATCTCTTTAATGTATGCTAGCTTGCTTTTCTTTAATTCATTTTATACATACATCTTGATCACTAAAATCCAAATGAGAAATGGTTTCATTATTCACCATTCTCAAAACTTTTCTTTGGATATGTGACCATAATCTTTAATGCTATAAGAGAGTAGAATTTTAATTATGTGCACTACGTTTAACCTCAAAATAAATATGAGATGCATAAGTAGTTGCACAGAACCAAGCCACTAAGTATTATTGAGAATCTTTAATTTGATTCACAACATACAAAAATTTAATGTATGTTTTCTTTCCGAAATAAGATTTTATTTCGGGCAATCTTTCATGAGATGGCCTAACTTTTTCCAGAAATAACACCTCGTTTCTTTAATGATTGGACCTGCAAAAACTTTATGTAAGCCAATCTTCTTTTATTTGCCTTCATTTCCCATTTTATCATACTATTATTGGCTCCAACATGAGAATTGACTCTTCTTTCATCTCATTTATTCCGGCCTCTTCCTGCACCAGCTTAGCCTTATTTTTTTTACAATCCCATTTATCTTTAATGGTGTTACAGTTCACCTAGGATTGGCCAAACTCGACAGGTAGGGAGTTCATGATGAATAGAACCATAAATGAGTCTATCACATTCATTCTCATGTTTGTAAGTTTAGCTTATATATTGAACCTGTGGGTCACGAGATCATGGATGGAACAGTATCAGTCGAACTTTTATAGTGGTGAGCTCGTTAATGAAACTTTCCACAACAACCTTTTCCGCAATTTTAAATGAAGATAATTCCTTGATTTTTTTTATTTAGGAATTATTTTGTATTATTAACCTTAATGTTATCCACCATGATTAATTTCATAAATTCAAACACAACCTATTTGATCGCTCACATAACCTACGTAGAGTTACCTCTACTTTGGAGCTCTCATCAGTAATGGTTGTGGGAACTTCATCAATAATTAGAGTCATATCCAAATTCACTGAACCTAACTGAAATTGGATATGCTTAGACCATTCATTGAAGTTCAACCAATTGAATACTGTACGGATAACCAAATTTTGAACGCTGCAAACTTTAATACATGCTATTTAATTAAGCTTTGAGATAAAATTAATGGATTCATAAATCTTTTGAATTATATATTTAAATATACCTTTGGGCAAATACTTAAATATATAATATCTTTGATTGATGCCTAGGAGGAAAGATCTTTAATAGAAATTATAGGTATTGTGATTAATTAGTGGTTATCTTTGGACAAACACACTAATTAACCTAACTTTAATATAATTTCTCTTTTATTGTCATATATTACAAACCATGGCCCACCTTTGGGTGTCCTCCTAGTTTATAATCTATAACATCAATTATTCAAATATTATAATATTGTGGTACATTAATAAGACATCGTCTTATATTTGAATAATTGATACTTTTATCTAATTTAATTATCTATTCCATAAATTAAACTAGGTCACTTTGGTGACTAACTAGTTTCTTTACATAGATAATATAATTAAAAAAAATTATTTTATTTGATATGTATATTTTATGAGATTATATATCAAAACTATAATAAATCTCCATATATTATTAATAGTTTCTACAATTGAAAGGGAACTAAAACCTTTAACAAACAACTTAAACTGTACATGTCAGAGTGTCATGAGATTATGAAAACTTTGATTAATCTCATTCTACGCAAGTATCGATACCATACTTAATAATTTATACAAAATAATATTCAACCAAATAATTCAATGGCAAATAATTCCCAATCACATTGCTCGACCATCATTAATTGTTCAGCAACTAATTCATTCAAATTGTTAAGAACACACCAATAAAGCATTTGAAACCTTCATGCTTTTCTTTCATGAAACAAAAGGCAAATAAATCACATCCAAGGTAAATATCCATTATGCGGCAGGCACAGCAAATAAATCACAAATCACAACCAAGTTTATTTACCCATCTATTGCGCCAACATTCAGGCCTCAATTCCAATTGTCCCAGTCCAGTAAATAATTCAAGATGAAACCAATTGACCAATAAACACTACGGCAACATGATATAATCGTTATTAATTATCACACTCAATTATAATCTTTTATATGGCAAAATAATAATATGCATAAACACATGCTCTGATACCACATGAAAGAAATTTAATGGGCATACTCATAACTATCAGGCGGAATTGAATAAACCCTAAGCATGTAATTCTATCAGTTCATAGAATATGGATCGTTGCATAAATTAAATTGCACATAGAACTTACAAGAATCCAGCTTATAGTCCTTCACTGTTTTCTTGATCTATGATGTTGATCTGCGATCTCTTCGTCCCGTAATGTCATGGATCTATCTTTCTCATAATCTCCAATGATGGATTCGCCTTTGCCTATGAATTGTTTCTCTCTCCCGCGTCTCTCGTCTTTTCATAAAGCCCTTGATGTTGAGAACTTTATTTGCGTATGAGATGGGAGAGAGGGGCATGTAGTATATATATATAGGAGGAGACCTACAATCTTATTCCTACTAACATTCCCCATGTTCTAACCTAACTTACTGTCCAAGTCAAACATCACAAATTGGACTCTTTAATATTAGAACATTAATAATCCATTAAATACATATTCCCCTTAATTAAGTTTGACTATTAATTCAATTAGGTCCAATTAATTATATGGTCCACAATAATAGAATAATATAAAAATATTATTACATCAATAATTTATATTTTCTATCCCTCATTCTTTGTCTATAAATACACCTCATTTTTCCAACAACTAAAATAAATATTTTTTGTAATTGTATTATTTTTTTTTGTGTAATCTTAATTTTAGTCATTTTGGTCTTGTAATGTTATTTCATTTTCATGCATTTAAAATTTATTATTATAATTATAAAATATTAAATTTTATTTTTATTGAGAATATAATATAAAAATTTATATTGAATGAGTGGATAATGGGTCCCATATATGTATTTAAATGAATGTGTAAGAATGTAAGTGTGTGTTTAAATGGAGAGAGATTTAGTGGAAAGATGAAGTGGAAATGATGTGGATGAGAGAGAGTGTTACTTTTTTATTAAATGAATGATATTTGTGTTAAAGGGATGTGGATGCCCTAACCCCACGCCCGCTTTATTTTTTGCCAATGCTCTGCAATCGCTGAGTCAACTCGCTCTCGAGCACTGGTCCCACATTCGCCTGATTTGACTCGTATGAAGAAAAATCTATGTATCTGCCTCAATTGTTAATTAAAGAGGTCTAATGTAGCATTGTCATTTTGTAGTTGCATGGGCATAAAACTGCGTAATGTGCACTTAGTGTTGTTTTGGCAAGGAAAATTTAAAACTCCAGCTAAACAGTGTTATTTTATTATTTGGGTCAATAAACCATACATTAATTCAATAAAAGGTTTAACGTTATACCTTGCTCCACTTATTTTACATCATATAATAAAGAAATTAGATGGTCAAATTGTCTCACTCTACTACTCAATTAGAATTCAATAATTTGAGCGAATTTCAGTCAACATAACATTAATATTTTATCTTTACTTTAAATGTAAGTTGGCCCGTACGGATATTATCATTGTGGACTTGCGGAAATCCATCTTTTCTTTTTCGCTTTATTGAAATCTACAACACTTTACTCGAGGCTAATAAAAAATTTAGGGTAAGAATGAAAATAGAAAATTTTGGCTTTGATTGATTCATAAAGTGGCTTTAATGGAAGATTGAGTTGAATTTTGATTTCTTTATTTAAATATTAATTAAAATATATAATTAAAATTGATGTGATGTAAGAGTAAGAGAGATGTAAGTGAAAATGATGGTAGTTGAAAATATGTCAATGAATAAATAGTGAATTTTGTTGATGTGATTTGTGAAGATAATTGATTGATATTGTTTAATTATACTGATAAAAAAGGTTAAGATTCATTTTTGGATTTTGAATTAAAAATGTGTAAAAAAATTATTCAATCAGTAAAAAAAATTGGTAACCAATCGCACCCTTAGTACCATTGTCTTGTATTACACTGGCCGGTAATAAACAATAATAGTATAACACATGGAAAATATTTTTTTTAATATTAAATAATACATATATTTATATCAAATTTTAAATTACTTATCAAGAAATTGGATTATGAGTATTAAAATATCTACACTGGACCACAATATTTTTAATAGCAAGAAATCGTTCAGATTTGTGAAAAGATAATGGTTTTTCTAACTCACTATATACAAATCAATTCTATCCATCGATTGAAAGTTATATTTACTTTTTATAATAAATAAAAAATTGTATAAAATTTCTTTAACCAGACAAAAATAGAAGTTTCTATTTAGAATTTTCGAATATTCTTTCAAAATTAGTATATTGTTTTTATTTCAAATTACAACGATATATTACACAGATCACAAGCATTTTAGCTATGTCTAATGGATAATAATTTTATTACATTTATTTTATATATTAATTTAATTTATTTGTAGGTAGATATAATTGTTTTGTATTAATATGGTTATAAATTCAAAAATCGTTGTTGATTAATTAGTTCGAGAATGAACAATATAAATAAAATTAGACAACTGAGATGCAAATATTGTACAACAGAACTTTCAGGGGACATCTCAACGTCCAAGAAAGCAGATTATCAAAGAAGCAAACGTCAATTATAGACAATTTATGGTCCGTCACCGTCAGTCCCCAAAACCTGGGGGCTTTGTAGAACGTATTTTTATCGATCTGATATATATTAGATGACACGTGATAATCATTACCGCGTTCGCAAGATTACTGGAATATAAAAATGAGTTTTCAACTTTCACTGCCTTGTTGCTGATTTCTTTGACTTATATTCACACACAAATGTAATTTAGTAAGTATAATACAAAAACAGACGTTCTGGATT
>BKCP01012848.1:273605-389869 GCA_008636005.1 Striga asiatica | reverse complement strand
AAAACGGTCAACAAACAACTGCTGCGTGCAGGGACCCTTTACCCCTCCACATGACACAGTTTCAAAAAATGTTGATATCGTCAGCGATCCAGCTCACTTCGGCGTTTGAACTCGGGACGACTCACCGAGTCCACCCTCCAAATCCAACTCGGCGGCCCCACAGCCGCTGCTGCTCTCCGCCCGCGGAGATCTCTTTCCTACGCTAAGCAATCTCTTGAAGGACAGCAGCCGGCTCACCGGCGAGCGCTGAGTCAACTCGCTTTCTATCTCCACCCGCCTCGTCGGCCCCACCTCTATCCTCACATCCACCGCCTTCCCCCGCCTGCCGGACGCCGCCGCGCCGGCGTCGCTCCCGCTGCACTCCCCGTGCCGGCACTCGGCGCACATCCCGGACGCGACAGATCCGTCCTCCCCAGCCACCTCCACCACCACCGCGGCCGCGTACGGCTCGGCCGGGACCGGCGGCGGCTCGACCGGGGAGCGGCAGAGGGGACAGGTGGCGTGGGAGTGGAACCACATGTCGATGCATTCTATGTGGAAAGAGTGGCCGCAGCCGGGAAGCAGGCGGACGATTTCCTTCTCCTCGAATTCCGACAGGCACACGGCGCACTCCAGCAGGTGCCGCCCCTCCGCCGCCGCCTGCGGCGGCGCGTCGGAGAAGACGAAAGCGGGGAGCGCGCTCAGGACGGCCGGATCGAGGCCGGCGCGGCGGTCGTCGGCGACGACCACGACGCGGGCGCTCAGGGAGACGGCGGGGGAAGCACCGCGGCGGAGCCACCAGCGGGCGTAAAGGTGGAAGGCGACAAGGAGGAGGAGGAAGAAGAATACGGTGATGATGGCGGCAATGAGAAGCATCTCGCCGTTGAAGGCGTAGCGGCTGCCCGTCGGCTGAGGGACGATGGTTTGTTGGTCCATGGCGTGGTCTCCGGCGAGAAAAGAAAAAAGAAGGGGGGATAAAAAATGGAAAGGGACAAAAGTGTTTAATCGGAGAAATTAGAGTTTGAGTGAACAAAATGGGTAATGGGCAACTATATATAAACGCGTTGGAAGAATAAATAAAAGTTAAATAAAAAAATATATGATATAATAATTTAAGATGAACTTTCAGAGAAGGGAGTCATTTTGGTAATATGAATGGAGCCCATAAACGAAAGATGCAATTGTTGAACGTGGGAGGTTTGAGGAATGAGTGAAATACCAAGAGGGAAATGGGAAGTTTCATTTCGAATATATTCACTCCACAATTACACATCCTAATTTATTTGTAATTGGTATCAACTATTCTCCTAGCATTAAAACATAGATTTTATGCTGTTTGACAATCATGACTTTTTAATTAATATGCATCATTTAAATAAGAATGTCATATATTTTAAAAAATAATACGAATAAAAGCATGACACCAGGGCCGTCTCCAAAAATTTGGAGGCCCTAGACATTTTTTTCAAGAGAGGCCCGTAATTGTATTTTTATATTTCTAATTTTTTCAATTGAACAAATAACAATAAACCTTGTCAATAATAAATACGAGAAAATCATAAATATGAGAAAATTTAGTAAATTAGAATACAAAAACTTACAACCGTTTGCAAAAAGAAAAAAAAAAAAAACTTACAACCTTCTTGACTTCTTTTGTACAAAATTATCAATCAATTCACCATAATCAAGTTTCGCAATCATTTTTTTTTCAATAGATAACATCGTCAAACCATTCAATCTATCTTGAGACATAGTTGACCGAAGATAATTTTTTATCAACTTCAGCTTGGAAAAACATCTTTCAGCAGATGCCACAGTAACCGGGATGGTCAACAATATTCTGTAAGCTACCCATGCATTAGGAAAACCATGATACAAATTCTTGATATACTCCAACACTTCAACTGGTTTAGTTAATCCATCCGGTAATGCTTTTCTCAACAATTGCAACTCCGAAAATAGTTCGAGTGCATCAATATCAGAATTATCTTCATGTTTCAAAAAGTTCTCAAGTTCAGCACATGAATGCTTCAAACTTTCATCATCCATGCTTTTCAACTTGGCCAAGTTGAATAGAAATCCAAAAATCTCTTCGTACTTTTGAAACTGTACGAACCGTAGTTGAAGAGAAGAAAGAGCATCATCAACAATTTGAAGAAAATAATTTACTCGAAAACATTCTTCGGCCCCCTGAATTGGTTCATCTCGAGCATTTTCATCAAAAAACTTACTTTTGCGCCGAATCCGAATTTCACGAAAGGCGGGTTCCACATCCATCTCCAATGCAATCTTTTGAGCTTCAACTTTTACAGTTTCAAAACCGCAGTTTCTGTATTCCTCCAAAAAGACAATCAAGCCTTTTAAAAGACTTATACCCTCATCAATGACCATATCATTTTTTTGGAAAGCTTTGCTAATTGAATTCACTTTTTGCAATATTTCGAACCAGATTACTATCCCCACAAGAAAATCAAAACTTTGAAGTTCATATTCCGCCAAAGATCTAGCATCACTAGCCGTTGTTGCATCGCCACTGTGTTCCACTAGATGCAGTAATGCGTCTCTAATATGAGGTGCTTGGAATCTTATAGCCTTGACGCTATCAACACGACTCTCCCAGCGTGTATCCGACCACGACTTTAAAGTAAGTCCTCTTCCTTTATGACCTTTTACAAAGGATTTCAAAACATCCCACCTCTTTGTTGAACTAGAGAACAACTTATAAATTCGTTGTACCACTCCAAAAAATGACTTTGCCTGAACCGAGCTCATAGCCATATCACAAAGAATCAGACTTAGAGAATGGCAACCACATGGAGTGTAAAATGCTCGAGGATACTCATTTAGCACTCTACTACTTACTCCTTTGTATTGCCCTTTCTTGTTTGAACCGTTATCATAGCCTTGCCCTCTCAAGTCACTTAAATCTAATTTCAATATACTCAAAATAGATTTAAGCTCATTAAAGAGGGCATCTCCTGTTGTTTCAACAACATTTATAAATTAAATAAGAAACTCCTCAACTGTAATTGGAGTCTTTGAAACATCAACACATCTCAATATGAGAGACATTTGCTCTTCATGGCTTACATCTGGAGTACAATCAAGAATTACAGAAAAATATTTTGCACCTTTAACAACCTCAAGAATCTTTTTCTTTATCTCACCCGCTAGCAAAAGTATCAATTCATTTTGAATATTATGGCCAAGATAATAGACACGTTTAATCTCTTTTTTTCTAATACGTCTTAGGTGCTCTTCCATGATCGGATCAAAATCAGCAATCATTTTAATAATGCTTAGGAAATTTCCACTATTATGATCATCAAGTTTTTCGTTTTGCCCACGAAACGCCAAATTACAACTCGCAAGAGTTTTGACAACACAAAAGATTCTCTTAAAGACATCTCTCCAAAATCTCTTCTCTCTCTCGATGACCCTCTGATTTGCAGAGTCAATTGTGTCTTTTCTTTTCAATCTTTTTTCAGCCTCTCTCCAATCTGTTAAACAATTCATATGATGAACACTTCTTTCATGCTCGCTAAGTCTCTGATAAATATTTTTCCAATCATCATAACCAATTGTTGCTGTTATTAAGGGACTTGATATAATTTTATCCTTCTTGAACAGAACACAACAAAAGCAAAATACTTTATCCTTATTCTCGGAGTATACTAACCATGATCTATCAAGTTTTTCCCCATTCGACAAAGATCGAGTGTAGTGATTATCATTAAAACTTCTACCTTTGTCGTTAATTGGATACACAACATTAGTAACACTAACCGGCCCTTTCTCGACTAAAAAATCAATCTTTCTTTGAGGCATATTATCCCCCCAATTTCCTGGATCGAACAAATCGTCCAAATTTTCACAATTCATGTCATGGTTAGCATTCATATCCTCATTATCATTCGGATTCTGTAACTTATCTTTTTCTTCTTCAAATTTTCCATCCCCCCTATCATTATCATTTGAATCAATTCGATTTTGATCTCTTAAATCTCGACCAATTTCAACTACGGGTGTATCAGGTAATTCTGGCACATTTTCAGTAGGACCAAACACTTCAACTTCTACTACACGAACTGTAGATTTTACGTACCTATCCATCGAACCGGCGAGAGATTTTGTTAATATCTCTTGCTTTTCTTTCTTTTTCCTTTTTGAACTTCCCGATTCGAATTTGCGTCTGCCAGTCATAACTCTTCTAGCAAACCTGGTCACATATATGAATAAATTTATTTACAATACTAATTAAGAAAAAAATACAATCAAATACTAATAAAAAAAAAAGATTGGACAACAAATAGATTTATTTACAATACCGTCGAATCTGATCATCCTCTAATTTAATGATAATAAAAAACATAAACTATATATATCAATCTAGGAAAACATAAACAAATATAAAAAAAATAATGTTGACATCCGAATTCGCCCCCGAAAGAAACCGGACCAGGCAGCTTCAAGAGCCGAACCGGAGAACCGGTCGAGCGAAAAGGTGCCGAACTGAACTTCGAAATCGATTGACCCTGACACCCCCGTGGGTCCGTCCGTTAGCCCGGCGTTTGTGACATCTAAATACCGGTGCCGGCGTGATGAGTGACGGGCTGGGGAAAGATTCCCCCAGCCGGAAGGGCAGAACGGGACCAGGAGCCGACCTGAAGTCTCAGAGCAGACCCCTAGTGAAGGACGTTGGGCCCGATAATAATATAATAATGCCATTTGGAGAGCAATCATTGGTGATTGGGTAGGGCATCCTAGCCTGCAGACCTACACCCACTAGCCAAGACATAAAGCCTGCCGGCATTAAATGACCCCCATGTGAGCATTAAATGACTGTCAGGCAATGATGAGGAAAACCTCAAATCGCATTAAATTCTGTTAGGGAGGCGTCGGACTGCTCTGCGACGACACTGTACGATAAGTCCGGTGAACAGTACCTGAACAGTACCACATTAAAGAGCACTATAAATAGCAACCCTCTCATTTATTTCTAGGTTGTTGAATCCCAACTATCTCTACTCTCTCTATATTTTCTCTCTCTAAAATTGTAAGGAATTTGCGTAAGAATTTGTAAGTATATCGCAAGTGCCGACCTCGTACGAGAGGCCGACCTCGTGATCAGTTAATAAAATCATAATTAAACCGTATTCCTTTGTCTTTTCTCATTACTTTTTCTCTATTTATCTTTTTTAACCGTTGACCGAAAACGCCCGCAACAGTTTGGCACTAGAGGAAGGGAACCATAAGTTACTTGGTGTCAATTTTCCGACCTCGTGGAACCCCACATCGTATCCATCTTTTTCTCCTACCTTTCACTTACTTCCGAAAACTACTCAAAATGCCTTCATCCGGCCACAACGAGTCAACTCAGCAATCCGGCGCCCAGTCTCGCCGACGCAACAGCGGGGAAACCTCTCGCCGCGCTCAGCAGGGACCCATAATCTCTGTCCCGCAAGTTCCCACTTTTGCTGCGGCCATGCAGCACTCCGATGTCCTCAAAGCCCTCGAGGGGGTCTTCGCAAAGGCTCTCGCCAGCCAGGCGGCCGGGGGAAACACCGTGGCGCCCATGGAAAACCCTGGCAATACCCTGCTCCACACCCCTGAAAAGGAAGCCGGGGGGCAGAAGAACCCGACGAAGTCCAAGACCACGGCTCAATAATCGTGAGGCACAGAATCGCCGCGACAAGAGCACCAGACCGGCTCCTACCGAGCAGACGGGGGAGAGCCATCCGGAGCAAAGCCTCCAGGTCGTCTGTCGTTCCGTTCACCAGCATCTGAGTGACAAAAGCCAAGCCAACCGCGATCTCCGGGAAGTCATCAGGCGAGGCAAGGCTATAGGGTGCGACACTGATGAAGTCGCGGCCCTAAAATGCAGAATCGCCGAACTGGAAGGCCGACACCCCACCAGGAGTGAGCTGTCACTCCCCGCTTATCCGCAATCTTGCGCACGATCGACTCCCCGAGTCGTGGATAACGCTTCACCTCTTTCTCCCGACATCCTACAGGAAGCCGTCGCAAAGAAAATACAAGTACCCCAGCTCGGCCTCTATGACAGAAGCTCGGACCCCGATTCCCACATTGGCCTCTACACCTCGTGGATAGACCTGCACGGCGCCTCTGACGCCCTACGCTGTCGCATGTTCTCTTTGACGCTGGGGCCGAAGGCGCAGAGGTGGTATCACTCTCTTTACCCCCATTCCATCTCCACCTGGGCGCAGCTCAGGTCGGCGTTCCGGTCACACTTTATCGGATCACAGGTCAACCTCGCCCCTAAAGAATCCATCTCCAATATTGTTCAGGGCGAGAACGAAAGCCTGAAGGACTAAATCGCTCGGTTCAACGACCGAGTCCAAAACATGGAGCGATGCCACCCTGACGCACTACTGATTACTGCCCAGGGCGGCCTGAGACCAAAAACGTTATTTAGATGGTCCCTGTGTCAGAACAAGCCGACCACCTACCAGGAGTTCCTCACCCGCGCTCAGGATTACATAATGGTGGAGGAGTCCTCGTCCATCCCGACGTTTGATGTCACGCCGACGCCGGCAAAAACAAAGGTAAAGAAAGAAAAATCGGCGAAGTCGAGCAAATCGTTCGCTGAAATCCGAGCTCAACAAAGACAATGAGCTGAGGAGTTGAAGGAAAGCTACCAAAGCGTCTTCTCGGTGGGAGCCGCTGCGGTTTATGAGGAAATCAAGGCGAAGGGACTACTGCCGGACCCCAAGCCGATGTTCACTGACAAGGACAAGGTGGATAAGACCCGCTACTGCACCTACCACAAGGCGCATGGGCACAATACCGACCAGTGCCGAAATCTGATCTCGGCACTTCTCAAACTGATTGACGAGCCGCAGATGAAGAGATTCACCCACTCCGGGGAGAAGAGGAAGAAAGGAGGATGTTACAATGAGGGCCTCGATAGTGACGACGACGCCGACGCCGACGTCAACCCTAGGAAGAAGAAACCCCAGCAGGGCGGTCCTCACGAGATCATGACCTTCTGCCCTGCCGACCAAAATGAGGCCGGCACCTCAAGGGGCAGGAAAAGAGGGCGGACCCCGCCCAACGAAGCATGCCCGACCGATTACCCAGCCCGGCGCGTTAACACCAGCCGGGGTGAATCCCTCCTCTCCAGGAGACAGACCAAGGCCTACGCACGGCAAGCCTATTACGCCGGGTAGAGGGTGATGCACGCCGACAGCAGGTCGGCGTCGGAGCCGACCCCAAACACCATCTCCTTCACTGACGAAGACGCCTTTCTGTTCGACCACCCCCACTCCGACGCCCTGGTAATCACGACGCCGATCATGGCGATAAAGATCCATCGCATCATGGTCGGCACTGGGGCCTACGCGAGCATACTCTACTATGATACTTTTAAAAAGATGGGGATCGATGCGAGAGAGGTGCAGCCCTGTCGCGAGCGGATCCAAGGCTTTAATGGGTAGACGACTGCCCCTGTCGGCCCAGTCGCACTGCCAATCCGGTTTGGGGAGAAGGGGCAGCCCACAAAGACGATTCTAGAAATCTTCAAAATCGTGGACTGCCCAAGCGAGTATAACGCCATCCTGGGCAGGACGGCCCTGTACAAGCTGAAAGCCGCCGTCTCCATATTCCACTACTCCCTGAAGTTCCCAACCTCGGATGGAGAGGGTACTCACCACGGGGACCAAAGGGAGGCGCGGGAGTGTGTCCTCACCATCCCGCGCGCCGAGATAAATGCAGCGGATCCTCTCGCCGAGGCGACAGATGCCGAGCCGGTGCGCGATGGTTTTAGGGGCGACCGCATGCTGGAAAACCAGACAGGTTCACACCCTTTGACCGCTATGAGTACCGCCCCGGCCGGCATAGGACTAGAGACGGTGATGTCCAACTCAGATGCTGGGCCGGATGGTCTCAACCGGAGGGACGATCGCATGCTAGAAAACTGGATAGGTCCGCTCCCCTCGGTTGGGGGCGACGCTAGACAGGCCGAAGAAGAGCCCGGCGTCGACCTAGACCTGGACAGGGGAAGAAGGGCCGGCAAAGAGCCAGTCATAGAAGAAGACGAGCTCGACCCCAGGACCCAATACGAAGAGAAGCGGGGGACAAAGAGGGCCGAGCCCATGGAAGAAGTTGAGATCATCTTCGTCGATGAGGAAACTTGCCAAAAGCAACTCCGGATCGGGAGCAAGTTGCCGGGGCCGCTCAAAGCCGAGCTGACCAAGTTCCTCTGGGAAAACGCAGACGTCTTTGCGTGGACCTACGAAGACATGGTCGGCATCGACCCTCGAGTCGCCTGCCACCGGCTGCAGGTCGACCCCACGGTCAAGCTGGTCGTGCAAAAGCGAAGGAAGTTCGACCCGGACTGACAACAAGCCTTAGAAGAAGAGGTGATCAAGCTCAAGGATAACGAATACATTCGCGAAGTCCGGTACCCGACCTGGGTAGCCAACCTGGTACTTGTGAAGAAGAGCAGCGGAGCATGGCGCCTATGCATCGATTTCTCTGATCTGAACAAGGCGTGCCCCAAAGACAGCTACCCTCTGCCCCACATCGATTACATGGTCGACGCTACCTCGGGGCACGAGCTGATGAGCTTTATGGACGCATACTCCGGCTACAATCAAATTCTCATGCATCCGGACGATGAAGAACACACCTCTTTCTACTCGGCGCGTGGCCTCTACTGCTACACCATGATGCCGTTTGGACTGAAGAACGTCGGGGCCACCTACCAGCGCCTAGTTAATAAGATGTTTGCTAGTTTGATAGGTGTAAGCATGGAAGGGTATGTAGACGACATGCTAGTTAAGTCCGTGTACGCGTCCGACCATGTAAACGATCTTAATAAAATGTTTTCTATTTTGCATGATTATTCGATGAAGTTAAACCCGAAAAAATGTACTTTTGGCGTCGGTTCGGGAAAATTCTTGGGATACATAGTCAGTCGGCGTGGCATCAACGCAAACCCTGAGAAGATCAAGGCGGTGCAAGACCTTCGACCGCCGACATCAATTAAAGGAGTTCAGAGTCTGACCGGCAAACTTGCGGCCCTGAGCAGGTTCATCTCGAAGTCCACCGACCGCTGCAAGCCTTTCTTTGACGCCATCAAGAAAAATCCCAAGTTCGAGTGGACGCCGGACTGCCAGAGGGTGTTGGAGGCGATCAAAGAAACCCTCAACCAGGCTCCGACAATGCAGAAACCCTGCCCAGGAGAGATGCTTTATCTGTACCTAGGAATTTCTGAAGCGGCTGTAAGTGCCGTCCTGATCCGGGAAGAAGACTCGAGCCAGGTCCCGATCTATTATGTGAACAAGGCCCTCCATGATGCCGAGCTGAGGTACTCGCCTATGGAGAAGCTGGCCTTCGCCTTGGTAACCGCAACCCGGAAGTTGAGGCCATATTTCCTGGAGTACTCGGTCACTGTCCTCACGGCCTACCCTCTGAGACAAATCCTGCACCGGCCTGACACTTCAGGCCGGCTGGTGAAATGGGCGGTGGAGCTAGGACAATACGACATCCACTACCGACCCCGAACAATAATGAAGGGGCAGGTACTATCAAACTTCATAGCCGAATTCACGCCGGGAATTGAAGAGGCGAATGGCGAGGAGCCTTGGGTGATGTACGTCGATGGGTCCTCCACTGCCGGACGAGCAGGCGGAGGGGTCGTCCTCGTGGATCCCCAAAAGAAACTCTTTTGCCATTCAATCTAGTACCTCTTCCCGGCGACCAATAACGAGGCCGAATACGAGTCATTGTTATCCGGGCTCGCCCTGGCCGAAGCCATGAACCTAACCGACCTCATCATATACTCCGACTCAATGCTGATGGTCAAACAAATCTCCGGGGAGTTCGAGGTCAAAGAACCAAGGCTGGTCCCGTACTTGAGAATGGTGAAGAAGAAATTAGCCAAGCTCCGGACAAGGATAGAGCACATTCCCCAGACAGAGAACGTGCAGGCCGACGCCTTAGCCCGCCTCGCCTCAAGTGCCGGCGTGGAAAGCGTCGAATATGTCCAAGTCGGTCAGAAAGAACAACCCTCGGTGCCAGGCCTCGACAGATGAGGAACCAAGTTGGATGGTCTCAATCCGGTTGTATCTCGAGACCGGTGCGTTGCCGTCTAACCCAAAAGAGGCCAGGCAACCCGGGCAGCTCGGTTTACGATCGTGGCCGGCGAACTATTCAAGAGGGGATACTAGGCGCCTTTGCTCAAATGCGTGGACGAGAAGGATGCCGAGTACATTCTCAAAGAGGTCCACGAAGGCGTGTGCAGAAACCACTCTGGCGGATACGCCCTCACCCACAAAGTCCTCAGGCAAGGGTACTACCGGCCTAGCCTGAAAAAGGACACCCTGGACATGGCCCGAAGGTGCGCAAAATGCCAGACCTTCGCGCTGAATATCATCCAACCGTCCCAGCCCTTGAAGTCGATATTCAGCCTATGGCCGTTCGCGAAATGGGGCGTGGACCTGATTGGCCCTTTACCCACCGGAAAGGGCGGAGTGAAATACGATGTTGTCGCGGTGGATTATTTCACAAAATGGGCAGAAGCCGAGCCTCTTGCCACCATCACCGAGCAGAAAATGATCGACTTCCTATGGAAGTCCATCATATGTCGCTTCGGGGTGCCGAACTCGATAATCACTGATAACGGAAGACAGTTCGAGGGGAAGAAGCTGGAAGCATTTTGCGAAGAGCACGACATCAAACACTTCTTCTCGACGCCCTACCATCCCCAATCCAACGGCCAGGTGGAAGCTGTAAATAAAATTATCAAACAAGGGCTCAAGGTCCGGCTCGAAGCCGCGAAAGGGGCATGGCCAGAGGAGCTCCCAAATGCACTCTGGTCGTACCGCACTACAGCCAGATCATCCACCGGAGAAACACCGTTCTCCCTGGCGTACTGGACCGAGGCGATGATCCCCGTCGAGCTCGGCGCCCCCACTTTTCGAGTAACCAGCTTCGAACAGGAATCCAACTCCGAGTCGCTGAGAGCAAACCTCGACCTGATAGATGAGCAAACCTCGACCTGATAGATGAGCACCGGTCACAAGCCGAGCTCAGAAATGCAGCATATAAAAGGCGAAGTGAGAGATACATCAATTCCCAAGTTAAGTCGCGCTCCTATCAGGTCGGCGATTTGGTGTTAAAAAGGGTAATGGGGCCTGATCCCAGACCACTCAAGCCGAAGTGAGAAGGGCCCTACAAGATTAGCGAGATCCTTCCACACAGGGCCTACCGTCTCGAACACCTGGACGACACTCCCCACCAGTACCCATGGAATTCGACATTTTTGAAAAAGTTCTACCAGTAAGTCTAGGGCAATCTTGTATTTTCATTCTGTAATTTTACCTTGTAAAAGAACGAATTTTGTTAAGATGTATGATTTTTATTTATTCACGTTTGCCTTTAGTAAGTATAGATCGAGTCGAAGCGGCGTAATTAATGTAAGGAACAAAGTGTCGGCTAGGATCAGCACGATGACCTGGTCGACACTAGCTGGGCTCAACTAGGAAGCCCAGTCAGGCCAATAATACCTTCGAGTCTGAACACGAGACCGGTCTGGTAAGCTGCCACATAAATATGTGCAGGTCGGGTCAGTACGATGGCTCGGCCGACACGAGCCGGACTCGGCAAAGTAGCCCGGTGAGGCCATAACGCCAACGTAAGGAATGAATATCGAGCTCAAGCATGAGGCTCGACGAGGCCAGACCGCCGCCCGATTCAACGGATGAATTGGACAGGTAATCGGCCAAGTAAATAAAAAATGCCGAGCCTAATCTCGAGGCTCGGCCAAGTAAATAAAAATGACGAGCCCAATCTCGAGGCTCGGCCAAGTAAATAAAAAGTGCCGAGCCCAATTCAAGGCTCGGCCGAGTAAAAAAAAGTGTCGAGCCCAACCACGGGGCCCGGCCAAACGAATAATAAGCGCCCTACCCGGCACTCAAACCGTACTTAAAAAACACCATTCATCCAAAGGAATAATTAAAAGGTTACAAACACACATACGCAGAAATGCAAAAAACACCATTCATCCAAAGGAATTCAAAATAACATCCAACGTAAACAAAAGTAAGCGTGCCATGCATTCGAACAAATTGTTTTCAAAAAAAGACCACACGCGGTCAACATTCGGCGCGCAGACCAGCAAAAGTAAGAAAAACAATCAGGAGGCCTGCCCGGCACCCTCAGGGGCGGTCTCGGCATCCTGAGAGGCAGCCCGTCCCTCGGCTTCAACCCCCACCACTTTGGTCCCCGAGGTGCCGACCCCCGCCTCGGCATCGGCCGCCGCCTTCGCCGCCGCAGCCGCCTCTTCGGCCTCTTCCATCTCGGCGACCACCGTCAGGACGACGCCGCGTCTCGGCTGGAACTCGGGATCCGGGTCGACCACAGGCCCGAACGACTCATACTCGGGGAGTGGCTCTCCGGGCCCCAGTTGCCACGTCTCCATGCAGGGGATGGCGTAAAATTTTTGGAAGCCGACCACGACGTCGCTAGCCCAGCCTCGGAGCCGGTGAACCACCGTGGCTTCGTCCTCATCGATCTCGCACACCATCCCCCCGAAATCCAGGCCGTGCCGTGCCGCCTTCTCGCGAAGGATCGCCCTGAAGTCGTCGAGGGAAAGCACTCCGGCATCGAGGAGCTGAAACAACCAGTACAGGTTGAACGCAACCGACATATCCATGCTTTGCTTCATTTCCTCGAAGAATTGGACTTAGACTTCGGCGAACGTAATGGGGGGAGGTAAGGCAATGGGCTCGCTGTCGATCTGCTTTGCCGCCTCCTTCAGGAGACAGACCTGGGAGGACATCCTTTTTCCAAAGTCCTCGAGTTGAGCGACCACCTCGGCATGCTCCCGGCGGACGCGGTCCAGCTCATCCACGTGGTTCTTGGAGGCCGCGACCAGGTCGGCTTTGTGAGCCTCCTCGGCGGCGGTCACCTCGGCTATCCTCCTCTCTTCGCTGTCGGCCATGGCCTTCGATAGCTCGGCTATCCTGGCATCCCGGACCTCGGTCGAACGGGCCAACTCCTCTCTGGCCTTAGCTGCGGCCTCCTCAGCCTTCACCGTCGCGCCCTGCTGGAGGACGAGCTGGTTCTCCAACATCTTCGCCCTTTCGGACACATCCTTCAGCTCGCTGATCCGACCTCTGTAAACTGCGTGATCCTCCTCGAGCTTCCGCAGGGCGGCGCCGTCCTTCTGCGCCTGCTCCGCGACATGAACTAACTCAACCATGGCTCGGCCCATAGTCGCCATGGCGTGAGAAGCAAGCTGGGGCAGAGAGAGCATGGGGATGGCGACCTCGGCGGTAGGGGTCCACGAGGTCATGACGGTCCGCGCCGCCCACATCACTTGCTCGGGTAGGTTATAAGGATTGGGCAAGTCAAACGGAACCGCCGACCTCGAATCGATGAACCACTGGTCAGGAAACCGCGCGAGGCTCTTCGAGAGGCTGGCTTTGCGGGCCAGGTTCACTGGGAAGTAGGTAGAGGATCCGGCCTGATGAACGAAGGCCGACGTTTCCCTCGCGAGCGTGGTCCCCTCGACCTCGACTGATTTATTCTTCTTCGGCGGCGGCGGGACCTCATCTTGCCGCCCGGCTCCCGCCTCTTCCTCGGTATCCTCCGGCTCCTCCACCAGGAGTCGGCGCTTCCTCTGCNNNNGGCGCTCTGGCCGCGACCGACGCCGGACTCACAAGGGCCGGCCCGACCGCCGCGACCCCCATTTCGACCACGTGCGGGACCCGTGGGCACTGGTACCGAACTGGGAGGTACCTCGGTTCTCTTCGAAGGAGTGTCCCCAGCTGCCGGGTTTGACGGCGCGACACTCGAGGTCCCCGCAGAGGTCGACCCCGGGGTCTTCTTCTTCTGCTTCGTCAGGAAATCCACGCGCGTACTTGTTGGCCTCTTTGACCGAGCTGAATCCACACTCACGAAGGAGGGGATAATATACTGTCCAAGGAAAGTAGAAGACCGGGTAAGGACAAGTATGATCACAAGTGCTTATGCACACGTAAAAAGGAAAGAAGAAATACCGGGCTCGAAGGACTTGCTGTTGTACTCGGGGCAGAGGTTGTGCAGGACCAGACTTTCCTCCGTGACGAGGTCTTTGTAGTAACGCTTCCCTTCGGCAAGACCCAGCAAGGTTTTGACCTTCGCAACCAGCTCGTCACTCGGTTCAACGCGGGGATTATGGACTGAAACGCAAACACCGACCTGTTAGCATGGAAAGACAATAAATCAGAAGAGCGAGAGCGAAATAAAATAAACAACTCACAAGGGCCGGAGATGAATTCAGTGGACGGGTGCCGAGCTGCGCCGGGCGTCCTCCACTCGCCACCAACCCATAACCACTCCGGCATGTAACCGTGCAGAGACTCGGGGACCCTATGAATTAATGATTTGTCCACACCCGGGGCGACTGAGTTGTAATAGTTGCCGGTCTCCCCAGATTTTTTGAAAACAAACAGGGATCCCACGTCGGCACTAGTCGGGTCTGCCCACCCTTGCTGACGGAACAAGACGATGAGGCCGACAAGCCGAGCAAAAGCTGTCGGCACGAGCTGACTGATGTCGATGCGAGGTCGCAGAGGATATCGTTCAAAGCCCCCGGCAATAGAAACCTGAGGCCGAGCAAGATGCTCGCCCGATAGACGCCGATGCAACCCGGCGGAGGACAGTGGATACGCTCACCAGCATAAGGGGCAAAAATCCTCACCCCGGCACCGAAGCAAGCCTTTCCCCTCAATTTGGCCAGGTCAAGGTCCTTCAGCACTAATGGGGTTGTCCAGGCGGCTGCCGAAGCAGTGGACGGCCACACCCGCGGAGGACGGCACCAACACCCAGAAGGAGCCGTAGTGGCGGCCTCAACCGCAGCGTCGATCTCGGCGTCCTCGCGAGCCATGGGGACCCGCTCTCGCCCGTGGGTGTCGCCCCGAAGCGTCTCTTCAACCAGCTCGGCGTCAACGTCGGATTCAGCGAGAGAGGCGGAGCCAGTCTTCTTCTCGGCCTCCTCGGCATCAGACTGACCTGACCTGTGGTCGATGATCTCAATCGTGGGGATGTCTGGATGTTCTCCACGGCGCAGGCCCGCCGCCGCCGGCGTCACACGGACGACCGAAATTGGAGTGACTCTGAGTGGCTGCACCGCCTAAATCGTTGGAGGCGAGTAGACCACCAACTCCCCGGTCTCCTCCGCCGGGAAACCGCTATCTCCGGCGGGGAGGTTGGTCGCGTTACCAGAGGAGATCGACATAATCGAAAAAATAAGAAGAAAAGATCGTAGATAAGCGAAATTACCGATGTGAAGGTCGTCGAAGGAAGTCTGGAGAATCTCGAGAAGGTCGCCTTGAATTTCTGTTCGAAAAGGTCAGTTAGTAGTTCAGAGATTTGGTCGCTCAGAACTCGCAGAAGTAGAAAACTCCTCGAAGAAGACGACGACGGATATATATATAAGCCGCCGGCCAATCCTCGCTTGACGCGTGGCACATCGTTTGAAATTCGAAATTATAAGCTCGATCCGACGGTCAGGATGAAAGCGGTCAAACGGCTCCGAAAAGACCGCGTAGGTGTCACGCGCCCCAAAAGCCGCCGCCCATCGAAACGACACGCCGTTTGACGCGGACGAATCAACGGATGCCACGTGGAAAGGTTCTGAACCGGCGTGACTTTTTATGATCGACAGGAAGCGTAACGGTCACGACGCATTAAATGGCCCGTCGCTTCGGGTCTAGGAAGGACGTGCGTGGTGGCGGAAAATAATTTTGCAAAGTAGGAGTTACACGCCGACCTCGGATGTGCTCCTGAATAACGACCTCACAGTGGATGCCGAGGGCACCCCCTCCGAGCTCGGGGGCCTGTATGTTGACATCCGAATTCGCCCCCGAAAGAAACCGGACCAGGCAGCTTCAAGAGCCGAACCAGAGACCCGGTCGAGCGAAAATGTGCCGAACTGAACTTCGAAATCGATATACCCTGACACCACCGTGGATCCGTCCGTTAGCCCGGCGTTTGTGACATCTAAGTACCGGTGCTGGCCTGATGAGTGACGGGCTTGGGGAAGATTTCCCCAGCCGGAAGGGCGGAACGGGACCAGGAGCCGACTTGAAGTCTCAGAGCAGACCCCCAGTGACGGACGCTGGGCCCGATAATAATATAATAATGCCATTTGGAGAGCAATCATTGGTGATTGGGTAGGGCATCCTAGCCTGCAGACCTACACCCACTAGCCAAGACATAAAGCCTGCCGGCATTAAATGACCCCCATGTGAGCATTAAATGCCTGTCAGGCAATGATGAGGAAAACCTCAAATCGCATTAAATTTTGTCAGGGAGGCGCCGGACTGCTCTGCGACGACACTGTACGAAAAGACCGGTGAACAGTACCTGAACAGTACCACATTAAAGAGCACTATAAATAGCAACCCTCTCATTTATTTCTGGGTTGTTGAATCCCAACTATCTCTACCCTCTGTATATTTTCTCTCTCTAAACTTGTAAGGAATTTGCATAAGAACTTGTAAGTATATCGCAAGTGCCGACCTCGTACGAGAGGCCGACCTCGTGATCAGTTAATAAAATCATAATTAAACCGTATTTCTTTGTCTTTTCTCGTTACTTTTTCCCTATTTATCTTTTTTAACCGTTGACCGGAAACGCCCGTCAACAAATCAAATGTCGCCTCCAATTGTTCGAGCTACATTTTACTGCACAAAATATTTTATTTATTCTCATGATTTTAAATTAATTTAGCATCACAAATTCAATTTAATTAGATATATTGTTTTACAAATAATTAATTATTTAAATTACTGTCATTGTATAATTAATAAAATATAAATAGTACAACAATATTTATATAAAGATAAAATTATTTACTAAAACATAAATCACTATTTATTAAAATATTATGTATTTACTAAAATGTTAACTGAGATTTAAGAGAAATTTTAATTTATAACGTAAGCCAGTGAAAATAAATTTCTTGTGTTAATCTTTGTTCCTCCAATAATTTACAACATATTTTTTTATTATAACTAATTTGTTAAATGAATATGTTTATTATGTGGAAAAATATTTTTGTTAATTTTTTATCATATGGTACTATTTTAATACTAAAAAAATATAAAATAAAATTATAATATACCAACAAATAAAAAATATTATTTAACATAATAAATAAATTTACTAACACATATTATACAAAAAATTATCAATAATATTACATTAAATTACATAAACAAAAAATAAAAAATAAAAAGAAAGAAAAAAATTTGTGGTGCAACAACAGTGCTGCACTAGAACTAGGGTAGTACTGTTCATTTCTGCATTGTTGCGCTAACATTGGCTTTTTTCTCTAGTGAATAACGCAGTGCCGGAGTGGCTCAGTGTTCCATTAGAATTCTAGCACAATCAAGACATATAAAGTCAAAAACACTAAGAGGATGCTTGGATATAAAAAATTTTGGATTTGTTTGCATTTTTTGATTTGGTTTGGTTAATTTTTAAAAAAAATGATATGGTTAGTTGTTAGTGGGTATATTAAAATAATATTTAAAATAAAATAATTAAAATTAATTGGATGTAAAAGTAGGAGAGAGACGATTTTGAGGTGATGGTTAGTTAAAATTATGTGAGTGGATAAATAGTGAATTAATGTTGATGTGGTGTGTAAGCATGGGCTAGGGTGGGCTCCAGCCCCAGGTAAATAAAAAAATAAAAATAAAAACAAATTACTTTACATTTTAGAGTATTCTTGTATATAGCCCCATGTATATATATGTTAACCCCATTTTTTGAATTTGCCCAATAACATAAGCCCAAAAAATTTTTAAGTTAGTCCAACAATAAAAGTCCAAAATATTAAAATCCATTACCTTCCTTCTATCCCAAGTCCCAATTCATCCATTAATTAGTCTTCTTCATTATTAATTAAAAGTTAAAAAGGCCAAAAAAAAAAAAAAATCTCACAATCAAGAAAACAAAGCACAACTTTAGCATTTCTTATTTTATTTGTAGCTCAATGTAAATATTAGTCTAGCTCAATTTAGCTCATATGTTTTTAGGAAGAAACTCAATAATTTATTATTTTTTCATTCTCAAAAGTAGAAGATGTTGGAACCTTTTTTTATTAAAAAAAAAAGACACAAATTATTGCTTATTCTAATTTATTTTACAAATTTGTAAGAAGATTGTATTAATGTTTGTTTTATTAGAAATATACTTAGTTTGAATTTATGCACACAACTTGTGATGAAAGCACAACTAAATATTTGAGATAATATAATTTAAATTTGTATAGGCTAAGAATTGAATATTTGGACATGATATAAGTCTCTATATCTTTTTTTCATAGTTTTTTCTTATTTTTGTTTTCTTTCTTATTTTGGTTAAATCATATTGGATCATTTTATTTAAAATAATATTGGTTATTTATGTAATTTATATTACATTACATATGGAATATATCAATTATTCTATAATTTAATTTTATATATTTTGTTTCTTCTAGAGTTCCAATAGAATATTTATTTTGTGATTGAACTTATGGATTTTAATAATTTAGTTTTGACATTTATTGGATTTTTAAAATATACTTTCATTCATTTAACTTTGTAATTTATGTAAGTTGTATTGAATATTAAAAAGAATTCTTTTCATACATTGATTTTTTTATGCTTGGCATCTAGCTAAGATGTTATTCGAGTCGAGCCAAGTCGGATATCTCATGTTCGACCTTGTGATTATTTAATAAACAAACTTGATTAGATTTTTGAGCTTAGCCTTTTGAAGTATGAAATAGTTGAGTTCGAGCTTTCACGAGCCGAAATGAGTTGTGTTCGTGAATAGTTTGATTCGAATAATAACTCAATGTTAACTCAGTGTAAGAATGATTGATTGATATTATTTAATTATATTGATAATATTTATGATAGTGGGGTTGAGTTAAAATTGAGTTAAAAAATGGTTGAGTGAAAAATGATTGGATCTTTTTGGATAAATTTGTATCCAAGCATCCTCTAAGTAATTCGCATATTATATATTTGATGTAATATTAATATATAATATTTTCTCAAATGACATTATTTAATATGATTTATATTTAACGAAATACTAAAAAAAGAAAAAAAAGAAGAAAGACAATGATAACAAAGAAAAAGGGCTTAAGCTACAAAAAAAAATGTACAGAGATTAAATTTTTTCTAAGTATACAATTTAATTGATTATCTTAAATTATTTAGATTTATTTTTATTTAAAGTAATATTAATATGGGTTAAACTAAGATAGTATTATAATTTGTACATATTTAAATAAAAATAAAAATAAAAATTTTCTCTCTCTAAAAAAGCCCGATCCCAATTTCTCTCCACTCTCGCCGATAATCATCCGTAATCGTCGCCTTCCTCTCGGCCTTTCGCTTCACTGGTAGTTTTTCCCTCGACGCCCGGCCCTTCTCAGTTGCTGCGACTCAGCTCGCCATGGGTACCGGTGGTTTTTGTGGTCGCCAATTTTAATTCGCCTTCTTCGGCAGGTGGGTTAGGGTTTGCGATCGCAGGCATTATCGGTGTGGTGGAGGATCCATGGGTCGCGGTGCGAGGTGAGGGTCGGGTGCAGCTCTGGCTGACCGTCTTCTTGGGTTGGAGCGTCGTGGGCATCTCAGGCAGCCTCTCTCTGAACTCGCCTTCGACGGCTTAGATGGACTGAACGGACTCCCTGGTTCGTTTTTCCGGTCGCCATGGTGTGCTGTCGGTCTGCACTGTTCCTTTTCGCCGGCGGAAGGGTGGTGGTGGGTGGCGAGCTTCTGGTTGACTATTGGTCGCGGTGTTCCTATTCTTGCCTTTCCTGTGTCGGTTTTCTTTTTCCTGCGACTGGCGGTGTATGTGCTTTCTCTGTTCTCTCCGATGTTTGGTGGCGCTCTGCGGCTGCGGCTTAATGTGGGGAGGCAGGGTTTGGTGCGTTCGGTTCGGGGTTGGGTTCTCTTGTGGCTGAGACGTCTCTGTGCCTTCGGGATGGTTGGGCATGAGTTGAGGCGTTGAGTAAGCTTCATTTTCCCCGGTTCTCTAGGTTTCGGGGTCTTCACTATTCTTTCGGAGTCCGCTAGTGGTGTTAGGGGGCTCGGTCTGGCCGTGTTGGGAGCTTTCTCGGTGTTTTATGGTGTTGGGAGAATTGGCTTTGGGTGGGAGTCGCGGTATGAGTTTCGATTCAGTTAGGAAATTTGGCATTGGAGGGGTCGCTCTTCTCATGCTGTTGGGTCCCCCTGGGTTGATTTGGTGACTGCTAGTCTGGTTGGATTTGATGGAGAGGGAGGGCTATTGCGTGTTTTTGTATGGTTTTAGGTCCTTTTGTATTAGTCTGTTTCTTTGTTGTGTTCGTGTGTTTTTGGTTTGGACCATTTGGCCTCCGTGAGCCCGAGTGTAAACTTATTATCCCGATGAGATCCTACACTCGGGCATTATCCCGTTGGGATCTTTTTAGTTGTTTTAGTATTTTGGTTGTGTTAGTTGGTGTAGTGTAGTTGCGAGTTTGGTATTCTAGCGTTGCTAGACGGTTCTAGGCGATCTTCGGATCTGTCTCTAGTTTTTAGCCTCTGGTTGTACTATTCAGTTTTTGGCTGCTTTCTTTTCGCACTTTGTGCGATTTTATTAATATAGTACCTCTATCGTTTTGAAAAAAAAATGTACGGAAAAAAAAAAAAATTCTTTTGACAACCATCCGCTCCATCTTTGAGAGTGGATCCCCTTGCACAACATTTTATAACGTGTTTCTCTCTCTAACTATATATAATGATTAACCGATTCATAGGTGTATCAATTGGGACTTTTAATAACTTTTTAAGATTTTTTAAAGTAAGTGACTTTGATGAATTTTATGAAATTTTTAATTAATTCGGTGGACTTTTTGAGATTTTCATAACAAAATCACACTAATTTGATTTGATGAGATTTCTATTGAGACTTTGCCTTTGTAATTTTATAACAAAGTCTTCAGAAGTCCTCCAATTTAAAAAGTTAAATAAAGTCTTTCTACTTTAAATACCGAGTGAATTATTGAGACTTTTAAGAAATTTAAATTGAATACATTGAGACTTTTAGAGACTTATAAAAAGTATTTAAAAGTCTCTATTGAATATATACAGACTTTTTAGAAGTCTAAAAAAGTTTTAGTTGAATGCACTAGAATTTTGAAAGTCTTAAAAAGTCTTTAAAAGCTTTAGTTGAATACACTTTGTGAACTTTGAATGATCTTTCTCTAGTCATTATAAATCGAGTATGTTATGAGAATGGGTCGAGTATAAACACAGAGACATGGCCGCGGACCAAACCGACCCGATCAAGCTCGTCGACTGTGGGCCAAGACCTGTCCAAGATTTTACTCAGGCTAATTCAGGTTTACAAAAATATACTTTGGGAACCTCCGGTTTCGACTCAGGTCGGGAGGCCCAAAAATTTTTATTTATTTATTATTATTATTATTTTACAATATTCCAACTCTTTTTTTATTTCCAGGTTCGGCCGGTTTGGAACCACTGACGGACTCGCAAGAAGATTAAATATGGACCGTTGGATATTTTTTTACCATTGGAGATACAGCGGTCCAATTTTTTTATTATTGTAAACGATTCCGGGTCTGAACCGACACGCACAGAAACACCAACAGTGAGAATTTTTTAATTTGACCTTTGAATCATTATGACTAGATCCAATGGTTAAGATCGTTTTGAACCGTTTGAACCACATGGCCGACCTAGAACCGGCAGTTAATTATTAAAAAAAATTGCAAAAAGGTTCTTCTTCTATATGTTGCAATTTGAGACTGAAATATTCTTCTATTTTATTTCAATACTCTCATGAAAACCAAAGACGTAATCTAACTGAATTTATTACTGCTTTCTCTCTTCCATTTTGGTTTTCTCAAATGACTTTAAACCAGGCTGAGTCTCGGGTTCCATGTACTACTCTCACTTGTGATATTCAAATATGGTGATTGAGAAAAAATTAATTTTGGCGCAAAATATTGAAAATTTAAACAAAGAGTTTCTTTTTGTTTTGACATTTGGTCGATCATTGACAAGATAATGGAATAACTATAACTAATCCCTTGTAACCAGTGGTCTATGGCAATTGTGGATACTAGCTTTTTTATTTGACAAATTATGGCAATTAGGCACTAAGTGCATAATTTTTTAAATTATTGTTCTAATTTCAAGAAAAAATTGGCAAATTAGGACAATAACTTGAATAATCGCGCAATTAGTGACCAATTGTCATAATTTGCAAAAACAAAAATTAATGTCCATAATTGCCACAGGTCACAAGGTACATGCCATAAATTGCATTTTGCGGCTAGATAATCATTATATGAGAAATGACTGGTCATTAGATAGATGATAGTTTTACATTGCAAAATGTTTACTGCTTATACAGAATTTAATCATTCTCACACGCTACTGATACCACTCATTTATTTTCTCGTGTGTTGAATACTTATAGAATTGATATTTTTTTTTTTCTTCATTTTTAGATAATGTTGGGGCTGGTACTGCATCTATAACTAAGCCTAGAGAAATTTGTCCCCTTTGTGGTGAAATATTTTTCATATTGGATGTATGTGTCATATCCTTAATCTTCAAGCGGGGGCCCAAATTAAAAATTGGTCTTATAATTTGGCCAAATTCTAATTTTAACCTGTCGTTGACCACTTCCAAACAGGTACAATAATTTGACAAGTTCATCAATTTTAGTCACTTTTTATTCGCACCGTGGATAAAAACGTGATGTAGCATGACACAACGTTTTTAAATCTGACATTGCGTGATGTGACGACTTCATTTTATTTAAAATTTTCGATTATGACAGGTGGGAAATTTTTTTTCCATGTTATAGTGGAAATAATTATCCTTCATCCCATATCACTGCCAAAGTGGAAATAAGCCAAAAATTAATACAAAAAATTCAAACCAAAAAACAAAAAATTAAAACCAAAGTGGAAATAACCAAGCAGACCCGCCGTTCTGTATTCATTCTCGTCGGACCCACCAAACCAGAGTAGGTTTCGGCCACTCGTTCTGCACAATATTCGGCAGACCCGTTGGAACCTCCCCAGCCCCCCGGCCGTTTTGGTACCGTTCCCGCACAAAATCCAGTGCCGCTATCTCTGCCAACACCTCCACCACCCCCTCGCCAGCGCCACTGCGGACAAGGTTGCCGCCTTCAAGAGCTTCGATTTCTTCTCCTCAATGCCCCTTCAGCCAATCACTCAGAAGACATCGATTCTATATATCTCTATCTCGAGCTCTCTCGTCTGGTCGGGTTGGGCCGCGGAGTTCCCGGAGAAGTTATGTGGCCGACGAGTGGGCTGAGGGTGGCTGGTCGAGTAGGTTGAGGTGGCAGGCATCAGACAGAGAAAAAGGGACGACAAAAATGTACAAGATTGTGGCGAGTGCGATTTGTTTGCCGGAAAAATGGGTCGCTAGAAAAAATAGTTGGTTCCGGAGATGATGCATGTCGTTTGGAGCGAGACGGCTTGAGGTGTACTTAAATTTTGATGGGTCAGCGTGAATCGCTGGGAAGTTGATGAAGAAAACCGAATTTTGACGAAATTTTCTGGATCTAAAAACTTCGACCAGAACAATTGACAGCCTTACCGGTAGAATTTTGCCTGAAATTTTAGGAGGTGAACGAGGACAAGAAGCGCTTCAAGATGACGTAAAAAAATTCCGATCGGAGGTGGTCGGCAGGGAAACGGCAGCGTAGGAGTTGAAATAGAATATGTATTGTAGGGGCTCGTTTTTTTTAAAAAATTTAACAAGTTCAATGGACTAATTTACACTTTCAAAAGTTTTAGTTAATTGCAACAAAGGTCTGGGGCTGATGTGGATCATTTAATTTTCAAGTCAACTTTTTCCAATTCCGCTACATAAACCACAATCACACCAGGTCAGATTCAAAAATTCCACGTCATGCCACATCACGCTTTTATTCAGGATGCGTATAAAAAATGACCAAAATTGATCAAATTGTCAAATTATTGGACTTAGTTTGAAAGTGGTCAATGACAAGGTCAAAAATTAGACTTTTGGCCAAATTAAAGGACCAAATTTGAATTTTATCATGTTATCATATGATATAGCCGTATCATGATGTACCGACCTAAGTATCAATTACCCGACCGGATGCTGAGTCGAGTAACTTACGAGTCAACTTAACCCAATACGTCTCCGGTCGGCTCTCTATACGACTAAGGTGGAGGAATTCGATTCCACAAATCGACCATGTGCATCGTGATAAAGGAAGTCTACATCCCGAGGTCGACTTCCCTAACCCGATTAAGTCAAAGTCGATTGACACAAAGTCGACCTCCATTAAGGAGACGAGCGACTCAAGAGCAGACAGTAGAGCCTCCTGACATGTTCCTATGTGTGAACTCCAAGTCGACCTCCTGCTACTCGAGGTCGACTCTCTTCACCTCGAGACTTGAGGTGTACAAAGATCTAAGACACTTCAGGATATCCAAACTAACTTGATGGGTAAGGATGAATATCTATCAGATAAGATGGAATCTAATCCTGACTCGGATCTGACTAAGAGATGATTAGGATACCAATAGACCGGGTAGCTAGACCGGTCAGCTAGGGTATTTTGGGTATTTCAGACATGTATTTTCCTGTATAAAATGGGCTGAGGTAACCCTAAACCCTAACTTCTACATTTTCTATCCATTTCCATATCCTGCTGCTACTGCTCCCTCTGAGCAGAGCTCTTTCATCTCTTTATGTCACTGACTTGAGCGTCGGAGGCTCTATGCGAAAACACTTCAGGCGTTGAGTTATTGCAGTTGTTGAAGGCGATTTAGAGACAGTTCGAACATATTAGAGCTCATCTCAACCGGTTCTGTAACGCCCCACTTTGATTTTAAAGAAATTTCGAACTTTCCAAAAATCAGTAAAACATTTTTCGAAATCATTTTCAAAAACATGGGCATTATTCACAACATTTGTAAAGTCCAAGTCTTATCTGGACCCACGGGGATTCATAAACCCGGTTTTCATAAAGTTTTCATTAACCCGATTCACAACATAACTCAATAGATCTTCAGCATGTATAATCAAAACAAGTTTTTCCATAAACCACGTGCCATGAATATCCAAAAACAATAATCCAAAAAACATGCAACGAAAACAAGTCATCATGTTTCATAATTCATAAGTTCATAAAAATTGCGGAAGCAGAAATAGATAACTAATGACCACCCACTCGCCTTGTCTCGTCGTCCACCAACTGCTTAACCTGCATCCGTGAAGAGCAGGTGGGAGTGAGTACAATAGGAAAATATAGTACTCACCACTATGCATATGAACAATATAAAATATATTAGGATAGTGTGGTCGAAGTATGAACATAAACAATATCAACATGTCTCATCTCCTACACAATATCACATCAATATATATACTCCTGTGTACACATCTTTCATTAGCCACAGAAAGGGGATTCATTACCCTAACGGCAGGAGTACGTGTCACACAACAGACACGGCCTTTCATTAGGTCTTAAGGAGACTTGCCTCGCAACGGGCAACCATATTACATCGACGGGGACAACCGTACCGACGGCCATAGTAGCTCGCATTCGATAGACTACATGTTCACATGCATACATAGATCATACCAATTTCAACAAATTTAAAACACACATGCATAGACTTTTTAGAATAACTAACCCACCTGGTATTTCGGATTGACAAAAGCACAACAAAAAGTGACGTAGGTCAAGGCTTGACTCCTCAAACACCTACATTAAGTCAAGATACTACTGTCAACACTTATCTTGGCTTTAGGAGGAATACACAAATCATACTTAGTCGAACTCTATCCAACTAAGTTGTTCGTGAAGTCCTGTGGACATTGGAACTCTTGGTCTTTGCACTTAGACTCGACCAAACCAATCATGGGAGCACACGAAATTCAAATCAAAGAATGGCCAAGACAATTAACATGTTTACCAAATTACTCAAACTTCCAGACTTAGTCAAAATAAGTTAATTGTTAACAATATTTTACGAACATATCACCTATTCTAGTTGGTCAGGCAAAAGAACGAGTTAGGCTCTGAAATTTTAGCAAAACACCCACACCACTGGTCATAGCAAAACCACCAAGTTTCAGCCCTTAACTCAAAATACCCAATTTTATAAAATTCAAAAAAGATTTTAGCAAAAACGAGCATGAAATCATAGCCTGACCTAATGAACGATTTAAGCCTTGAAATTTATACACAACCACCTACAGCATGTGAATAACAACATATAAAATTTTCCGCTCTAAACATCAAACACCCGATTTATAAGATTTATTGCAAGATTCAGCAGAATTCGTATTTTCAACATAAACACATAAAAATGAACTAAATTAAATCTAAAATTTTTACATCACGAAACACTTCATAAAAATGAGCTTATACACCAAAATTAAACAATTTACAGTAAAGGGTCGATTTTGCATGATTAAAACAATATTCAGTAGAATAATACAAATAATTATTTACCCTAACAAATGAAGTCCAAAAATTATGAAATATTTACCAACGACCAAATATGACAGAGACACAACATATTCAAATTTTAGCCATTTTTGTTCACAACGCAAATTTATATGCATTTTCTTTGATTTTACCCAGAAATAAAAGTCAATGTTTAAAATAGCTACAGAGGGTATTTAAACCTGAAATTTTTACACGAACCATGTAAACACCAGAGGACATCACATATAAATTTTCACGTCATTTGGAGCAGCAGGATATTTATCATGAATTTAACAAGGTACAGCAACTAGTTCGGGTTCAATAAATCATAGACGACACAGAACACATTAAATTCATCCGAGGCCTTCACCATAAGGCCAAGGACTTACAATTGTTCCATAATCCACAACACTTTCATGATTTTAGTATGATCTCTCTCGATTTCATATGAATCGGAAAGGATCTCGAGAATAGCAAATGGATAATAAACTATAATCATGTATAATCATTAACGCATATTGGTACATTACATAGCACGTTAATAAACGTAAGGGAGATCGAGCCTCGGTACCGTTCTCGGGAAAGGTCGCGAGAAAGGATAGAACGAGTGCTGACATGCGTACGACGAGGGTCGACGGCTTCACGCACGGCTCGCCGGAGATCGCGTGGTCTGCGCGGAGACGGAGATGGTGATCGCGAGAGGACCAGCGGCTCGAGGTCACGGGGCCTGCTGATGAGGGGCAGTGACTCGCGGGAGGGAGAGCAGTGCACGGGGACGTGATCGCCGGAAGAGGAGACCCGCCGGTGATGCTTTTTGTCGCGGCGGAGGAGGGCTCGCGGAGGAGCAGGCTTGCCGTTGATCTCGCGAGCAGGGAAGCAGCGTCGTGAGGAGGTCGCGAGGGCCTGAGGCCGATGAGCGACGATGGGAGGGAGTCGGCGGTGATCAGATTATGGCGAGAGAGGGTGAGGGAGCGAGAGACGTGAGAGATATTTATTTTTTATGTTTTATGTGAGCGAGATCGAGAGGAGGAAGATGACTGTGGGGTTTTTCTTCACGTGTGGGGGATAGATGCTGAAGGCATGATTGATCGAGAGAGAGAGAGAGAGAGAGAGAGGTGAGTGGTGTATGTTTAAAGGGCTAGGGTACACAAGTCTTGCTCCTCAAGACACACATACACACACGCACAAGAGGGGAGAGAAACCAGGTCGGGCGGCCGGTTCGGGGCGGGGCGCACGGACCGGGTCGCTGGTTCGATTCTATCGGGCTCGACATACGGCTCAGGTCTCACGGTCCTTCACTTACGATTTTTAACGGTTCAGTCGCACGATAATTAAAATAAAATCGAATAATTATTTATATAACAAAACCATTATTTAATTAATAATAATAAACATTTAGACATTTAATGACAATTAGATATTTAATAATAATAATAATAATAAATAATAATAATAATAATAATAATAATAATAATAATAATAATAATAATAACAATAATAATAAATAATCCCAAATAATTTGTTTGTCTCATTTTTGTTGCGTTTTTCCATGTTATTTTTCCTTTCTTTTTCTCCCATATTAGGTCTTTAAGTTATTTTTTATCTCGTTTTGTAGTTTATCGCGTGTTTTCCTCTATCTTGATTTTGCTTGTGTTTTCCGTATGTTTTTTATGTTTTTCTTCGTTTATGGTGTGCAGGTCGAGATTTCCGGGATAATTTATTTTCCATGATAAGTGGACCGGGTGAACTTCATTAAATAGAGCGTTTTGTTGGCAATACACAGGAAAAAGTGAAATCAAATTCTGAGTCCGAACGAGCCCAAAAAGCAAAGTGGGGCGAAACATGTTCAGTGTGTAGGTCAAGAGCTTTGAGAGAATATTATTTCAAGAATAACTTGGCCATGCAAGCGTCATTGAATAGAGAGATTCGTTAGCGATGCATAGGAAAAAACGAAACTCAATTCCGAGTTCGAACGAGCCCAAACGAGCACGAAACGCAAAGTCGCGCAGCCAGGCCAACAGCCCCGCGCGTCGCGGCGCGGCACAACACTCCTCCTGTAACGCCCCACTTTGATTTTAAAGTAATTCCAGACTTTCAGTAAATCAGAATAATTTTTTCAAAATATATTTCAAACATTTGTGGCGTTACTCATATATTT
Source organism: Striga asiatica (assembly GCA_008636005.1). Taxonomy (NCBI): domain Eukaryota; kingdom Viridiplantae; phylum Streptophyta; class Magnoliopsida; order Lamiales; family Orobanchaceae; genus Striga; species Striga asiatica. Next base: position 361,221 of record BKCP01012848.1, on the reverse strand, counting down.
CAAATTACTTCAACGACATAACATCAGTTTTATAACATAAATCATCTAACTCCCGAAACGGGATTCATAAATCCATAAATCATCAATTTGCCCAAATCAGGTTCTTCAAACAAAACTCAAGTTGCAAGACATAACAATTTCAATGGGGCATCTCCCCAATAGTATCTCAATACTTCATAAATTCTCAGAGTTCGAAGATTCATAAATCATAAATTATCATAAGTATAGCGGAAGCAAAATCAATTAACGACCGGTCTCATAGACCGACTACCACTTGCTCTACTCCGTCGTCGTACCCGCCTTGCTTAACCTAAAATGTTAATTTCAGGTGGAGATGAGCACATGTGGAAAAAGTAGTGCTCAGTACTATGCAGTAAACATTAATCAATATATATAGACAGTAATCATAAATAAGTCCGGTATGGTTGCAACATATATACGAATCAATTAATTATCCCATCTCCTATCCCAGAGTCAACCCTCATGTGCACACCTACGCATAGACTTTGCTGATACTCGATTCGAAAGCCAAAACCTACGCCTTGGTCTTACAACGATGCCCAGCCAGTAGGAGTATTCCGCCCCGCCGGCCAAGACCTACGAATTGGTCTTACAAACGGGGATCACCAGCCGAGGGCCCATGCCCTGGTCTTACGGCCATACATAAATAAAGGAGACTACCCATCAGGTATGTTCTATAGCTACGGGGATAACCGTTCGACGGCCGGTACAGCTCACATCGAAGGCTACATGGTTCACATGCATTCATTGATCATACCACAAATTATACATTTATAACATTTACAGCATAGGAAATTTTAGAATAACAACCCACATGGATGTTCGGATTGACGAAAACAAAAATCAGAAAGGACGTAGGTCGAGGCTTGAATCCTCAAACACCTACATTAAGCCAAGATGCTACAATCGACATCTATCTTGGCCTAAAAAGGAAAACACAGTCATACTTAGTCGAACTTGATTCGACCAAGTTGTTCGTGAAGTCCTGTGGACATTGGAAAACTTAGACTCGACACTAAGACTCAACCAAATACGCATGGGAGTTCACATAATCTCAATCAAAGACTTACCAAGTCAAACAGACAAAGAAAAAACATGCGAGTCGGTTTACAGTTTTAAACACAAAAACTATATTTTAAAAATACTAGCCAAAAATTACAAAATCTAATTGGTCAGGTTTCCGAATTAGTTAAAATCTGAAATTTTAACCAAAAAATCAAACTCACAGTACTTGGAATAATCACCAATTTTCAGCCCCAAACTCAAAGTATACTATTTTATAAAATTCAGACAAGTTTGCAGTAAAAATGAACATCAATTTAAAACCCAACTGAATGAATGATTCAAACTCTGAATTTTTTATTCAAGGAACATCAGCATGTGAATAACAGTATGTAAAAATCTCAGCTTTAAACACCTAACACTCGAATTAATAAAAGTGTAACAACATTCAGTAGATTTTGAATTTTCAACAGAACTGAATCTAAATGAACTCTAAAAATTCCAATATTTTTACAGCCTGAAACACATTACAAAATCAGCACTTCAACAAAAAATCAGAATTTTTCAGCATCAGATAAATTTATCATAATTGAAACAATTTTCAGCAGGATCACAAAATAAATTATTTACCTAAGCCAACATAGTCCAAAACTTTTGTAACTTTTACACAAGGTCTGAATCAGGAAGAGAGACAACATATTCAAATTTCATCAATTTATTATGCAATTAACACGTTTCTACCCACAAATAACTTTAATTAAAATAATTAGCTACAGGCCATGAAAAATTATGAAATTTTTACACGAGCTGAACATTCATCCGAGGGCCTTACCACAAAATTTCACTTCAATCCAAGCAGTATACAATTTATCATGATTTTATTACGAAAACAGCCACTAAACAATTTCGACAATTTATCAAAGACTCGATTTACGACGAAATCACCCGAGGTCTTCCCCATAAGACCAAGGATCATATAATGTTCCAATCCACGGCAACTTAGACACGAATTGATGAGGTCTCGTTTGACTTCTCAAAATCGAAGAGCTCGTCTACACACATTCAACATATTGAACTCATAAAATCATAGGCATTTATATATTCGCAAACACGATCAACACGTCAATTTAAACACGAAATTTAACGAGAGGGATGAGCCTCGGTTCCTTCCTCGGGATTACGCTCGAAAACCGGAACGGAGGGATCGAACGAAAAAAGGACGGCACGACGGCTCGACGGCTTCGCGCGGCTCGCTGCAGAAGAAGGGCAGCGGCTCGACTAGTTGCGTAGGAGCAGCTTGCTCGCCACTGAGGTCGTCGCAGGGGTTCTCGTCGTCGCTGCTGGTGGCCTGCTCGCGAACGGAAAGTCACCGGAGGAACTCGCTAGGGTGCAGCGGGCGGCGGTCGGCGACTTGCGGAGGTGCTGCGCAGCGTAGATGTTCGCTACTGGGGTGCTCGCGGCTTGCTGATCGCGAATGGAGGAGGGGTTGAAGCGGCTCGTCACGGAGGAGAAGGGCCGCCGGAGGTTGCTGCGCGAGAGGATGAACTCGCCGGAGGTGGTTTGGTCGTGAGCGGGGACAGCGATTGAGTCGGAGGTTGCTGCGCGTGAGCGGGTCGCCGGGATCGCGGGCCTGCTGTGTGTCGTCGCGGCGGTGGTGCTGAGTCTCGCGGCGGAGAAGTTCCTGGTTTGCGGTCAGAGGGAAACTCGCCGGCGGGAGATGTTGCAGGTGCAGCGATGGTGACGGGAAGGAGGGTGACGATGATCGCGAGATGAAGGAGAGGTGCTTGGTTTCTCTGGTTTGCGCGATCGAAAAAAAAAAGATTGAGCGTGAGGGATTTTCTGACGAGATCGCGATATCAGATTGGGAACAAAAAGAAAAGCTGCGGGAATTGTTGTTCTCATGAGAGGAAAATAGAGACACATATATATATATATATATATGTATAGGTAGGTTTAATAATCTTGTTGACCAAGATAACGCACACCACACGAATGGGGCGGTTCAAGAGGGCCGGGCGCGGGTCAGTCCATGCGTTCGGGTTTTTGTTTTTTATTTTCTTGGGACCGACTAGATGTAATATTAATTCGGCTCGCGGGCTCGATTCTCCAATTAAAAATTTATAAACCGGGTAATATATATATATATTAATACACACTTAAATATAAAAATAATAATATTAATAATAACACAAATACACATTTATGAAATCAATTACAATTAAGCAAGTAACAATAATATTTAGACATTTAGGTATTTAATTACAATTTGACAGATAATTAGTATTTAGACATTTAGGCAATTAAATAAATAATAATAGTAATAGTAATAATTATAATAATAACAATAATGATATATAATTTCCAAAATAATCCATAATTAAAAGGGCATTACATCTCCGCGGCGCGACAACCCTCCGCGGCGTGGCACAGCCTTCTTCCACGCCGCGACGGGCACCATGGGGCCGACAGAAAGTCCAGGCCATGCGCGTGCCACGCCGCGGCAGCCACCATGCCGCGGAGCTCCACTTCTTCGCGCTGCGGCACATCCTTTCACGCCGCGGGACCGTGACACTATATAAGCTGCACAGGACTTCACGAAAAAAGAGAATTCTCCCCTTCTGGGGATGAACCCTAGCCCGTAAAAAACACGAAACTCTTTCTCCTTCCCTTCTTCTTCTTCTTCTTCTTCTTCTTCGTAATACTTAGGAATTAAGCTTGTAATTCAGATTCAACACTTGAAATTGCGATTTATTGTAAGTTCTTCTCTTTATTTTTAATTCATGAAAATGATTGAATTGAGAGAGATGATAGATTGTGTTGAAATGATTTTACTTAGCTAATTCTTATTGCTAGGGATAGGGGATGATTGTTCTTGTTTAACGTGTATTTGTCGGGCTTGAATTGTTCGTTCTTGTGCCGGTTGATTTGATTACAAATTGATGAAATCTTGTTTGATGGATTGATATAATCGAAGAGTGACACTTCGATCTTGCAATTGGAAACAATTGAATATTGTTTAGTCGAGTTAGGATTTTGTTGATTCTATATGATTAGTCGATTAACTCTTTTCTGATTTAATTAGTGACTTTTGAACCGAAAGGGGAGAAGTCGTAGACTTAGGCTCGTATGAGGTAGATGATTTTGTAATTGAATAGTTTATAGGTTTTGGATTGAAATACGTGCTTGTCGATTACTCGTCCCTTGTTATGAATAGTTATTGGGATTGAAATAATTGGCCTGTGTCGTATGCTCAAGTTTGTTCGTCTATGTTCAATCCCTTGTTACGAAGAGTTACTGGGAGCGAACCGCTAGATGCTTAAGCGAGAGCGTCAATCTAGAATAGAATGATTAATGTCCCAGTGTGCAAATAGAACTTGAATTAATTGTCCCCGACTCCCTAGGTTCTTCATTTTTATTCGTTTACATTTTAGGTATGTTATTGTTTTATTTTAATTCTTAGTTAATAATTAATCCAAACTGCTATATGATCAGAGTGGTTAGGATTTATTTTCTTTCTGTGTAATCGATACCAAAGTTAAATTCCGTACCGCCTTCCTCGAGAGATCGACCCGGGAATTGAATCCTTGATTCGGTACTCGGTAAAATAAAAATAATTTGCTACAACAAATTTGGCATCATTGCCGGGGAAGGCAAGTAGGACATTTGGTTTTGGTGTTGATTTTAATTTCTGTGTTTCTCTTTATTTTGTGTTTTTCGTGTTCGTGTCCTTTGTTTGCATTTTTGTTATTCGTTTTGTTTTTGTTTTAGTTTTTATTTCTTTACTTCCTTTTCGTGGCTACGTCTGACTGTTCTATTTTGGTGTGCAGGAAATATGAACTTCAATCGTGCTTCCCCCTGTCCGCACACCCAATCTTGGGTTAACAAGCTGAGCTATCACACCGGATACCACGTCCAGACTTATCTATACTCTTCCGAGCAGTATTAGGACCCCTTTCCGGTTGAGCAACATTATGAGTCCCACGATTTCAACGAGAAGCTCGACCGTATCTATGAATTTGCGACATCCCGGTTAGCTCAGAAAGAAGAGACCGCTTCCCGGCGTGCCCGTCTGCATCAGTCACCTCCATACCACGATTCTTGGGACTATGATCAGACTTGGTCATATCCTTACGAGCAGCAATGGGAGTCTATACCTGTTGAGCAGTCATGTGAGTCCCTCGAGGACTCCTCAAAGTACAATGCCAAGCTCGACCAGGCCCTCGCTCTTTTAGCCTCCCAATCTGCTCGTAGGAGCAATATTGAGTCTAGAATCGAGAACCTTGTGGAGCGCATGCAAGCATTAGAGGATCGAGTTAACAATGTCACTCCAGAGCCCACCGCTCAAGGCGAATCTACACATAGGAATGAACCTCGGGAGGCTGCTTTGACATACGAAGAAAAGCTCGACCTCATCCTTGCTCACATATCTGCCCAAACCACTCGAGATGTTGAGATTGAGCTCGGATGTACTCGACTGAGTACACAAATGGAGATCCTTACAGCACATATCGACTCAATCGAGGCACAAGTCAACGATCCCCACCTCATGCTTGATACTCAAGCCCGTGTGATGAAGCAAATGTGTGAGGCCGAAGAAGAATATGATGAGCTCCAGCTAAACGTTGATGTTATTTCAGAGGAGGAGATCCATGGGCATGATTCTCAAGTCCCTCCTCCCACCTCTGAGTTGGAGCATCCGTCTTCGAGCCTGTTGCACTGTGTTACGAAGTGGATAAGATTCAGTCGACTTGCTCCTCAGATGAGCTTATATTTCTGGAGATTGACAACAGAGCTCGGGTGGGACAAGCTCTGCATATAGAATTGGGGATTGCTCGTACCCGAGACCGTCTTATCAAGAACATAGCCACCCGGATCCACTGTGCCAGCCTTCTCGCCAATCTTCCCATGCTACCACTTCTGGAAAATACAAAGGCATGGCACGATCGTCACTTCTTTCTGGATCCTGGTTGATTCGTGTACAGGTTTCTTCAAGCTAAGGAGGCAACCCAAGTGATTTTTCGCTTTCTTAGATAATTTTCTTTACGCCTTTTAGTTTTATTTTATCTTGGAATAATGGGAGTTTTGGAGTTTTGTGTTTTTCTTGATAGGTACTAGTTGCGAGCTCGGGCAGGAGAATTGAGTTGATGAAGAGTTTCGAGGTTCTGGGCTGAGCATAGGCGAATGGCTTGCACGTGAATGCATACTCTCCTCGATACACTTCGGTTTGCAAACCCTTTTCTTTTTTATCTTTTTGAGTTGTTTCTTTCCTCTATCTTTTCTTTTGAGTTTTGTGTTTTGGTGCTAGCTGCTAGTATTGGTTCGTTATATAAAATTGCTAGGTCCTTTATTTGACTTCCTGGTTTTTTGTTGAATTAATGAGGACATTGCCTCATTCTAAGTGTGAGGGAGTTTAGTTGGATTTTACATGCTTATGTGGTGGACCGGTCTAGTTTTAGTTTTTGGTGTTGTTGAGCATGGTATTGGTGGATTATATGATTTGTTGATGAATGTTTGATGAAATTGGAAAGTTGTGATGACAGACGTGTGGTCATTGCCTCGGTATATGCTTGATTCCTTTGAGTGACATCTATTTACCTTGTGATGTTTTGATCCTTACTCTTCTTTCTTGTGAGATATTGGCTATATATTCTTGAATGATTAAAACTTGCCTTGAGTTTGTTTGAATGGAATCGATTAGAGTTTGAAATTGCGAAAGTGATTGATGCGTTATGTTTGATTAGCTCTCTTTAGCCTTGTTCTTTGATCCTAAACGTTATAATCCCTAGTAGCCCGTTTGAGCCTTGAGCCTTTTCTTGTCAGCCATGCATATAATGTATTTTGTACTGATTTTGTGATGATTGGTGCAAATGGTGACGTTGTTGAATGAGGTGAATTGGAGTTGGATTTATATTGCTTGACCTATATTAAAAAAAAAAAAAAACATGAGAGCTCACAAGACAAATCGAATGGATTAAAAGAAGAAAAAAGAAGAAAAAAAAAAGAAAGAAAAGAACAGGTCAAGTAATGAAGTTGTAACTTGATTAAAGAATTTAGGCGTTGTTTGTGGAATGTTGGTTGGGTAGTAAGTGTTTTGCCTAGTTGATTCTGGATGAGTAGCGGAATGCTTGAGTATACTCGAGACTCTTGATTGTCTATTTGAGCTTCTTGTCCTTATATATCCATACCTTTACCTAAGCCACATTATAATCCGTGAAGTCCTCTTGATTCGCAAGTTTTGAACTTTGATTATTTTCGAGTAATGTAGACGATTGACAAGCATATGTTGAAACTGGAATATTGATCAATCTGAGCGACCCTATCATATATTCATGTAAAAGAATGAGTGAGACATGTACTAATATTTCTGTGTTTGAGAGTTTGTCATTTCGAGGCCAAGTTTATATTTGAGGCATATGGTTTCACGGTCGTTGGAATTCGACCTGGTTGATTTCGTCATTTTGAAACTCTTCTTATTTGAAACTGTATTCATGCTTATGTCTTGTTTTATTTTCTTTTTGTTCGGGACGAACAAAGGTTTAAGTGTGGGGGAGTTGTTTGTCCCATTTTTGTTGCATTTTTCCTTGTTATTTTTTCTTTCTTTTTCCCCCATATTAGGTCTTTTAGTTAGTTTTTATCTCGTTGTGTAGTTTATCGCATGTTTTCCTCTATCTTGGTTTTTCTTGTGTTTTTCGTATGTTTTTCTGGTTTTTCTTCGTTTATGGTGTGCAGGTCGAGAGTTTCGGGAGAATTTATTTTCCATGATAAGTGGTTCGGGTGAACATCATTAAATAGAGCGTTTCGTTGGCAATACACAGGAAAAAATAGAATCAAATTCCGAGTTCGAACAGGCCCAAAAAGCAAAGTCGCGCGAAACATGTTCAGTGTGTAGGTCAAGAGCTTTGGGAGAATATGATTTCAAGAATAACTTGGCCATGAAAGCATCATTGAATACAGGGGTTCGTTAGCGATGCATAGGAAAAGAAAGGAACTCAATTTCGAGTTCGGACGAGTCCAAACGAGCCCGAAACGCAAAGTCGCACAGCCAGGCCAACAGCCCCGCTCGCCGCAGCCCGACAACCCTTCGCGGCACGACACAGAACTCCTCCGCGGCGCGACAACCCTCCCCGGCATGGCACAGCCTTCCTACGCGCCACGACGGGTACCACGAGGCTGACAGAGAGTCCAGGCCATGCGCACGCCACGCCGCGGAGCTCCACTTCTTCGCGTCGCGGCACATCCTTTCACGCCGCGGGACCGTGACACTATATAAAGCTGCACGGGACTTCACGAAAAAGAGAATTCTCCCCTTCTGGGGATGAACCCTAGCCCGTAAAAAACACGAAACTCTTTCTCCTTCCCTTCTTCTTCTTCTTCTTCTTCTTCATTTTTCTTCTTCCATTTACCTTTCTTTTCCATTTTTCTTCTTCTTCTTCTTCTTCTTCTTCTTCTTCTTCTTCTTCTTCTTCTTCTTCATAGTACTTAGGAATTAAGCTTGTAATTCAGATTCAACACTTGGAATTGAGACTTATTGTAAGTTCTTCTCTTTAATTTTAATTCATGAAAATGATTGAATTGAGAGAGATGATGGATTGTGTTGAAATGATTTTACTTAGCTAATTCTTATTGCTAGGGATAGGGGATGATTGTTCTCGTTTAACGTGTATTTGTCAGGCTTGAATTGTTCATCCTTGTGCGGGTTGATTTGATTACGAATTGATGAAATCTTGTTTGATTGATTGATATAATCGAAGAGTGACTTCGATCTTGCAATTGGAAACACTTGAATGTTGATTAGTCGAGTTAGGATTTTGTTGATATGATTAGTCGATTAAATCTTTTCAAATTTAATTAGTGACTTTTAGAACCGAAAGGGGAGAAGTCGTAGACTTAGGCTCGCATGAGATAGATGATTTCGTAATTGAATTGTTTATAGGTTTTGGATTGAAGTACGTGCTTGTCGATTACTCGTCCCTTGTTATGAATAGTTATTGGGATTGAGATAATTGGCCTGTGTCGTATGCTTAAGTTTGTTCGTCTATGTTCAATCCCTTGTTACGAAGAGTTATTGAGAGTGAACCGCTAGATGGTTAAGAGAGAGCGTCAATCTAGAATAGAATAATCAATGTCCTGGTGTGCAAATAGAACTTGAATTAATTGTCCCCGACTTCCTAGCTTCTTCATCTTTATTCGTTTATAGTTTTAGGTAGATTATTGCTTTATTTTATTTCTTAGTTAATAATTAATCCAAAATGCTATGTGATTAAAGTGTTTAGGATTTATTTTCTTTCTGCGTAATCAATACTAAAGTTAAATTCCGAACCGCCTTCCTCGAGAGATCGACCCGGGAAACGAATCCTTGATTCGGTACTCGGTAAAATAAAAATAATTTGCTACAACATAATTCATAAATAAACGGGGCATTACAGTCTACCCACCTTAAAAAGGATTTCGTCCTCGGAATTCGAAAACAAAAGAAAACTAACAACTAAAAGAATACAACGACCCAAAATGAGAAGTTCGGATATTTTCTCCTAATCTCAACCTCCTTCTCGTAAGTCGCCTCGGACTCGTCATGTCGGCTCCACTGCACCTTCACAAGACTCATTGCCCGGTTCCTCAGCTGATGGACCTTCTGGTCCAAAATGGTTACCGGTACCTTCTCGTAGGTTCGGTCTTGCTCGACCTGCAGCTCGCCGAAGTCCACCATGTGGTCAGGATCATGCACATATCTACGCAACATCGAGACATGAAACACATCATGCACTCCCGACAAATCCGGTGGTAAAGCCAGCCGATACGCCTAGTCCCCGACTCGAGCAAGTATCTCAAACCGATATAGCGAGGTCGAAGCTTCCCTTTCTTTCCGAAGCGAATCACACCCTTCATGGGCAAGACCTTCAGAAAGACATGATCACCAACAACATACTCGTGATCCTTCCTCTTCCGATCGGCATAGACCTTCTGCCTCTCCTGGGCTGACCAGATATTCTTCCGGATCTCCTCAACTGCTTCCAAAGTCCTACGAATGAACTCCAGACCCATGATCTTTCTCTCCCCGACCTCATCCCAATACAAGGGTGTCCGAACCTTTCGTTCGTACAAAGCCTCATACGGGGCCATCTTGATCGAGAAGTGATAGCTATTGTTGTAAGTAAACTCGACCAATGAAAGGGCAGTCTCCCAAGTTAGGCTCCGGTCTAAGACCACAACCCTCAAAATATCCTCCAAGTACTGTATCGTCCGCTCCGACTGACCATATGTCTCGGGGTGAAAGGCGGTGCTGAACTCCAACCTCGTCCTCATGGCTCGGTGCAGAGTCTTCCAGAACTGACTCGTGAACTTTGGGTCTCGATCAGACACAATCTCCACGGGCGTCCCATGAAGTCGAACAATCTCGTCAACGAACAACTCGGCATAAGCACTACCCTCCATAGTCGTCCGGACAGGCAAAAAGTGGGCGGACTTCGTGAGTCGATCCACAATCACCCAAATAGAGTCATGACCAGACCTCGATCTCGGCAATCCCACCAAGAAGTCCATGGTGAGTCGCTCCCATTTCTACATGGGAATCTCCAGTGGCTTCACCAGTCCTCTCGGTTTTTGGTGCTCAGTCTTCACTTGCTGACACACTAGACAACCGTTTACGAATCGGGCTACCTGCCTCTTCATACCTCGCCACAAAAACGACTTCCTGAGGTCCTGGTACATTTTCGAGCTACCAGGATGGATGGTGTACGGGGCACTATGAGCTTCTCTCAGAATCTCCTTTCGTAGTTCCCACACCTTCGGAACACATACTCTACCCTCGAAGACCAATGCTCCATCAGATGCGACCGCGAATCCTCCAACTCTACCAGCTTCCATCAACTCCTTCATCTGGCACAGAAAACTGTCGTTCGGCTGCTTGGCGACTATCCTCTCACGAAGAGTCGGTCCCACAACCAAAGCGGTCAATATACCACTGGTCGTCGAAGTCGACTCCAGTGCCTCTAGCTGTAGTCGCTCGAACTTCTGAACTAAGACATCTTGCCCAGTGAATAGGCACGACAGCTGGCCATGACTCTTCCGACTCAAAGCGTCGACAACCACATTAGCTTTCCCAAGGTGGTAGCTAATAGTGCAATCATAGTCCTTGACCAACTCTAGCCATGTCCTTTGGCGCATATTGAGCTCCTTCTGAGTAAAGATATACTTCAAGCTCTTATGATCGGTGAAAATATCACACTTGCCTCCATAGAGGTAGTGCCGCCAAATCTTCAAGGCGTGGACAACTGCAGCTAACTCGAGATCATGAGTGGGGTAATTTTGCTCATGAGGCTTCAACTGCCTTGAAGCATAGGCTACGACATTCCCCTACTGCATAAGAACACATCCTAAGCCCTTCTTCGAAGCATCACTATAAATCGTGAACTCCAAAGTAGGGTCGGGTATCGATAAGACTGGTGCAATAGTAAGTCTCCCTTTCAGCTCTTAGAAACTATTCTCGCACTCCGGACTCCATTCCAACCTCGCGGCCTTCTTCGTATGGTTGGTTAGTGGCTGGGCTATCATCGAGAAGCCCTCGATAAATCTCCGGTAGTATTCTACTAACCCCAAGAAACTACGAACATCACTAGTACTTCTTGGTGTATCCCACTTGCTCACCGCTTCGATCTTGTCGGGATCCACCTCAATGCCTCTAGCCTTCACAATGTGGTCAAGGAATGCTGCACGATCCAACCAAAACTCACACTTCGAGAACTTAGCATAAAGCTTCTCGTGGCGAAGAGTCTCCAGCATAATCCTCAGATGCTCCTTGTGCTGGTCGATGTCCCATGAATAAAATGGGATGTCGTCGATGAACACGATAACAAACTGGTCCAGATAAGGATGAAAGACCCTATTCATAAGGTCCATGAACACCGTCGGGGCATTGCTGAGTCTGAACGGCATCACCACAAACTCATAGTAGCCATATCTGGTACGGAACGCGGTCTTAGAAATATTCGACTCCGGGATCTTCAACTGATGATAACCAGACCTCAAATCGATCTTCGAAAAGATGCTGGCTCCCCTCAGCTGGTCGAAGAGATCCTCGACGCGAGGAAGAGGGTACTTGTTCTTAACCGTAATTAAGCTCACGGTAGTCGATACACATACGCATAGTTCCGTCCTTCTTCTTCATTAATAGAACGGCGCACCCCAAGGAGAAACACTCAGCTGAATGAAACCGAGTTTGAGCAATTCCTGGATGTGGGCCGTGAGCTCTTGAAGCTCCTTCGGTGCCATACGGTATGGGGCTTTAGAAACGGGACCAGCTCCTGGTACTAAGTCAATGGTGAACTCGACTTGACAATTCAGAGGTCCTCCGGGCAGTTCGTCGGGAAAGACGTCGAGGTATTCGCAAACATTGGATACTCTCTCGGGAGTTCACTCATCAACAGCATCGGACACCGTAGATATAAGATAGCCTTGACAGCTACCCTTAGAAAGGCTCTTCCTAGCTTGAATAGATGAGATGACTCGAGGCACAGTCCTCGACTTCACCCCAAAGAACACAACGGGTTGATCAGGATCGGGAAAGAGAGTGACCTCACGCTCCTGGCACCGGAAGTCGGCTTGATAACGAGTAAGCCAATCCATGCCCAAGATCACGTCGAAGTCTCGCATTTCGATGACATAAGTGTCGGCCTCTAGAACTCGTCCACCGATGTTGACATGAAGATCACGGACCAAAGAATCAGAGATAATAATTTTTCCCGAGGCTAGGCTAACCTCGAGAGGATTGACTTTACACACATTGCTAACAGATAGAGCCTCAAGGCATCGAGAAGAGATAAATGACTGGGTTGCTCCAGTGTCACATAATGCAAAAACAGGCACATTGGACATCGAAAGCATTTCAAACATGGTACCTGCGTTGTTGGCGGCCTCGTCGTGGGTGATAGTGTAGACGCGGGCCTGGCTTCCCGTCCTCTGCTGGTAAGGTGGGGGCTGTCGGGCTTGCTGCAGCTGATGAGGTGGCGGTGGGGGAAGTTGTTACTGATGCTGCTGGGGAAAGGGCTGCTGCGGCTGCCTTGTAGGCTCGGGAAAGACTGGCGAAATGGCCGGGGCGATAGCAGTTGAAACAAACTCGCTGATCCGCTAAGCACTCACCGGCATGCAACTTGCCGCATTTAGGACACTTCGGAGGTTGACCCTGATTGGGTCGGTCATCACGCCTCCTAAAGTTTCCCTTTTTTCCTTTATTCTTGTTCTGGTGGTCACTCTTCCTCTTGCTGGAACCAGAGGTTGGGGGAGCTGAAGCATAAGGGACAGGGTACTGATAATCCGTCTGAGGAATGATCGGCGGCTGATAGAATAGCGGAGGAATGACTGGGGGTACAGCCTGGACAGGCTGAGCAGCATGGTAGTATGAGGGAACTGGTGCTATCGGAATGAGGCAACTCTCCACTCCTGTGCTCGACTCATAGTGTTAGCATAGAACATCAAACCGTGACTCCCAACCAGCTCACGGGTCCGCTGGTTCAGCCCCTTCAGAAATTTTCGGGCCTTCTTCTCATCAGTATTTACCGTGTCACCGGAAAAGATGCTCATCCTAGTGAAAGTGCGTATGTACTCATCAACGCTAGAATTGCCCTGCTGCAGATGCCAGAAGTCATGCTCCATCCGGTCACAAAAGCTCTGCGGGAGGAACTTGCCTCGGACCATCACCTTCATTTGATCCCAGGTGAGAGCGTCAAGCTCAGCCTCTGGCCTCCGAGCCCAATGGTCAATCCACTAGTCGGATGCATCCGCCTTCATCTGGAAAGTGGCGAGAGATACGCGCTGTCTATCCTGGAGAGGGAGCACAGCGAAGATCTTGTCAAGCTCCTTAATCCACTCAAGCACCACAGTGGGGTTCTAGGTCCCAAAAAAGGTGGGTGCATGCATGCCCTGGAATTGGACTAAGAGCCTCGTAAAGTCCATGTTCGGAGGGGCCTGCTAGTGAGGTGGAGATGGAGGCCGGGATGGAGACGGGGATGGCTGCCGGTTATTGCGGGTGTTGCGATTAGCCATAGTTCTACATTGAATAGGCCAAGAAAATTTAGCACAATAATAGAAAGGGAAATCTAGAGTTCGCCTTGAAACACTAGAGTTAAAATTAAACCAAGGTGGATAGATCCTAAGCCCCAAATATCAACTAGTTATATCACAAGTAATTTCATTGCTACTTATGCACAAGTTCACAATTCACAGTATAAGCATTTTCATTGATACTTATAAAACATACCTTTAAGCAGCGCGGCATGACGAAGACGAGTGGTCACTACGCAAGGTCTAAATCACATAAACAAGTTATTCACATATAAAGAAACTCCGGACTTTTTGAAAATCAGTAAATAACTTGTTTTAAAGAAACTCCGGACTCTGATACCAAACTGTAACGCCCTACTTTGATTTTAAAGAAACTCCGGACTTTTTGAAAATCAGTAAAACAATTCAAAAACATTTTAAAAAACTTGGGCATTATTCACAACATTTATAAAGTCCAAGTCTTATTTGGACCCACGGGGATTTATAAACCAGGTTTTCATACAGTTTTCAATAACTCAATTCAGAACATAACTTAATAGATCTTCAGCATGTAAAATCATAAAATGTTTTTCCATAAACCATATGCCATGAATATCCAAAAGCAATAATCCCAAAAACATGCAACGAACACAAGTCATCATGTTTCATAATTCATAAGTTCATAAGAATTGCGGAAGCAGAAATAGATAACTAATGACCACCCACTCTCCTTGTCTCATCATCCACCAACTGCTTAACCTGCATCCGTGAAGAGCAGGTGGGAGTGAGTACAGTAGAAAAATATAGTACTCACCGCGTTGCATATGAACAATATAAATTATGTTAGGATGGTATGGTCACAGCATGAACATAAACAATATCAACATGTCTCATCTCCTACACAATATCACATCAATATATATACTCCTGTGTACACATCTTTCATTAGCCGCAGAAAGGGGATTCATTACCCTAACGGCAGGAGTACGTGCCACACAACGGACACAGCCTTTCATTAGGTCTTAAGGAGACTTGCCTCGCAACGGGCAACAGTAATACATCGACGGGGACAACCGTACCGACGGCCGTAGTAGCTCGCATCGATAGACTACATGTTCACATGCATACATAGATCATACCAATTTCAACACATTTAAAACATACATGCATAGACTTTTTAGAATAACTAACCCCCTGGTATTTCGGATTGACAAAAGCACGACAAAAAGTGATGTAGGTCAAGGCTTGACTCCTCAGACACCTACATTAAGTCAAGATACTACAATCAACACTTATCTTGACTTTAGGAGGAATACACAAATCATACTTAGTTGAACTTGATTCAACTAAGTTATTCGTGAAGTCCTGTGGACGTTAAAAATCTTGGTCTTAGCACTTAGACTCGACCCAACCAATCATGGGAACACACGAAATTCAAATCAAAGAATGGCAAAGACAATTAACATGTTTACCAAATTAATCAAACATCCAGACTTAGTCAAAATAAGCTAATTGTTAACAATATTTTACGAACATATAACCTATTCTAGTTGGTCAGGCAAAAGAACGAGTTAGGCTCTGAAATTTTAACACAAAACCCACACCACTGGTCATAGCAAAACCACCAAGTTTCAGCCCTTAACTCAAAGTACCCAATTTTATAAAATTCAAACAAGATTTCAGCAAAAATGAGCATGAAATCATAGCCTGACCTAATGAACGATTCAAGCCTTAAAATTTATACACAACCACCTACACAATTTGGGTAACAACATATAAAATTTTCAGCTCTAAACATCAAACACTCGATTTATAATATTTATTGCAAGATTAGGAAGAATTCATATTTTCAATATAAACACATAGAAATGAACTAAATTAGATCTGAAATTCTTACATCACGAAACACATCATAAAATGAGCTTATACACCAAAATTAAACAATTTACAGCAAAGGGTGGATTTTTCATAATTAAAACAATGTTCAACAAAATATTACAAATAATTATTTACCCTAGCAAATTAAGTCCAAAATTTACGAATTTTTTACCCAACGACCACATATGACAGAGAGACAACATTTTCAAATTTCAGCCATTTTGGTTCACAAAGAGATTTTATACGCATTTTCTATGATTCTGCCCAGAAATCAAAGTCAATGTTTAAAATAGCTACAGAGGGAGTTTAAACCTGAAATTTTTACACGAAGCATATAAACACCAGAGGACATCATATATAAAATTTTACGTCATTTGGAGCAGTAGGCAATTTATCATGAATTTAACAAGGTACAACGACTAGTTCGAGTTCAATAAATCTTAGACGACACAAAACACATTAAATTCATCCGAGGCCTTCACCATAAGGCCAAGGACTTACAATTTTTCCATAATCCACAGCACTTTCATGATTTTAGTATGATCTCTTTCGATTTCATATAATCGGAAAGGATCTCGACAATAGCAAACGGATAATAAACTATAATCATTAACGCATATTGGTATATCACATAGCACGTAAATAAACTTAAGGAAAATCGAGTCTCGGTACCATTCTCGGGAAAGGTCGTGAGAAAGGATAGAACGAGTGTTGACGTGCGTACGACGAGGGCTCGACGGCTTCACGCGCGGCTTGCCGGAGATTGCGTGGTCTGCTCGGCTACGGAGATGGCGATTGCGAGCGGAGCAACGGCTCGAGGTCACGGGGACTGTTAATGAGGAGCAGTGACTCGCGGAGGGAGAGCAGCGCACGGGGACGTGATCTCCAGAAGAGGAGACACGCTGGTGATGTTGCTGGTCGCGGCAGAGGAGGGCTCGTGGAGAAGCAGGCTTGCCGTTGATCTCGGGAGCGGGAAAGTAGTGTCGTGAGGAGGTCGCGAGGGCCTGAGGCCGATGAGCGACGATGGGAGGGAGTCGGCGGTGATCAGATTATGGCGAGAGAGGGTGAGGGAGCGAGAGACGTGGGAGATATGTTTTTCTTTTTTGGTTCTGCATGAGCGAAATCGAGAGGAGAAAGATGACTGCAGGGTTTTTCTTCACGTGAGGGGGATAGATGCTGAGGGCGTGATTGATCGAGAGAGGGAGGTGAGTGGTGTATGTTTAAAAGGCTAGGGTTCAGTAGTCTTGCTCCTCAAGACACACATACATACACGCACAAGAAGGGGAGAGAAACCGGGTCGGGCAGCCAGTTCGGAGCGGGGGGCGCAGTTTAAATGGGCGCGCGGACCGGGTCGCGGGTCCAGTTCTATCAGGCTCGACATACAGCTCGGAGCACTCGGTCCTTCACTTACGTTTTTATTGGTTCGGTCACACGATAATTAAAATAAAACCGAATAATTATTTAAATAATACACACATTATTTAAATTAATAATAATCAACATTTAGACATTTAATGACAATTAGGCATTTAATAATAATAATAAATAATCCCAAATAATTCATAATAAACGGGGAATTACAGGTTCACTCCAGATCTAGGAGGAGACCCATCATAATACTTTTGACAGAGTCGATCATGCACATTATGGAGGCTGTTACTTACATCGTTATCCTCAAGAAAAAAAAATGAGAAAAATATTGTAAAGATGAAGGTTTTTATATGTGTGGGAGTAAGTTTGGATTCCTAAGAGCATCTTTATCAACTCATGGTTTATAAACTGCATTTCTCACTTTTTATTATGTCACATCATCCAAAACTCCATTTTACTCATATAACCATAAACCTCCAATAATAATAAACTGCATGAACATACTTTTTAATGGTCTCACATTTTCCATGCCTCTCTAATATCTCTTTGTTTTCTTATTTTAATATTATTTAATGATATTTAGAGGAGGTTTACATTTGCAATGCTACTTTAAAAGTGTAAACGTCAAACATATATACTTTATTGGTAAAAACTTAAAAGTGAGGCATCAACAAAGGCATGCTTGTTTATTAAACATATCATTCACATTCACATTCAATACATACTCAATCTAATTCAACTTTAAGTTAGTTTCACTATCATTAATACTATCAATATAATTAAATAATAAAACCAATCATTCTTACACATCGCATCAACTTTAATTCATTATTCATTCGCTCACATAACAAGTATTCGACCCTGTGCATTTGCACTGGTATAAATAAAGTATTATGAGTTATTTGTATGTATATCGTATTAAAAATATAAGTTTGATAGTGATATTATATTTCACATAGAGTATTATGAATTATATTTATGCATATAATATTAAATTATAAGTTAGATAATGATATTATACTTTAAAATTTGATTATTGTTTAAAATAAATAGTACAAAACTATTTGATTGAATCTGAATGATATTAATTGCATAAAATGTAATAAATAATGTATTTTTTTTTATAATTTTGAAATATCATGACAAATTAATCAGCTAAAAAATAATAAATACAATATAACAATTGCGTATGTGATTCTAAGGGATTTTACTATGAAATTAAATAAGTTATTTTATTTTAAAAAATAATCGATTAATCAGGATAAAAAATATAGTATTGACTTTAGAATAAATAACTTGAACAAAAAGTTTTACAATATAATCTTTTGTGCATGTAACTTTCATATATCATTTAGTGTAAAATATATTTATCTATATATATTGAAAAAGAGAGGTCAATAAATCCTTTTCGGAAAGTTTTAAAAAATTCGAAGTCAACCTTATTGACTTACCAATTTTGGCAATCCCCTTTCAAACGTGGAATTCAATTTTTTTTGTATGGATAGACATGAGCAATTTGTGGCCTAATTGTAGGCTAATTTCGAATTAATCTTATCAAAATCTCCTTATTTATCTCTATTACTTATGAATACTCCAATTTTGGCAATCCCCTTTCAAACGTGGAATTCAGTTTTTTTTGTACGCATAGACGTGAGCAATTTGTGGCCTAATTGTAGGCTAATTTCGAATTAATCTTATCAAAATCTCCTTATTAATCTTATCAAAATCTTCTTATCTTTTAGTTATATACTAACAATATCCTCCCACAATTTCGGTAGAGATAAACATGTACAGTGTATAAAAGGGTAGTCATTGATACCCTTTTTCATTCACCTCATCAAACGCGCAACACACTCATAATACAAAAATAAAAGAAAACATCATGACACCATATTTTGAAAACATTCACGCCGTCAACAAATCCAACAAGCCTTTTTTGAGGTTGAGAGTAATCCGTTTGATTGAAACTCATGACGATCTGGAGCATCGGAATGCTATTCATATCCTGTTTCATGATCAACAGGTAATTAATAGAATTGTTTTATTAATACATAACTACATGTAAAACTACTATTAGCTTCATATCATGTTTCAATAGTTTTTTAATTTATATTAATTACAAATTGTAGGGTTCATACATCACTGGAATAGTGCGTTCGCCGATCGTGGGATTATATAGAGATCTCCTTAAAGAGGGCGATGTGTACGGAATTCGCAATTATAATGTTGAATATAATAGGGGGAGGTACAATGCAATAACCCACCATTGGAAGCTTGTGCTTAATGGAAGAACTGATGTATGCAAGTACAATGCGAATTTTCCTCAATACAATTTTCCTCAACACTAGCGAGTGACAGATGCGGCATGCGAATTTTCCTCAATACAATTTTCCTCAACACACTCATCAAATTATTTTTATATGTATTTTGATTTCAAATTCCCAATTATAAGGTTTGGTGAAATTTATTATGTTTAATTTATTCCGATTGTGAATCAATTTTTCGGCAATTTTGATTCCATTTTATTATGTTTTCTGTCCTATAAAAATGTCGGGTAGATCTTTATTATACACTAATTATCAATATTGTAGTTGGATCTTAAAAAAAAAGTAGATAATTTCCAATAAATTTTGTAATTAACAATCGGAAACTTAATAAGACAAGCAGTATGACAATAGATTGCTGCTGTAATATAATATACATTTTACTATCTTTTTTTTTTTCGATAAATTTACACGCATGAAAAAAAAGGCCGAATAGTGAAATAATGCAATATAATCAAATTGAATAACAACCTTCATAATAATTTGTGTTTTGCATGAAAATTAAATATCATGACAACCGGATTTTATTGATATTACACTTTAATAAATTAATTGAACGGATTTTGTATATTACACGTTATTTATATTACACTTATAAACCATTCGTAATTCAACTGATACAGGTGATTGTTTAGAATCTAAAATATCTCTTTCTTTTTAAATTAAATATTAAAATCAAATGTTTATTTTTGTAGATGGGAAGTATATATGTAATGCGCCCATAAATATTGGCATTAAAATCTCTTTAAGATTCTAAACGAAATTGGGAAACCTTAATAAGTTGGATTTCTCAATAAATTCGGATTTACAAAAGATTTATATTATATTAGTAATTTCAATATGATTTTAAACAATTATATATGTAATGTGTCCATAAAAATTGCCATTAAATCTCTTTAAGATTCTAAACGAATTTGGGAGACCTTAATAAGTAGGATTTCTCAATAAAAAGAGATTAAAGAAAGATTTATATTATATTAGTAATTTCAATATGATTTAAAATCTATTACCACTTGGATTCGTCAATAATTTGCAAATACTATTACCACTTGGATTCCTCAATAAAATCTGATTTACAAATAATTTATATTATATTAGTAATTTTATTTTTTTAAAATACTATTACCACTATAAATAAACAACCAAAAAAATAAAACGCATTCAATAAACCCTCACACCATCGTGATAGTATTTGGATCGTCTCTTAGAGATAAAAAAAAAAACATGGAACAATATGGCTTGATCAGACAGTTCAAATTGAATATGATGAATATGAGCTTCGTGCTTAAGCTTAGGGCCATTCGTGTATTCAACCGAGCCTACCCAAGCAATCTAGAAATAGTTTTCCACGATATGGAGGTTATTGTAGTGCATTAAATTTGTTTTGCAATTATTGATTAATTTTGTATCTCAATAACAATTTTTCTTCGTTTGTTAGGGGAGTCGTATAACCGGCATTGTTCGTGATATGCCTATATTCGCTGGAGGTTTTGAGGAGGGTGAAGTGTATTTAATAAGCAACTACCTACTAGACATCAACATTGAAAAATTTCGATCTACTAATGGAGACTACAAAGTCGTAATCCATAAGGACACTGAAGTTCTTCACATGCTTTCTGATTTCCCTACATGGCCATTTGACTTCTATAGTTTTGCAAATTTTCATGATGCGGACAGAGTTGATGACTCTATTCTTTATGGTAAAAATTTTAATTTGTGTTACTCGAATTTTGTTATATATTTTTTTTTATTATTCATATATTACTTAATCAAATGATATTTTTTAAAAAAAATATATATACTAGATGCTATGGTAAAAATTTTAAATTGTGTTGGACTCGAATTTTGTTATATTTTTAATTTTTATTATTCATATATTACTTAATCAAATGATATTTATTTTTTTTTAAAATATATTGTAGATGCTATTGGCATGGTCGTCGAGGTGCAACCCATTCATTCAGAATGGATTCATGAAAAAGAAAAGCAAAAGATAGTTTTTTCAATGATGGATATGGAGTAAGTTATAATTATTCATTTATAATAATGTCGATTGAAATCTAATATTATATTATTTTTTCATTAAATAGTGGATTATTGATCCGTTGCACACTTTGGGGTGATTATGTTGATACGTTTATTGCTTACGAAAATCACTTTGAGAATGAGGCAAATGGAGAACCATGGGTTATAATTATGCAATTGTGTAGGACATCACGTGTCAAAGGTATTTCGAATTTGAAATCTATTTATTTTATAATACAATATAAATAATAAGATCAAATATAGTTTTAATTAAAATTTAATATATATTGTTTTTCGACAGGTGAGTATCAATTGTCTACATTTCAGGATGTCACACGTCTTATTGCAGCTAATATTCCAGAAATAATAAATTTTCGTGAGAAGTAAGTTTTCTCGAACAATTTCCAATTTGTTTAATTTTTGTATCATTTGAACTATGAATTTTGAAGTATCATTGATACTTATGTAATTTTGTATATAATTTATAATTTAATCGGCAGATTTTTAAAGAGCAAATGGTACAAGACGTCGATGTATTGTTCCAACAGCAAGATTTCATTGGAGAGGAAAATCGAAGATCTTGATATCACTGATATCGAGTGAGAAAATGGATGTTGAAAATAAATTGTTAGTTCTTTGTTTTTTGTCACCGAAATACTTGCTTTTTCAATTTTTTCAATAAGTAATTAGTTGTGTGTTTTTTCGCTATTTGAGTTTTATTCCATTTCATGATGCTTTGACGACGTTTATTATACTACATGGGTAATATAATTAGTAATTTATTTATTATTCCACTTTGTGCTTATATTAGGTTTTTTTGTTTTTTGTTATATTCGTGCTCATCTCTGAAATTGGAAATGTTATTAAATTGTAAATATGAAGAGACGATATAAGATGAAAATTTAAAAATTCTGAACTTTCCGATTCATATAAAACAATGTGTTAGGTACTGGAAAACAAATAATATAAAAACCTTTTTAATAAATATTTAAGTTCAACTTATATTTAATACATTTTTAATTTAAATTAATAATACATGTAAAATAATAAATTACCTATTTAAAATTTCTTAAAGATGCACTATTCAAATGATATTAAAAATTTAGATCATTATTCGAAAACAATTAATACAAGTTCTTATTAAGTAGATTTTTCATGAAAATCAAAACTGATTGTTATTAATTTTATGATTAATTTTAACATATATTTAATACTTTATAATTTCGTATTGAATAAATGCAAAATAATAAAATTAACCATTTAATATTGCTTAAAGATAACTATGCACCGGATTTGTTGAAAAAGATAACAATGTTGGACTTTTTTCATAACAATCTACATTAAGATAACTATGTAATTATCTTACAAATTTTTATAGATAACGCCATATATTTAAATTAAAATTTTATGCATATTGATAGAGGTGTTCATATATAGTTTGTTACCGCGATTCCATATTAATGTAAATATTGTTAGAGATAAACCATAAGATATGTAATAAGAGTTGTAATATCACAAGGATTCCATAAAAATCTCGATACATAGTTATCTTATTTTAATGTAAATATTGTTAGATATGTAATAAGAGTTGTAATATCACAAGAACTCCTACGTTGGCAAAATTCCCTTTGTGTAACTTTTTTCGTAATCATATGGAAACATATCCCCTAATTTACGGTTTGATATTATTAGTTCGATGAATAAGATATAGGGACAGATATATCATCTCAATAAAATAACTATAGATATTTTAATTTAGGATAAATATCTTTCTTTATATTCATCTTTTTAAATATACAAACTATATCTGTCAGATACACATATCCTTAAAAATAATTTTTAAATTTTTAAATATCTTTTTTGTTTATATTCGACATAATATATTTAAATAATAAATATTATAAATATAAGAGATAATTCATATAGTTTGATTGCGCGTCTATATAAATCGGCATTTACACGAAGTTACACACGCAAATTAAATTTTCACAGACCAATCTTATATTTATCTCTTCCATTCGAACAGTTAACATGCCGGTCGTTTGGGGATATCTGAAGTCTGTTTCTCGCACCAACAAGCCATATTTGAAGTTAAGGGTTGTGCGTGTTTTTGAGAGACAATTTGATGCAAAGTACAAGAATTTGTTGGAAATCATCTTCCATGATGAGGAGGTAAACGATTTTGCATTGAAATTATTCATATCTATAATAACAAATATTATATACTATCCAAATAATGTTCGTATTAACGATATGTTGATATGATTTATTCATATCTATAATAACAAATATTATATACAATCCAATTAATGTTCGTATTAACGATATGCTGATATGTTGTAGGGTCTTCGCATATCTGCACTGATTCGGTCGGTGAATATTCCAAAATTTAAAGATTTTATTCAAGAAAACCAAGTCTATGCTATCCGAAACTATCAAGTCGATAGTAATATTGGATTATATAAATCCACGATTCACAAGTACAAGCTTGTGATCCATGGAATGACGGAGCTATTGAAGTTTAATGGAGAGTTTCCGGAATGGCGTTTCGATTTTAGGAATTTCACGACCCTCCAAGACCCTGATAATGTCGATGAGTCCACCCTCTTTGGTATGTTCGATAATATTTATTAAATTTATAAAATCCATTTTGTTTTGTTATTTTTTATCATAATTTAGTTGTTTTATTATTTTGTTAGATGTGATTGGCTTTGTCGTTGAAATTGGATCCGTTTCAATCAAAATCATCAAAGGAGTGCCAACCGGGATGATTGTTTTCCATCTACAGGATGTGGAGTAAGTCGATCCATATATTACGATTAATATGTATATTGTGTTTTTTGTATGTAATTGTTTTCCATAGATTAGTATACTTATTTCAATATATTTAACCATTTAGGCTGAACAAAGTTAGTTGCACCTTATGGAGCGACTATGTTGACAAGTTTTTGGAGTTGGAGTCCCAATATACCGGTCGGGCTAATCCTTGGATATTGATTGTCAATCTTTGTCGTGCAAAGCCGTACGGAGGTAATTATTTTCGAAATTAAATTATACTATACGTGTTTTGTACTTTCTCACAAAAATTTGTGTTCTAAGTTTATTTTATGTGGATTTCAAATAGCTCACGTGGGATTGACAACTTCTCATGATGTCACTCGACTTATTTCAACTGAGTCTCTTCCCGAAATTGAAGACTTCAATAGGAGGTAATATTTTTTTTTATTGAAGACTTCAATAGGAGGTAATATTTTTTTTTTGTATATATATTTAAATTTTTTTTTTATAAGATGATTATTTTTTTCCTATAATTTGTTTTTTATTTTTTATAAATGATTATTGAGATTATATTTGGTGATATTAATATTTGTGATAAGGCTTGGTAATGAACGTGTTCGCCCTCCGGTGGTTAATTCAAGGAGTTCAATTGTGGCTCGAGATGAAATTGAAGAACTTGCAATGGGAAATGTTGTAGTGGCTTCAGTCGATAGTCTTTATGAAACTGATCGGGTAATTTATTTCGTTATACTATATTTAACATAATTTTTATATTAAATATTTAAAATTTAATAAATTGAAACATATATTTTATTTTCTTATAAGGAAACAAATACATGTATTTGTGCTACTATTCAATCTATGATTGATGATTGGTACTACCATGCATGCCGCAAGTGTAGTAGTAAGATGGAAGAGCAAGTTGGCCAATATGAATGCTCCAAGTGCAAAGGAAAAAGGAGTGTATTCCGGTAGAGATCGAACACTTTATTTTTTATTTTAAATTGGTAATAAACAATTTATTTAAATATATATTGTTCTCTACATGTAGGTATAAGATTCGCTTCGTTGTTGCGGATGCAAGTGCTGATGCTACCTTAATGTGTTGGGATAGAGATTGTGAGACTCTTATTGGAAAGAGTTGCGATGTGCTTAGACGTGAGTTTGTTGAAAAGGTAAGAAAATGTAAATTATATTTACATTATTCAAAATAGTAATTATTGTATCTACAAATTACATTTACAAAATAATTATAATTACTTAATTTTTAATTAAGTAATTTTTTGTATTCTTAATAGAAAAGGAATGGCTACGAGCTTCCCGACGAAGTAGAGGAGTTGCGAGGCAAGACAATGCTTTTCAAGGTTCGTATCCAAAATAACGAGCGTTTTGGCTATAGATCATCGTTTTCTATCGTGAGGGTCGTTAATGATGAGACTATTGTGAAGAAATTCAACCAATGGGTTGGTGAAACCAATGTAAGCGTTTATGATATAACACAACTAATCTTAACTTTTTTTATATATCCATTTTAACACTTACTCATATTTTATTGTTCTATAATTGTAATTTTTTTATAGGTATCTGATTTTATGACATGTCTTCTGAGGGAACAAGATGACAATGGGGAGGTAATTTGTTAATAAAATATTATATACTTTAACATTTTTTCCATATTATATATAAAATATTTGTAACATTTTTTTTTTCATTTAGGATGATGTGGATGAAGTGTCGACTCCTCTGAAGATCGCTGCTCAAAAAGAGTCTGTTTGT
Source organism: Striga asiatica (assembly GCA_008636005.1). Taxonomy (NCBI): domain Eukaryota; kingdom Viridiplantae; phylum Streptophyta; class Magnoliopsida; order Lamiales; family Orobanchaceae; genus Striga; species Striga asiatica. The sequence continues at coordinate 335,011 of BKCP01012848.1, read as the reverse complement.
GACACTTCTGCAGCCAAAAGGAATCTTTGGGAGGAACTGAGCAATTCGGAGGATGTTGTTCTTGCACTTGAGGCCCAATCGGTTTGTAAGGATAAGGGGAAGTCGAAGATTGAAGGATAAAAATCTTTGGAGATTTTGGCTTTGAGTTTTATCATAGTACTTAATTATTTTTAAGTTTTTCAAATTGTTATTGCTATTTGGACACCATTGTTGGTGTAGTTTTTATTGTTTCTAAGTTTATTCGGACACCATTATTGGTTTAGTATTTATGATTTTGATGCACGAATAATTTTTAATAGATAAATCGTGATTGCTTTAGCATATAGCGGTTAGCTTTTTTATGTTTGTTTCTCAATTTTTTTTTAACTTTAATTTGCTGAAAAGATAGAATAATAATTAACAATCTTTTCAATTTTCTGAAAAGATAGCTTCAGTGTATAGGTGTTAGCGTTTTTATGATAGTGGTGTTTGTTATCCATATTATTCACAATATACCTCAATCTGTTATTGTATCGATATGTTTTATTTATTTGGAAACAAACTGAAAAAGCCCATGAAATAGAGAAGGCCCGTTTGCCCTTTTTTACTGGATTTTATTATTGTGTATCACACCCTCTTTGCATGAGGAAGTTTCACTCATGACGCATTCACCTTTTCCTATATAAATTAAGTGAGAATTAAAATATTGTTACCAGAAAAATATTGAACATTAATTTATAAGTGATAATACTCGAGAAAATTCAATATAAAGTACATTATTTCATCATTCAAAATACATTTATATATTGTCAATAATAACAAAAAGATATATAATGTGATTGATCTAATAATAACTCTAATAATTATTTTTCTCCATTACCGAGTTAATTATATTCCATTGCCGAGGTATAAATACACGAACTTATTCCATTGTGGACAATGGTTAAAGATAAAGTTTGTTGAATAAAATAGCTACACCATTGTGGACAATGATTAAAGATATTGTTTGTCGAATTTAATAACTACACGTTGTATATAGGTATATATAATTTAAATTTAAACATTGATTTTTAATTTGGATTGTCGAAAAGATTTTTATATAGTTGTGAAAGATATCCACAATCAATCGAAATTTATATTAAAATAAGTATGCTATATTAATTTTAGTTTAGCTAAATTGTATCATTTTTTTAGAGGATATTAGAGAATATTCACCTATATTGACATATCTCATTCCATAGATTTTGTGAATCGCGTTGTAAAGAATTCCGATTTTTGTGATACGGTTCGCGTATTAAACATGTGTGAAATGGAAAAAATCAAGTTACAATTTAGATAAGATTCTTTGGAGTTTTAACCATATCTTAATATTCTAAATCCGTATTAGACTTTGGAAAATAGTGGATATTCATTGACCGCGATTGTTCCTATATACTCTGATCTCTATTAAAAGATTTTGTGCCCCAACTATCCTATATTCTCTCTAATATACAAGCGGACTCCTACAATACATTTCACTTCTTTATCAGCGCATCACCTCTACAAAAGCATTTGAAGAACTCTTAAAGTACAAGAACATACAAGTTTCAATGGACTCTGATGCATCAATACCACACAGTTCAACCAATAATCAATCCAAAAAACGCAGCAATAACTTGAAGGAGACAGGCAGAGCACAAGGTAATTTATTTATCATATTTATATATGTACTGGCTATATTATACTTATCCAACTCGAATGTAGTATTTATGTTTTTTTGAAGTATCAATCAATTTATGTAATACATTTAATTTAATATATGAATAGGAGTGGCTTCAATTGATAGAGTTGCAGTCAGGAAAAAAACAAGTACAAGTTCAGCAGATAAAGAATTCAAACAAAGGATTAGAAGAAACAATGCCATCATTCATGCTTCAGTTGGTAATTTACCTTTAATAACACATTTTCGAGATTTTTTTAAAAATTTTTGCTCTTATTTGTTTTCAATGGTCACAGATATTTCATTTATCTTTATATTTAGGTTTCTATTTTATTAATTTTTACTATAACCATATAATCATAAACTGCTATTTAATATATCCACAATCGGCATATGAAATATCCTAGAGTCTTTGAAGAAATCGGATACAATCAGTTCAGCACATAAAGGATTCAATAGAAGGAGCAAAAAATCCACTGAAGGAACTATATTGCAAGGTAATTATTTAAATATTGGTTGTATTCATTGCTTAATTGAATAACATACCTGTTTGCAGTTGAGATTGCCATAACATAGAGTATGTAATTGTCGGTGTTGATGATTTTCTTTGAACATTCTCCGTATTCGATACATGCAGTTCATACATAAACACAAACATAAATAAATATTTTGTACATAAAATTATTAATATACATTTATTAATTGCTTAAGTGCCATATTTATATTTTAGTATATCAAGAATTATTTACGAATTTTAATACAATACCTGTTTGTTCATGCTTCAGTCTTCTTTTTTTTGTTTGTTCAATCTTTCTCGGCCTTTTGGACATCCAAGTGGTAATAGACAAATAAAATAGCAATGTTAATACAAAGAACAAATTACTAATATTAAGAATAAATTTTATAAACAAATGTCGATATATTATTATTGAGATTTAAGTTCGAATCAAATAAATAAATTCGAAATTACGAACCTTGGTGTATTTATCAATCGTTGTTAAAGTTGTCATCCTATTTCCCCGTCAATTATTTCTTCAAGGCAGACCATGGGCTCGAAACAATATACAAAAATAAAAAACACGTATTAGAACAACGAAAGTCGAACAAACATTTAGTGAGAGACAAAAACATATAAAGTCGGACATTAAAATTAGAAAAAAAAATATGAGGGTACATATCTGAAAATGAGCAGATACAAATACTTATCTATATTGTACAAGTCAAATTGACAGTCGATTTAACAAAAAATAGTAAAAAAAAAAATTAACCTTGGAATTGTTAGCGATGTGCTTCGTGCTCCTCAGATCCGGAATTCGATGCCCGATGAAAATCCCCAATTTGGTTTAATTATACAGACCGGAACTTTGAATCACAAAAAAAATACAACCGAAATACAAAAACCCTCTAAACTCGACAGATTCGTCTACATAAAAATCAGAAATACAAAAACCCTCTAAACTCGACAGATTCATATACATAAAAAACTCGACAGATTCGTATACATAGAAGAAGCTTAAGTTGAACAGACACAGTGAAACCCGAGACACAGTGAAACCCGAAATAATTAAAGATTGCATGTCGATCTATGTATATGAACCGTGAAGCCTGACAAAATAGTGTCAAATAGCAACTGAAGCCCGAAAAAATCAAATCTTTCGACTGATCTATGTATATCAGACATAGATCCGTCGAAAATTTTTGATTAATCAGGATCAGTTCCAAAATTAGTAGCTGTTTCTATTTTTTTTTTCCGACAACCAAGAGTAGAGATTGGGCCTTTCAGATTTAACAATTTGGATCATAATATCGGGCCATTTTTTAACAATTTCATGTGCAGCCCAAATATTTTATTAATTGGGCTTCAATCTTTGTTTTATTGGCCTGTTTTGTACTAACAATTTTGTGTTTTAATTAACTAATATATCTAAATGTTTGAACACATTTTTATTCTTTGTTCAATTTACATATGTTGAATATTGTGTTGGCCCATTATATTATTTTCTTACAATTTAGTACATAAATTAGGTTACTTTATTGTTTTATTTTATGTTATACTATTTGGAATGTGTATTTTTAACATAAATTTCTATTTCCATTCTTAATTAGCGATATTTTGTTAAAAATTAATCAATTTCGTTATGTTATTGTTCTTAATATTGTTGTATCTTGATTATGTACTTTCAAAATTTCAATTTTACAAATAAATTGAAAATAATGTTTTAATCCTGTTATTTTGAGTAGGTACTATGGATTCTAATATTTGCTCTGGAACAACTGTTACTAGACGTGAAATGATTATAGGATCCGGAAGTTCATCAAATGCTTCAAATCCTATGCCGTTCTCTGATATTACCAATGGTATTGTATTCATATTTTAGTTTATATATATATATATATATATTGATCAATATATTATAACCTAAAATTCTATGATATTTTAATGTGTACTTTTACATTAAATTTTAAATATACAGGTCAGCCTTACTTTCATGAAAAAAAGGTTGAATAATCCCAATATTATTGGATCGGAAAGCATTGTCGTAGACATTTCGAGTGACGACGAAAAGGAAAATACAGTTATTACTCCTCCAATCCCGATTTCGTCGTCTAAGCGGTACAGATCATGTTCTGTAGTAAATGCGAGTGATGTTATCGATTTAACTCAAGATGATTCTATTCAACCCACTGTTGAAAAGAGAAAGCGTGGTCGTCCTAGAAAGATTCTTGGATCAACCTCGAGATTATCTGGTTATTTTTTTTTAAATTAATATTAAAAATTATTATAATCTTATTATGATGGAATATATAATAAAATTATTTAATATATGTTTGTAGAATAATGGGACATGGGAGATGCAATATACTGCTGTAAACATTGCGGAACAAAATTTTGGTACGATGAAAGAAAATCTCATCGTCGGAAACCAGTTTGTCCAGAATATTCTGGTTGTTGTTTAAATGGATTAGTTGAGCTTCCATCAGCATGAGATCCTCCTCAATTTCTGAAAGATTTGCTTTATGGAGATGGCCACATGAGCAAACATTTTCAAGAAAATATAAGATCTTACAACAGCATGTTTGGTTTCACTTCAATGGGCGGTAAAATTGATGCTGACATCAATAAGGGATCCGGACCGCCTGTTTTTGCTTTGCACAGACAAAACTATCATCTGATTGGAAGTTTGTTGCCGACCGAAGGTTATACTCCAAAGTTTGCGCAACTCTACATATATGATACTGAAAATGAAGTTTCCAACAGAATAAATGCTGTGAGGTATATTATTTTTGTTTGTACACATTTATTTTTGCCTTTTATTATGCCATTTATGTATTTATTTTATATATATATATTTATATATATTATATCTTATATAAATTGTTTAGAATAATATTTTTTTTTTTTCAATGACGGTTGTATTTTATTTATTCTGCAGGAAAGGATCTGATGATACAAAATTGCACGAGGGTATTGTTACTGGTTTGAAACAGATGCTGGACCAACATAATGAATTGGTTAAATCATTTCGTATGGCGAGAGACAGAATGCAGGAGCTAGGAGAGGCTAATGTTAGAGTTCGTCTGGTTGGACGAAGATATAACGATGCTAGATGGTATAACCTCCCAACCAGTTCTGAACTCGCTGTGTTGGTTGTTGGCGATTTTGACCAAGCCATGGGTGATAGGGACATCTTGGTTGAAACCAAAAGTGGTCTTCTTAAGCGTATAAATGAGCTCAACGCTTCCTATCTGTCACTACAATATCCTCTATTATTGCCTTATGGTGAGGATGGTTACCGAGAAGACATACTCTTCGCTGAAGGAAAAAAATCAACTGAAGAGGGTCAGAAACATGTCAGTGTCTGGGAGTATTTTGCTTTCAGGATGCATGATAGAGACCAAGAACCGGCTACTATTGTTTCAGCAAGAAGACTTTATCAACAGTTTATTGTTGATGCATATACCATGGTCGAATCATCGAGGCTGCGATATATTCGGTTCAATCAAAAGAAACTCCGTTGTGAAATGTATAACGGTTTGGTCGATGCCGTTCTTCGTGGGGACACAGATGCCAGTTCTCGAGGGAAGAGGGTTATTGTTCCTTCTTCGTTCACAGGGGGTGCTCGGAATATGATTCAGAATTATCAAGATGCAATGGCTATTTGTAGATGGGCCGGTTATCCTGATCTGTTTATTACTTTCACTTGCAATCCAAAATGGCCGAAGATTGTTCGATTCCTTGAACCGAGAAAATTACGGCCAGAGGACCGACCGGATATTGTCTGTAGGGTGTTTAGATCAAAACTCAAAGAAATGATTAGGGATTTCCGTACGAAGGAGATATTTGACAAGGTGATTGCAGGTGAGATATTATTTCATTGCAATTATCTTATAACAATCATTGTGTTTGGACTTATTACTTTAACCTTTAACAATCTATGACTATTTCGAGTATGAATAATTTTGATATATCATTTCCTGTGCAGTCGTCTACACAATTGAGTTTCAAAAACGTGGATTGCCCCATGCTCATATACTTCTGTTTTTATCTAAGGATAACAAGTTCCCTAATCCTTCCGACATTGACAGAATCATATCCGCTGAGATACCAGATGAACTATCTGATCCTTTGTATTATGAAGCAGTAAAGGAGCACATGATTCACGGGCCATGTGGTTTGGTACGAAAAGGTTCGCCGTGTATGGTTGATGGTAAATGCAGCAAGCGTTTTCCAAAACAGTTTGCCGAATCAACCACTGTTGATGATGAAGGTTATCCTCGGTATAGACGACGTGACGATGGGAGGTATATGGACAAAAATGGTGTTGTTGTCCACAATGGATATGTCGTGCCTCATAATCGTGGTCTTTTGATGAAATATGGAGCTCACATCAACGTGGAGTGGTGCAATCAATCACGATCAATAAAGTACCTCTTTAAATATGTCAACAAAGGCCACGATCGTGTGACGGCATCTTTCTATCAAACTTCAACTGAGGGGGAAACTGAAAAACCTTTGGATGAGATCAACATGTACTATGATTGCAGGTACATTTCTTCATGTGAGGCTGCCTGGCGTTTGTTGGGTTATGAGTTGCAATACAAAAAACCTCCTGTTCAGCGGTTGAGTTTCCATTTGAAAGGAAAGCATCAAGTTTATTTTCGATGATGATAATCTTCAATATGTTCTTGATAAACCCTCTGTAGAGGATAGCCAATTTCTTGCGTGGTTTGAGGCCAACAAAATGTATCCGGCAGCAAGGGAACTAACTTATGTTGAGGCTCCGTCAAAATTCGTTTGGAATAAAACATCCCGCGAGTGGACTCCTAGAAAAAATGAAGACCAACCATCTGTAGGTCGTCTGCGGTATGTACCTCCTGGTTGTGGAGATGATTTTTATTTGAGGTGTTTGTTAAATGTTGTTCGCGGTGCAACGTGTCATGAGGACTACATGAAGGTTGGAGAGACACAATATATTACATATCGAGATGCTTGCTATGAAAGGGGTTTGTTGGAGGATGATAGAGAGTACATAGACGGCATCGCTGAAGCAAGTCAGTGGGCATCAGCAGCCTCTCTTAGACGCATGTTTGCATCGTTGTTGGTTTCTGGTTCGTTTGGTAGACCTGAGGAGGTATGGACAAGATGTTGGCAATCTTTGTCGGATGACATTCTTTACAGACAGCGGCGATTGTTCAACATTGATGGTATTTTATTATATTAGTGATATTATGTTCTAAATATGATGTGCCTTTGATTTTGATATACAAATTTATATTATTTTCAATTGTTGTGATGCTGAATTATCTTTTTTGAAAATTTAGGTTTGTTGTTTACAGAAGAGCAAATTCAGAATCTAGCCCTTGCTGAGATTGAGTATTTATTGCGACGGCGGGGAGCAAGTCTTGGTGATTCTATGCCCTTTGCTGATAGCGACAGTATGCAATCAAATTCAAATCGTCTGCTTTTGGATGAGTTGAACTACGATCGAAAGGCTCTTGCTGTTGAACATGCTATGCTTCTTGAAAAAATGACTGACGAGCAGAAAGGAGTCTACTCAACTATCATGTCGTCTGTGGATTCTGGTGAAGGCGGTGTTTTTTTTGTATATGGATATGGTGGAACGGGAAAAACGTATTTGTGGAGAACGTTATCTGCTGGGCTGAGATCAAAAGGTGGTATAGTGCTGTGTGTCGCATCGAGCGGAATAGCATCACTTTTGTTGCCTGATGGACGAACTGCTCATTCTCGATTTGGCATACCGTTGAATCCTCACCAGGACTCTTCCTGCAATATCAATCAGGGAAGCCCTCTCGCGGAATTGATAATACGTTCTTCTTTGATAATCTGGGATGAGGCTCCAATGATGCACAAGCATTTCTTTGAAGCTGTTCAGACATCGTTGCAAGATATTATGGGAGCAATTGATCCTTCTAACAAGGAAAAACCATTTGGAGGCAAATCAGTTATTTTTGGTGGAGATTTCCGGCAAATTCTTCCTGTAATTTCAAAGGGTAGCCGTCAGGACATAGTGAATGCTGCGATTAATGCTTCTGACATCTGGAGGAGTTGTACTGTGCTCAGGCTTACAAAAAATATGCGTCTTCAGAGCCTTCAAGATTCCGAGGAACGTGAAGAGGTTGCTTGGTTTGCTGAATGGATTGCGAGCATTGGTGATGGAACTATAGGAGGGTCAAACGATGGTTGTGCAATGATTGACGTACCTGAGGATATATTGCTTCAGCCATCTGATGATCCGATTGCTCAAATTGTAGAAAGCACTTATCCAATGTTTAAGCACACAACCAATGATCCCAGTTATTTGAAGGACAGAGCAATATTAGCACCGACGCTTGATGTTGTTGAGTCTGTCAATGAATACATGACATCCTTGAATTTATCAGAAGGTAATACGTACTTGAGCTCCGATAGTACTTGCAAGTCGGACTCTAATAGTGATTTTCTTTCTGAAATCCGTACGCCCGAGTTCTTGAATAGCATCAATGTTCGGGAATTCCAAATCATCAGTTGCATTTGAAGATTGGAACCCCTGTCATGTTGTTGCGGAATATGGATCATTCTATGGGTTTATGTAATGGGACACGGTTGGTTGTGACAAGACTATCCGCTCATGTTCTTGAGTGTAAGATACTCTCTGGGGATCACGAAGGAGAGAAGGTGTTGATTCATAGAATGGCGATAACTCCTTCCGATGTTAGAATTCCTTTCAAGTTTCAGAGACGACAATTTCCTATTATGGTATCGTATGCCATGACTATCAACAAGAGCCAGGGACAATCGTTATCGCATGTTGGTTTATTTCTTAAGAAGCCGGTGTTCAGTCATGGGCAATTATACGTTGCTGCCTCCCGTGTCACCACTCGAAGTGGGTTGAAGATATTAGTCTGTAATGACGATGACGTGTCGCCCAATAAGACCCAAAACGTTGTGTACAAAGAAGTGTTTACTAATTTATGAAGTTTTTAATTTGTTTTTCTCTATTTTACATTTGTTACATATCTACAAAGTGCATTAAATTTAATGTTAATATTTAAAAGTTTCAAAAAAATATACCAGCCGTGCATCGCACAGGTCAGTACTAGTTAACTTTAATAATAACTATTATGTGATATAATAAAAAGTATAGTAATTATTCAGTTAATATAAAATATAAAGTTTTTGTTTTATTAACCCCCCAAAAAAGGTGTCACGTAGCCACGTAGGTATAATTTAATATATAGGTACCATATAGGTATAATTTATAAGGGTTTATTTAATGTACTACTAGCAATTACATATATACTAGTATTCGACCCTGTGCATTTGCACAGATATAAATAAAGTATTATAAGTTATTTGTATGCATTTATTAAAATTATAAGTTAGATAATGGTATTATATTTCAAACACGGAGTATTATATGTTATATTTATGCATATAATATTAAAATTATAAGTTAGATAATGGCAGTATGTTTTAAAATTTAATAATTGGTTAAAATAAATAGTACATAATGATTTGATTGCAGATGAATCACTAGATTGATTGCATAAAATGTAATAAGTAAAGCATTTTGTAGTTTTGAGGGATCGTGATCACTTAATTAGTTAAAAAATATTAAACTTATTATAACAATTATTTATGTGGTTTTAAGAAATTTTATTATGACATTAAGATATATTAATTTATTTTATCAATCTCTTAACCAAATAAAAATTATAATATTAATTTTAGAATAAATAATTTGAACAAAAAGTTTTTAAAATATAATTTTTCATGTTTATGTAACTTTCATATATCATTTAGTGTAAAATATAATTACTAATTTTAATAATAATTTTTTATGATACAATAAAGAAATATAATTATTATTCAATTAATATTATATGTAACAATTTTTTTCTTAATTAACAAAAAAAAGTGCAAGATAATATTTTATAATTAATGGGATAGAGTGGATTAATGTAATAATAATAATAATAATAATAATAATAATGATGATGAATTGTATCGATTTTTGTGTTAAGAAAGTTGCCAAATTGCCCTCGTACTTAATTACACATCAGTACACCATTGTCCTTCTATTTTTCACACACTCTCTCTCTTCTCTATCATTTATTAAGACTAAAGTTTAATGAAGTAAAATTTATTAGGTAAAATTTATGAGGTTTTATTTAATAGATTGCTAGTAATTATATATGCTAGTATTCGACTCTGTACATTTGCACAGATATAAATAAAATATTATAAGTTATTTATATGCATATAATATTAAAATTATAAGTTAGATAATAGTATTAAATTTTAAACATAAAGTATTATATGTTATATTTATGTATATAATATTAAAAATTTTAAATATATTGCAGGACCATTTTGCTGAAGCAATGAAGAGTTTTATTTCATGGAATTTGATTTTTTTAAATATGTAATGTATCTTTGTAATATCAAAAAATATTTTTTATTATTGCATGACTGCAATAGAAAATATAGATATTTGTAGTCAGTTTTAATTAGTTGTGAAATATGTATTTATATAATACCAAAATATATAGTATCAAAATATATATAAAAATATTTTGTTTTTAAGACATAAAAAGACGTTACAAAGGGCACCAATTAAAATGAGACATGTCAAAATAAATCGTGTAGCTAAAAGTTACATATCTTTCTTAAATAGTGAATATATTTTTATTAAATGAAAATCCATATTTATTAAATGGACTACTATTATAATTAATTGCTAGCTGAATAAAATTTATTGNCATCACTTCACACTATCTCTTTCCTATTTTTGCATTAAATTAACTTTAATTATTTTATTTTAAATATTATTTTAATATATACTCAAAATCCTACTAATAAACATACCAACATTTTAAAATTAATTACGATTAATTAATAAAAAAAAAATCAATCATTTTTTTTAAACAAACACGCCCTACCGAGGTCCAACACTCGCGTGATTTGACTCGCATGGTCATTTTTATTATTTGGGTCAAAAAACCATAAACTAATTCAACAAAAAGGTAACCTTTTAAATTGCTACACTTATGATCATGCAATAAAGAAAAGTGGTCAAATTGTCGCACTCTACTCCACAACTAGAATTAAATAATTTGAGGGAACTTCAGTCACCATAAGATCAATATTTTAATTTTAGTTTAAAAGTAAGTTGGCCGGTACGCATATGTTTTCCTGGTGGAGTTTTCAGTCAATGCAAACCAAAAGAGCGAAATTCACCTTTTACTTTTTTGACCCTTTTTACAAAAAAATCTATAACACTAATATATTCGGGACTAATAACTATTTTTTTTTTTTTTTTCAAAACGATAAAGATATTATATATATAAACAACAGAAATTTACAAAAGTACAGCCACCAGCTGAATACAAATAGTTCACCGCTGAATACAAACAGACAATAGCTGAATAAAGTGGAAGGACAGTCAAAAGACCTCCTAGAGCCGACCCCAACGGGGTAATGCTCACTGACACTAACACGAAACAATAACACAAAAACCACTAAACTAAAAATTCCCCAACAGGATAATACCCGTTTTATAACCAATTTAAGCTATAGTGTTATAACTAGAGTTTTTACGCTAATTGCTAGCCTTCATTGAACTAAAATTTCGACATTTCTATTTATTGAAATTTTCTCTATAGGGATTAGTTCCACGCAGTTATACATAAAAAAGAGCATCTACTCTAGGCGGACTCATTAAGCTGGACTCATTAAGCCAAGAAGAATGAAGATCAAGCCCACTAATAATTGAGCCCAACCGTGACAAAGAAAAGAAATTGCGCTGCGGAGGCCTTGTCGATCCACATTCTTAATGGGATGACGATCTCTACCTGATCCGCTTTCATACCAAGATGTCGATCCATCTATGTTCCTTCCTTCCAAAGGAACAACGATTTCTCCTCAATATGAACAAGAACTCATAAAGCGACCGCTCTACTAGTCCCATTATCAAAAGGCGAGATTTTGCATAGGGACGCGTGTCACTTCCCTGTGCCCTTAGTTGTCCACTAAGTCATGTTGGCTCTCGCTTTTTTCATATATAAATTCAGTCATTGAGGGCCACGAATTATCATCGAGAAAAACACTGAACAGCTCAAAAACATATATAACCTTTTCCTTTTTGTCGATCCCCAGCAGGGTCGGCCAGTCTCTTCTGCAATTTTCTATTTCAATTTCATATTCTCGTTTCCATATGCTTGCATTTAATCTTATTAATTTTTAGGTCGTTAATCCATAGAAACCATAATCCCATAATTAAACCGCCCCATTGTCTGTAATTAATAATAGTTGACGCCACAAACATCAATAAATTGGCACTATAGGAAGGGCAGCCATCAAGGGTTGTCTTTGAACCTCTCTCTATAAATAGTCATATCCAAAACCAAGTTATTTTCAGGCCAAAAAACTACATATAGCCTCCTCCTATGGCGTTTTTCATATTTAGGCTGAAAGGAAGGGCGACACGACCGACCATCCTATCATTCTTCCCCACCTCGTTATACTGACCAAATCAAAATTCTCAAAACATCTCCAAATATTACTTTTTTTGCCTCTTCTTACCATAAAAAGTTCAAATCTATGTTTCCTTATCGATCTCCGTATTAGCCCACCTTCGACAAGAATATACATCGATTAGCTCACCCTCGACAAGAACGTCGAGAGGTAGGAGTTTTCGGCCCTAGAGTAATGACGACTTCCACTAAGCCGAGGGCCTAAGGATGACTCTGACAAGAATATCTCATATGAACTCTTGTCAGATCTGTTCTTAGGTCTTGAAATTTTCAACCCAATAATCAACCTCCTTAGTTGGGCAGCTACCACCTTGTTTTTTATCATGAACGTCTGAAGTTCAGATTGCCAAACTGGGTTGGAGCTAAAAATCTAGGGACCCGGCTAAGTCATGTCCGGAGGAGTAATCTTAAACCTCAGGTCGAGATCAACTACCAAGGTTAGCCGAGAACAAGTCGTCCCCGCTATTAAGGAAGATAGCCAGATCGGCAAGAATAAAGTCTGATCTGTGCAAAGATTCTTCAAAAGACAAACCGTTCGCCTCCCAAAACGCTGAACGAGGCCAAACCGTTCGCGTCCCAAAACTTATGTCTCATGGTGAAACACCAATCATGGCAAAACTGTTTGAGGACAACACTCACGGTAAAACGCCAAACGAGGCTAAATTATTCGTATCCCCAAACTTAGATCTTGCAATGAAATGCTGATAACGGCTAAGTGGTTTGAGATCGACAAAAAACTTACATCTTCCAGTAAAACGCCGAATATAGCTAAAAACCGTACAGAGATAAAAAAAAAATTACTAAAAAATGAGCCACTCAAACCTTACTCCTAAAAAACTCTACTCAAAGCTATCCGAACATGAAACACTTTTCACCCACAAAATGGGTTACAAAATATCAATCAACGCAGATCATCAAATGCCCTAAAACAAAATTTTACTCGAGGCCAAAACTTAAAAAGCAAAACTCTGCATAAAGTATTCTTAAACACATCATTAGTCAAAATAAGATCATCACAAATTTTCAAACACCTAAAAAGCCACACTTGGCTAAGATTAACACCAACAAACATAAAAAGATATTGCCATAAGGCCACTTTTGACCAAATACATAAGATACTAAAACCACCACCGTAGCAGCTACTTGTTGGGAGGCAAAGGATCAACGACCGTATCATCCTCTTTTCCTCCGCCCTTTCCAGAAGCAGTCCCTTGTGAAGTTGAAACCCTTTCTATACTCGGCGAGTTAACTTCATCCGAAGAGACCGACAATACAATTGTCAAACCAAGATCCGACTGAGAGATCGGCTCCGCACGAATAGGACATCTTTCTTAAGATCTCCACTGCATCTTGATTAGGCTCAATATCTTCGACGTAGGTCAAGTCTAGACATAACCTTTTTTGGGCATAAAAGCCCTTTGAAGTTCACGTCATTACCGTTCTCCAGCATCCGTAGGACCCACCTAATGCTAGCAGCCCATTCCATTTTTAAAAGCTCTTCTTGCAGATCGCAATCCCCTACTCTTTGCCTAGCTCATAGTCCTCAACAGATCCAATCTCATCAACTTCAACAAGGTCGATATCTTTGCCTTTCTTTAAGTCTACTTTTCTGCTTTCTTCATTCAAATGCGTTTGAACTTGTCTCAACCATTTTCTGCACCTCTGCCCTTTTACATCAAGCTCCCAGTGAATGCTCGACAATGTTTCATGCAGGTGATGTACAGTTGCTACGTGGTTCTTCATCATCATCTCTCTTCTCTCCTCTCATCGGTGATCTCGTTTCCATCGAGACCCTTGACATCTTCCAAGTTTGACTTTAGGAAATCCCTCTCTACGATGTCAACTGCAAACATTTAAAAGGTCTTAATGTACTCTTCCTTCACGGCCTCCGGTTGTCTGACCAATATTTTCAACCAATCCCTGTAACGATAGTGATCGACCTTAATTTTTCACAACTGTTCGGTGGATTCTTATGCCTCTTCGATCCCATATATGATCGTCCCTAGCACCACTGCCATATGTTCTGTTTTCCATTGATGCCTTTTAGAGGGATGCATGACCGAAACCGTTGCATCCAAATTTGGATTTCATACCATCACTGGCATGCAAGCCGCACTCATAACATTTTTGGCACACTATAAGGATTCAAGATCTCAGGAATATCCCACAAAGTTGCAATACCACTCAGGCTAGTGTCCCTCAAAGATGCAAACAACTCATTCTTTTGTGGGATCGTGTGGCAGATAACCAATAAAGAGAGCCCCAGAATCCGACTGCTTAGCCTCGCCTCTAGGAGACGACTCAGGTTGTAGGGGGACCACCTGTTCAGTTTGCACCCCTGGAGCCTGCTCCGTCATAATTGGATCCAAAACTGGAGTTTTTCAGGATGGATTGGCTCTTTAACAATCGGATCTGGGAGATCCCCCTCAGACTCGGCATTCACCTCCTCTATGACCATCTCTCTCTGTACCTCTATCTCTCGGCCAGTAGACTAGTTGTTCCTCGACTTCTTATTTTACAATGATTTCTTGAGTAGAAGAATGACCACGAATGGAAGCTCTCATTGACCATTTTGATGTCCTTATAGCCTCCCCGGACATACCCGATGATTTGCACCTCATACTCGATCTTTCTCCGTCCTATCCCCGGTGAGGATCCCACAACCATTCTTGAAGGCGTTGGTGATGTCATCCCTTGGACAATTGACACATCATCTTGCGTGGTCGACCCCTTTCTCTTCTTTTTCCTCTGTTTATCAATCCTACCCATGGATTTCCACTTCTGAGGTGGGGTGACACCCAAGATACCTGTCACATGGTAATCGATTATATGCCTCGATGGGCGTGTCGTCCACCTTTGGGTGCAAGTTGGCTTTGTCTAATTCATTATTCTCGGTTAGAGATCGACAACTCCTCTCAGGAATTGTCATTTTCAAAATATCCTTCAGTCTCTCTTTAAATCTCAAGCCTAAGAGCACTTAAGTCTTCTCCGCTATGCCAACGAAGAATGAATCAAACACAATTAGATTATTATCGAATTTTATCTTGGATTTAAAAAACATATGCATTTTTTCCACGAGAGCGGTTGGAAAATACAAACAAACGTCAGGCGATCGGTGAGTCTTTCCTTTTCGGACACCAAGAACCACTCTTGCTTCCACTTATGACGAAATTCTGAAATGTCCTTTACCAGACCAACATATTTATCATCGTGCGGCGCCAAATAAAAGTACCCCGATCCCCATTCTCCTCTCCCCCCTCTCCCCTTGACATTTTCCACGTATAAATGGAGTCCAAATCCTGTACAGATGGTGTCGATCATATTTTTTTGTTCAAATAAGATGAAGGAGCAAATATGATATATGGTATTTGGGTGAACCTAGGTAACTCCAATCCCCCATTCCCTCAAGTACTCAGAAAATATTTGAGAAAGAGAAAACGTAAATTCCGACACCATGTATTTCCGATTCACCACAACACATCTCAATGGTGGACAGTGATCTCATTCATTTTTATATGGAGCAAATATCTTTACCGATCTAGGAATCTCGTAATTTTCTCTCAACCTTACTATGTCAAAGTCCCCCAGCGTACTCGTGAAGCAGAAAATAACCATATTACGAGGGTTAGACCATTTTTCGATCGGCGGTCACCTCCAGTACCCATCTAGCATCAGGCTCATAAGATCCTCTTTAAGTCGTGCTTGCATATTTCAGATGTCACTCATATCAGAGATCAGTTTCTTCACCTGTTCTGACCAATCGCCCGCCAACGCCGCACCCATGTCGTAATCACTACCATCTGACATGTTGAAAAAAGAAGGAAAAAAAGTGTCAAAAAAGATGCCTACTCAGAGAACTTTTAAGAGTACAATCTCAAAATGGTGAAGGAAAAACCAGGGAAAATTCAAATTTAAATTCAAGTTCAGAGTTCCAAATACATGGGTCTCAAGTCTTGAGATAGCCTCTTATTTATAGGAATGGCCTTAAATTTCCCCAATCGTTACATCCTGTAGTGATAAAGTGCAAAGTCCAAATGTCACATCCATGCCCGAAAATCCAATATAATACTCTCTCCCTTCATTAAATGTTTCTGCCAAATTGGCATCTTATCTGAACCTATCACCTGCATGTGTAACCAACACCATCCTTTAGAGCAAAATGAAGATCCCATAAAGAGTTCGGCGCACTGGTTCAAGACCTGCAGACAGCTTTCTAGGTGTATTGGTTGATCCCTTATACACCTAAGAACCTGGGGGACTCCTTGTTATACCTAAAAAAGAACATTACTCTGGTCCATCCCATTAAGTAAAAGTGAATGAAGATCAATCCTGCTAATAATTAGGCCCAACCGTGAGAAAGAAAAGAAATCCCGCTGCCGAGGCCTTGCCGATCGACATTCCTACTAAGATGACGATCTGCACCTGATCCACTTTCATACCATGATGTCGATCCATCTCTGTTTCTTCCTTACAAAGGAATGACGATCTCTTTTCAATATTAACAACCAACAAATTAAACTGATAAAGAGACCGCCCTACCTGTCTCATCATCAAAGGTCAAGATTTTACATGGAGACGCGTGTTACTCCCCCACACCCTTAGTTGTCCACTAATCCTTGATGGCTCTCACTTTTTTTGTGTATAAATTTGGCCGTTAAGGCCCATGAAAAATCATTGAGAAAAACACTCAACTTTTCAAAATAGCATATATAACATTTTTATTTCCGTTGATCCCGTACAGGGTCAGCTAGTCTCTTGTGCAATTTTCTATTTCAGTTACCATATATTTGCCTTTAATCTTATTAATTGTTTGGCCTTTATTCAATAGACATTGTAACTCCACGATTAAACCGCCTCATTATTCGTAATTAATCTATATATATATTAAAGTGAAGCAGCTAAAAATTCCCTCCAAAACTATATTAATTACTAGAAATAAATTTTACCAACTTCTGTGTAAAATTTTCATCAAAAACTACATTTACTACATTGAAATAAATTTTTATCAATTTCTATGCATGATTTATCAATAAAAAAAATATTTGTTACATATGAATAATTAATTTGCATTCATAATTGTATTGAAATTTGCATTCCAATTTCTCTTGGCTAAATAAATGTTTCAACTACTTATATGACCATGAAACAAATTTTGTTAATTTCTATGTATTATTACCATTTTAACTACTTATTTTAGTCATAATCAATTATTGTACAAATTTCCGTTAAATATTTTTATGCTTTGTGAGTGACATAATTATTTGTTACAGATAATATTTAATACTATACATAATTATTTATTATGAATTCTCATTTCAATATCTCACTTATTATTTGTCTCTCTTTCCATTTGTGAGTATGAGTTCCTTTTCTTATATATTATATTTTTTCTTATAAAAATAAATTATCAATCTCATTTAGTCAATCATTAAAATAATTTTTAAAGTAAATTTTTTATTTAAAATCATTTATTTTTTTTATACATATTTATTTATTTTTGAATATCAAACACAATATTAATTTTTTCGGTTATATTCAAAATATTTCAAGGTTAAATAGAAAAAATCATAATTAATACAATATCTGCATGTAATATAATAAATAAATATTTTTATATTTTTAATTTGGTATCTATATTGCATATATATAGATAAATTTTTAGATTCGATATGTCAATTTAAAATTCTATGTCGTTTATTTTAACATACACATGTTCAATGTTTACATATAAATATCTAATAATAGCACTATGTCACGTTTGACACATATACTCTAATATGATGGAATTTTCGTACACATTAATAAAATATATAATCATCTCTTATTAATCTAATATTATATTATTTTAACCTCTATGTAATTCTAGGAAATTACAAGTAACCATTAAATTATTTGTATAGAGTACCTCATTCCTAAAAAATATCTTTTAATTTAAATTGTAAAAAGGTCTAATCATTCACAAACTCTTATGTGAGCTGGAGTAAGGTTTAGTCAAGTCAACGTATCATTCTTTTTTAACAAAAATGCGAACTTAGACTTCTAAATTTCATACTTTTGTTTATTTTATTTTATAATATATTTTTAAAATAACAAATACAATACAAATAGAGAGAGGTAAAAAATAATGAAGTTATATTTATCATAAATAATACAATTTATTCAACTAAAAAATGTATATTTTTTAAATATCATCTATAGTTTTTGGGGATGACCCTTCATATCCATATAAAATAGATCTCGAAAATGTTGAATATACTTTACTTGGGTAAAAGAAACTTCAAGAACTATATGGATTGAAGTTTCTTTTACTAAAACCAAGAATATGAAAACAATGAAAACAAAAGAAAAGAAAATAAGACATCTTAAAATTCGAAAATGTCATGAAATTGACTGTATTTTATAGATAAACAATAGACTAATATTTCAAAACTGATATTGTAAAAAGAAAATAAAATCCACAAATGATAGTGTACAAAAAAAGAGATATGACATCATTTCAAAGAGACAACTCATGGATTTGATTATGAAGGCTGAAAAGAAAAATGCATATATATCGTTCATTTCTTCAACGAATTTTCAACTATATATTAGATCGTTTCATGTTATTTTTGGTATTTTATTATTTTTAGTTGGTATAATTTGTTTTATTTATGAAAATATTGAAGAGTCCACTTAAACACATGCGCTCATAAAGTTTTTGCCATTATAATTTATTTTATTGGTCCAAAAGTATACAACTATAATTTCTGAGGCATAACAAGCTAATTTCATTGTTAATGTTTTATTTGTATATCGTATATTGTTTTCTTAAGAATGACGATAATGTATAATCTTTATCAAAACATTGCGACATATAAAGTCCTACAACTTACTACGAATGCAACAACAATTTTTTCTTCATCATATATCACAGTTGTCAGTTTTACTTTTTAGTTTTAGACTTATATATTATTATTATTATTAAATGTTTTATTATTGATATTTGGAAATAATTTTGTATTTCTAAATAATAAGTTAATTACAATTATCTTAAATTTCATGAAAAATAAGTTTTAACTATTGATCTAATATTGACGGTGATCATCTTGATTATTTTCTTAATATAATATTATGAAAATAAAAATTACAACTTTAAAGTATATAATAAAAAATAATTCAATATGTATAAACATAATTTTTTTTTTTGTACAATGAGGTGAACATTTATTTTCATAGTTTGTGTACAACATAAAAATAATTGATTAGTACAGACATAAATTTGTATTTTGTACAATGAGGTGAACATTTATTTTCATAGTTTGTATATAACATAAATGTAATTGATTTAGTGTTCGGACATAGCATCTAATTTAGTTTCATTTATGGGTAAGCAATATAAGAATATTGTGATATGAAAAAATTTAGAAAATGATAACAGAAAGAAAGTGATAATGTAGTTTTGACTATGATCCTATTGATTGAATATTTTGATCTAATAATTATTTGTTTCATTTATTTTATTTGGGCTTAAATTTGAGGTTATGTAAAAGTTGGTGATTGACCTCCCTTATTTTTTTTAATAAATACACAATTTTGTTTTTTATAAATAAAAATAACATAATATGTCAGTTACCGTCTAATTTTTCTTAATAAAAGCATATTATTGCAACTGAATGTTGTAGTAAATAAAGTTAAATAGACTTATTATGATGCATTAATTACTTTTCCTTATCATCTATCACAATGTTAATTTCACAAGAATGTTTTTTTAATATTATATAATATAATTTAAATGTCTTTTTCTTATTACTTTACAAAAATTTTGTCAATGTGCATTTCTAAAAATTACATTGAATTGTAATTCCCATTAATTTGTGCAATTACTCGGTCTATTTATAACTTTACGAAAAACGATCAATCTTTCACGTCATTCTCTAATCACCATCGCCCTTATTTTGCAAATAATTGAAATGTTGATATTTTATTTTATTAATAAAAAGGTGAAAAATATGTGGACCTAATTTAAATATAAATACATGCGGATAGAAGTCATTTTTATTTTTTCTTAAGTATCTAATTTATATTTATAAATTTTAATTTACTTATCTTCGTACATGTTAACTTTAATTATTAATATATTACTTTATTTGTAGAATAGTAATTATGACTTTATTTTTTTGTACCTATAGAATTATGTTATCACGTAGACATTTTTATGAAAAATTATGAAGGAGTGTCATTAATGTTACAAATAATTTTTTTCATAGTATATCACATTTTTTTGTAAGCTTATGAATTTAATATTTAAAATTTTAAGAAAAAAAATATATTGTATTTTTTAGTTACAACAATTATTCGTTGTTATTGTTTCTATAGTCACGAATCCATGTTGTCTATTGTTATTACAGTAGGTAATAATGACCACAACTCATCCACTATTAATACTATATTAATGTTATATTTGTGGAAGTATATTTACTGGATGAGTAAAAAATTTAGTCTACGTTATATCAATAGATGTTTTTTAAAATATTTTTTTTTTAAATTATCATTCATTCACATCATTTTTAATATTAAGCCGCGCAACGCGCGGGGTAACGTAGTAGTTGTAGTTACACCATGAACGTCAACACAGCCATTGGAGATCCAGTCTTGGTTTCTTCGCAAGGTATATTTGCTTTTTCTCTTGCTTTTACTTCTGGTTGGGTCCTTTTTGTTAGTCTAGATTGTCTTGTTGGTGTTTTGTCGATCCTCTTTCTTGTTTTTTTTCTTTTTGTGTTTCATATGTTTTATTACTTTGTTCTTGCCTCATTTTTGTTGGTTGTTTACCTTTCGGTTTTCTCTTTTCACCCATTGGTTCTCTCTTTTCCTTAAGGATTTATTAATCATCTAGTTTGGCCATCTCCTTTTTTGGTGTTCATCGTTGTGTCTAGAGCGGAGAATGGTTATGGAGAAGGAAATTACAGAAAAACTCCAGAAGTTTGTGCTTTCGGAGAAGGAAGAAGAAGGATTTGAGCTTTGGGAGGAAGACATTGTGCCAGGGTTGAAAGAATGTCAGCTCAATCTAATTGGTAAAATTTACGGTAAGAACAAAGCCAATTTCCTCGGTCTCAAAGCCACCCTGGGAGGAATTTGGTCAACAAGATTACCTTCTCAATAAGAAACCTAGAATCAAATGCCTTCCAATTTTTCTTTCAGTTTGAGGAAGAGAAAGACAAGATCCTTAATGGAAAAACATGGAATTTTGATGAGCATTACATCATCCTCAAGAGTTGAAACTCAGACGGTATTGAGTTTTCAATGGAGAAGGAAAGCATCAAAATTGGGTCCAGATCACAATCTTCTCTTTCACCGGATAGCTGCAGATATGAGGACGAAAATTGGAAGAATTTTGGGTAAAAATTCTTATGTTCCAGTGCCTGAGGCTGGGAGGACAAATGGACAACTGGTGAAAATTTTGGTGGAGCTAAAACTCAAGGATCCAACCATTAGAGGCACTAATATCAAACTTGGTTTAGAATCAAAATGGGTGGACTTCAAGTATGAAAATCTCCAAAACTTTTGTTTTTACCATGGGAGAATTGGTCATGGTGATAGAAATCGCCAAACTATAAAGGATGATGTGAATGGAAATGTGTTTAACTTAGGTTCATTTGGGGAATGGTTGAGGATAAATAACATTAGTCCTATTGATTCCAGAAGCCATAGTCTGCCTCCTGTGTGTAGTCAATTAAAAGATAAGGCTCTAATAAAAATTCTAGTCAGAACCTCAAGAAAAGTATGACAGGAGAGAAAGATAATAATTGTGAAGGATTGGATCATGAAGGAGGAGGAGAGAAGGAAAAATAGATTAAAGAAGGGAAGTCTAGTGAAGTTCATTCTAAGGTAGTTGAGGCCTTTCAGGTTATTGAGGGTAGTCACACTAGGGGGAAATTCAGGGAGAGTCCTTGCAGAATGCCTCTCAGCTTGTAGAAAATGATTTACATTCTTCCTCTATATGGGATAGAATAGTGCAAATAAAGAAGAAAACTTATGTCAGAAAACCTAGATCTAGGAAAGAGGATAAAACTGAAAACGTGTGGTAGATAATGTTATCATAACCCCTTATGATTTATTTCAACAAAGAGTTCAATAAAAGATGTTTTGTACATGTTGAAAGGCCTGAAAAGGTCCACCTGAATTGAGTAGGGAATCTAAAAAACTGAAAGTTTTTGAAAAAAATAAATCTTTCTGCGGTGGAGGAAACCAACCCAAAATGGTCCCAAAGTTTCAATCAAGGTATGTATGTGGAATTGTAGAGGTTTGGAAAAACCATCTACAATTTTTAATTCAAAGAGGCACTTAGGGCCCACCTTCCAGACTTTCCTATCCTTTCTAAAACTAAGAAAAGAAAAACCATTACTTCAGTGTGTAAAAAGCTCAAATTAGATGATAAGTGGGTCTATGTTCATCCAGTATGAACCAAAAGGGAAATGCTTTTGTGGTGGTCTAGCAGAGTGGTGATCTTGGAGTTGAACTGCTTTGAGTTTTTTTATAGAGGTCAAGTTTACATTGAGTGATGGTGAGAAGAGTCAGTGTTTATCTATGCTAGTATTGATTCTATTGAAAAGTGGTATCAATGGAGGTTTCTAATGAGGCATAGCTTAAGATAGGGTAATTTGTGGTTTATTGGGGGAAGGGGAGGAGGAGGAGGGTTAATGATCTGCTTAATAATCAAGAGAAAAAAGGGGGTAGACTGAGGTATGAGGGTAGCTTTGATAGTTTCAGGACTTTTGTGAGGGACATGGGAATGGTTGAAACCAAGACAATAGGACATCCCTTTACTTGGGCTAACAATAAACATGGGTCTGATTTTGTTGACGAAAAATTGGACAAATTTTTCCTTTCCCCGGATTGGACTCTTCTTAAACCTATTTTCCATGTTATGCACATTTCTCTAGCTTCCTTTGACCATAGTATGATTATTTTGGAGAAAGATTATACTATTGAATCTAATAAAAAGAGATTTTCCTTTTACTCTAGATGGGTTAACTTGGAGGGGTTTGCTGTTGTGGTTGGAAAAGCATGGAATCTTCACATGGAAGGACCTGAGTTGCACATTTTGCCGGGTAGGATAAAAAATGTTAGACTTTCTTTGGTAGGTTGGAAGGCTAGTAATATGACTTATTATGCAGCTCATATCACATCTTGTAAGAAAAAGTTGAGTCTTCTACACATCAAAGGGGTAATGAAGATTGGACAAAATGGAAAAATTGTAGGGAGAGTCTCCATTTATCTTACAAGGAAGAAGAGTTGTTTCGAATATTCTATCTAGGGTTCTCTTGCAAAAATAAGGGGATAAAAACACTAAATACTTTCAGGCTAGTGTTAAGCAAACAAGAAAGGTAAGCAACCTCCAAAATTTGTTATGGTCTACTGATAGGAAGTGCATTANACCCTATATGGGCTGAATAAACACAAGTCTACCGGACCAAACAATAAACAAAACAAAAACAGAAAACAAGAGAAGGAAAAAAAAACAACAAAGCGGAAATCTGAGCCTGGGCTGACAGGTGCCCAGGAAAGCAGTCTGCACCATGAGTGGGCTAAAGCACAAAAAGTACAGAACGACTACCCAAATCGGAATGATGCGTAGCTAATCTGATCCATTTGCACCAAAGTACGGAGGCGGAGAGAAGCGTCGTCCGGGTGAAAATGCGCCTATGGGGAGTGAAGGCACCGATGGAAGCGAGGAAGTCAGTGGGTCAGTTCCCCTCGTGGAAAATGTGCGAGACCTGGTATCGAACCAACCTACGTATGTATCTGATGCGCATGAGTGGGTGCTGAGTCTACCACGTGCCCTGATGGCCCGACATCAAGAGGGTGTCAACAGTGGCAGCATCCAGCTTAATCCAAATGTGAGAAAAGATAAAGACTGCAATTTGAAGACTGATCTGAAGCGCCTGAATCTCCGCATCAAAACTCGAGGAGGCCTGAAAAGGGGCGTGGAAGAAGGTAATGAGGGCTCCGCTGTGATCCCTGATCAGGCCTCCGCCTCTGGCAGCTCTGGAGTGTCGGTCGAAAGATCCTTCAGTGTTCAGCTTAACCCCATGGGGGGTCGGGTCTCAGCCAAACAATGGATCTAAGTCATGGGTGCTGGACAGGTGGCAATAGAGAAGGCATGAAGCGATGAGATGGCGTGCAGAAAAAACTCAGGAGAACAGAAAAAATGTCTGTAGTGGGAAGGGGTATATGAGTATAGGTGGCAAAATTCTCCCACACTCTTCTCGCAACCTCACTCTCTAAAAACGAATGGGAAAAAGTCTCAGTTTAGAAATCACCGGTCTCGGTACAACAATAACACCACGACAGAAATAAAACCCCCCTCGCCTGCAACACTGAGTCAATCGCAATCCGGTGTAGAAAAAGGCGCCAAAGGAAGACAGGGATGGTCTGGGTAAGTAGGTCGGTCTAAATGGCCCCGAATAGAAGGTTAGGCCAATCACCCTGCCGAACTTCTCCCAAAGCTGAGGACGTAGAGAAAGCACTCGAAAATGTAAGAACTCGATGAAAATCGTAGGTTGAAGTTTTCAAAGTTGCCCACAGCCATAAAATCTAGAAATTTGCAGCAATAAATAGCTCATGTTGATGATCCAACGATGCCGATGGATTCTTCATGTAAATAACTTTTAGATAGTATTTTTATGAAATCCAGCAGAGGAATTTCATGACAAACTTCAAGGCACATTTTTTTAATCTAAAATAACATACAACAACCGGGAAAAATTCAAAACTAGTCCCACAGGTATAGGGGGTGACATTTTTTGTCCCAACGGAATGCAGAAAATATGAATAGTCCCACATGTTTTAAAAAACGATCAAAAGTAGGACTTTCTTCCCTTTTTCAGCCCTGAAATCCACGTCGCACCTATGTGGATTTTTTTTCCACGCTGGCCACATACATTTGACGTGGCTGAGTACACCCACACGCCTGCCAATAAGATGGGCAAAATCAGAAACGGACCATTTGAAAAATTAATTTCCCAAAATCAGAACCCTAATCCCCAAATCGCCCCAAAATCGCTCCAAAATCGCCCCAAAATCGCCACGAAATATTTTTTTATCGAAAGCACACTTGAGGAAAAGCTGAACGCAGAAACGGGCATACTCATATTTCTTCTCCCAATTTCCCAAAATTGTCAAATCTGAACCCTAGTTGAAATATGTCTTTTGTCACCAGAGATGGGACATGTCATTGTGGTCGGAGGACGGTGATTCGGACAACGTGGAAGGACGCCAACCCTGGGCGGCGATTCCAGTCATGCTTGAATTACGAGGTAAGGTGTTAAATAGAATTGCATATTTAATGAAGTCTTTTATTCATATGTGAAGAATTAATCATTTTTCTTGATTTTTAAATTTTACTCTCACAACATGGAGGCTGTGATTTCTTTGACTGGTACGATCCTCCAATGTGCCGTAGGTCTAAAATTATAATTCCTGGCCTCTTGAGGAAGATGAATGAAAGAGAAGTTGAGATTAAGAAGCTGAAATTAAAAAATGAACATTTGGTGAAGTTGGATAAAAAGTTGAAGAAGATAGTCTGCATTTTGGTTCTTTTACTGGTGTTTACCATATTGTCCAAGTTCAAAGTTGGTAAGGAGAACCCAAGTGGAATGAACCAAGTGAAGATGCTTTAGTGACTGTCCTTTTGAATGGTAGGATGCTTCAGTGACTGTCCTTTTGCTATAGTGAAGATGTTGGTGTTTGCATTTTGAATGGTAGGATGGTGAAGACCTTTTGCTTGTGTTTGTATTTTGTGAGATGGTTAAGATGTCAGGATCCTATTTATGTTATGTTAAGACCTTTTTTCAATGTAAGATGTTGTATTTGGAATTACAAAAGCTGTATTTTGGTTTATTTTTGTATGTTGTGATTCAGTGGATTTTAGAATGTTTATTTGAATGAGAGAATGTTAAAGCTTTATTTTGATTGTTAAGTTGTTATGCTTAACATTTTGAATGAGAAAATCTTTAAACCAAAACAAAAGTAGATAACCAATACAAAAACACATAACCAATACACGAATCATTATGAGAACTTCATAAAGGACACAAAAACCTGTTTGTCATTGTTCTTGCCATTGTATTCAAATATAATCCCAAGAACATCTACACCAAAAGCTGTTTGTCTACATGAGAACCAAAACAAATCCAAATCAAGTTTCAAAACATCTACACCAATTGTTGATGAACCAAAACATGTCAAAGCAAGTTTCATAATAAAAGATTTACACAGAACTTAACCTAACACACAAATTTTCATTTTTTCACTTCTTTTCCCCTTTCCTTTCTTCATTTGCACTCCTGTTTGGCTTTCCAAACAGAGGTTCATAAACTTTTTCCCACCTTCCACCACAATTGACTTGGAGCTGTTGGGATTGATACTGAATAATGGTCTGCTATAGTCTCCTGTGATTGGTGGGGGTGCTCTGATATTGATCCTAGTCTGCAGAGGGTTAGTCACAGGTGGCTAGTTTGAGGACATTTTCAGCTGCTCAAATGGAGAAGGACCTGGCTTGTGAGGCTGCACATACTGATATATGTTGCTGTCAACCTGCCTTTCAATTGTTGTCATCAAATCCTGATCTGAAATCACACTATCCATCAGATCCTCTTGGGTGGGTGGTAAATCGGTGAATTTGCATTTTTCTTCTGTTGTTGTGCATTAGATGAATTCTCCACACCTCTTTTTCTTTGTTTGGTAACCTGAAAATTATAAATAATTATAAGAATGTTGTAAACGAGGAAACAAAATACAGGTGTAAGAATTATACTTGTGGCTGAGGCTGCTCATGTTGATAGAATTCCATCTCAGTATAGTTATCAATTGCTACCTTCAACTCCTCATCTGAGATCACATTATTCATCAAATCATCTGCTCTGGATGGTCAAATATTGACATTTGCATGAACCGCATGTTGTTGTTGTGGTGCATCACAAGATTTTCCAACTCCATCTGTGTTTTTCTTAGTAACCTAGCCAATATACATATTCATAACAATGTTGATACAAGGAGCAATTAATTGAAATGATATTTCTTGTAGGAAAAGATGTAATTTTACCTTTAACTTCTCCCTCCTGATAGGGATATTGGCATTTGCATTTGCTTTCTGTTGTTGTGGTGCATCACTAGAATTCCCTAGTCCTTCTGTGTTTTGTGCAGTAACCTAGACAATATACATATTTATAAGAAGTTTCTTGGAATGAGCAATCAATTCAAATACATGATTTTGTAAGAAAAATAATGAAAGGACAATATATATTTTACTTTGCATCTGAGAGCATTGTGACATGTTTCATGACATTTAGAACACCTTATAGTTGTTTGTTGTTTCTTAAGCTTGTATGGACAAGTTGACCTCTTTCTTTTACCCCTCAGTTCATCATGTTCTCTTCTTCTTAAAGAAGTGGGTCTGCCTCTGCCTCTTTTCTTACCATGAAGAAGGGAGGGAGGGAGGATCATATGAAGTCTGCCCCCATACAGATTCACTACTCATTGGCATGATTGCACATTCATATGCCATTCTGTAGGAGTTTACTGAGTAAAAATGGCTCACAAAGTCAACTGGGTCTTATTTTTGGTTGATAATGGCTCTAAGAGCATGTGTGCAAGGTATTACCACTCAACTCCCAAGCCCTACAAGTACATGTTCTTTTGTCAAGGGCCACAACATACTGTTCTCCACCAGAGCAAGAAATTTAATAATTGTTATCATCTGCTTTAATTGGACTGCACACACCCATCTTCTCTATATGTTTGTCCAAGATCTTTTGTATCTTAGGACACAATTTTCCATGCCATTTTGCAGTTACTATGTCCCTATTATGCTGGAGTCTTACCATCAGATACTCTCTAATCCATTCTAGCATAGTGATGATGGGCTTGTCTCTTGCCTCAAGGATATTTGAATTAAAAGCCTCACAAACATTGTTAAGCACCATATCATATTTTGGGACACCTGAGAAGTGTGATTTTGACCACTCACTTGGTGCTTTATCATGAAACCATGACCATGCTTCTTCACTGAGATTTTTCAAATCCATCATCCTCCTCTTAAATTCCCCAACTGTAGTAGCTTGTGCAGCACCCCACAATGCTAGCTTAAAACTTAAGCCCTTGAAACCTGCATTCTTGAAGTTGCAGTGAAGGTGTCTAACACAGAACCTATGAGGACTATTTGGAAAAACCTCTTTGAAAGCCTGTATTAAACCCTTTTGTTTGTCACTCATGAAGGTTATTTGTTCATCAACATAAATCTCAGGTCATGGTTAAAAACCATGACCAAGTCTCTCTTGTTTCTCCACTGACAATAGCATAAGCTATGGGGAATAAATTGTTGTTGGGATCAACACCCACTGCAGTCAGCAAGATACCTAAATTATGTCCCTTTAAGTGACAACTATCTACACCAATTATAGGCCCACATCCTATTTTGAATCCCCTTTTCAAAGCATTAAAACAACAGTAGAACTTACTGAATCTGGTTTCACCATTTGAAGTGGTAGTGTCAAGGATGACAGTGCTTCCAGGATTGGTCTTCCTCAGCAGAATAGTCCCACAACTTAAAGAATTGCACAAAAGGATCACCTTGTATCACTTTCAAAGCTCTCCTCTTGGCCCTGTATGCTTGTTTCTTGGACACATCAACCCCAAGCTTTTTAATCACTTCTGCCCTCCACCCTTTGGTAGTCCTCGATCAGTCTCAAAACTTTCAAGATACTTTCACTCAACCATTTACTTTTTAAGTTCTTCACAATGAACTCTGGCTGACAAGTGTGATCAGGAAAGTAAGTAGAAATTATGAAAGTTTCTTCATTTGGTTTCTTAAGAGCATTGATTCTCCATTTGCAGCTCTCAGCCTTGCACTCAACATATACCCTTCTATTGTCATTCTTTGTAAACTTCAAGTTTCTTTTTGTGCTAATAGCATGAGATTGAATTGCCTTCTTAAATTCTGTCTTACTAGCAAAAACCATGCCTAATTCAAATGTTGGATTGAAAATACGTGCATGGTTGAAAACAGGCTCACTTGGCTCACAATCTTCATCAGAAACCCTAGACTTATCTAGTTGAGGGCTATGAATAACCACATCATTTTCCTCATCATCATTATCTGAACCATTGACATCATTGTCTATATCATCAACATGTTCTCCCCACAAATCATCATCATCTTCACTACCATTTTCAGGACTCATGTTGTAGTCAGAATCATTTAATTCATCATAATCAGAATTATTTTCATCCACAAACACCCTCGTCCTACTTATACCCATGGATTCTTCAATTGGTACCCAGATGGGGCCCAATGTCTTCTTATTTGGATCATTTGGAACAGAATCAGAAGCAGATTTAGGGTCATTAGATTTAGAGGGCTCACTGGGCTCACCTGACTCATTAGGTTCAACAACAGAATCCATATGATCAGGAGCCATCAAATCAACATATATATGCATCTCTCTAGTTCTAACAACTTCATGCACAAATTTAGTAAGGTCTCTATCAATGCACAATAACAAAAATCCACTACTCTCATACATGTACAACCCCATCTCTCCAGTGACCCCTACTTGTTTGCACCAAAGAGTGATAGCCAACAATTTCAATTCTTTTGGGGTGACATAATCAACTATAAAAATCTTACCTCCTTCATATTTTGGTGTTGGGTTATGTTAAAATTTTCCATTCCAAACCAATGAGAAAGAATCAGACGTTGGGATCTGTAAATTTTTGGGAAATAAAAAGTGGTCAATAAACAAATACATTCGCATGAACACATTTGATAAAACACAAAAAAAATAAACAAATAAAACTGAAGAATCTTTTTATAAACCCCAAAAAAATAAACAAATAAAACAATGGACACAAATATGTCAAAAAAAGCAGACAACAAAATGCCAAAAATCCCGAAACAATGGAACAAAACAAGTCAATACACAAAATCGAAATAAACTCAAATGATAACTTACGATACATGAGAGGAGGCAAATTCAGGAGCAAATTTTGACGGAGGAAGCCCATCCGCGTTCAGCCTTATGCTCAATTGTGATTTTGATCAACTTAAATCGTTTAGTCGAAGTTGGGGCGATTTTTGGGGTTGGGGATTAGGGTTCTAATGTTTGGCGACAATTTTGGGGGGACGATTTTTTATTTTCCCTCGTTTTATTGGCAGGCGTGTGGGTGTACTAAACCACGTTAGAGCCACATAGGTGCGACGTGGATTTCTGGGCCAAAAAAGGAAAGAAAGTCCTACTTTTGATCGTTTTTTAAAACCTGCAGGACTATTCATATTTTTTGCATTCCGTCGGGACCAAAAATGTTACCCCCTTATACCTGTGGGACTAATTTTGAATTTTTCCCGACGACAACCTGCAAGTCTATTATATAAATTTAACCACTTTTTAACCCCTTTTTTACAAGGTATTATATAAATTTAACTCTTTCACCTATCACTATACCATTGTTTTAAGATTATTATTAATCACTAATGTGCCAAGTTGATGATACGCTCAAACCGACAACTGGAGTACTCTGGTTGTCCGAATGAAGTTGATGATGTGTAAAACAAGGGTTGGGAGGGATTCCCAGTTTAAGCACTCAGATGCTAAAGTCAGTTTCATGAATATGGTATATGGTAATTAATGATCAAATGTTATGGGGAGAAGAAGTTTATGGTCATATCTTTCTCCATTTTAGGTGATGACTACTTTGTTACCCAAGAACCTTATGTGTTGTTTCCCAAGAACCCTTGTTGCCGAAGAATTCTAGGTATCCTAGAATTCTTTTTGCCCATGATCTGTTCATATTTGACCTTTTCCACACGTGGTTCTCATTTCTTTTTTTTAGGTCTTTTCCCTCATAGGTCACTCTGTTGTGGTCCATAAATCTTCCTGAAGGTCATCAGTTGGCACGTATTCGAGTTGTCTTCGGTCCTTGGCCCGAACCTTTACGTCCATAAGCATGATCGAGATGGTCGACCTACCTGACCGAGTTGAGTAGCTCGGTCATTTCTGATCTGTCGAAATTAGTCCAGTCGAGCTAAGGATGCATTGGACCTAGACCGACTTGAACCGTTCAACCTCTGCAAATGGCTCACTCATGAGGTGATGGACCTAATCCAGACGAGATGGGGTTATATCATTTGCCGCCCTCCCCCCCAACCTACTCCAAGCAAGCTCGAGCTGTTGTTTGATTGGTGAAGGATTAGCAGATGTGACATGTTCTAGGTTGTCGGATGTAATAAATATAGATGTGAAAGGTTGCATAAGAATTTGAGATGTCATCTCGATAGGGGCATTCTTGAATCGCGCATATGATTTGGACTGTTGATTGATCCCTCATCTAAGGGCCATTAGTGAACCTGCTCGATTATAAACACCTTCTATTTTATCTCTAAAATACTTTTGCCATTTTATTTTTTTTTAACTCATGATTTTCAATTTTCTGTAATGTCACTGTGCACAATTCCTTCTACCAGATCCGCTTCTGACCACGAGTTTTTCATCGCCATGGGTAAGTGTTTACGGATAAATTTAATGCTTTGAGTTTGTCTTCTATTCCCAGTTTGTCGATTTGACTTTGAATTATTTCTATCCAAGAATTTTTTGTTTCTTTTGAGCGAATTGTTGCCTTGATTTCGTATTTAGAATTTTTGAACACCTTACACATTTTTATTTCGAGTTGTGTATTAGATATGTCTAGCTCGAACTCGAACAATTATGTCAACCAATTGATTGACAAACATGTAGGATCGCCATCGGTACAAAGAGTATGTCGTCAACTAGCTAGCTCTTACAGAACAAACTGGTCCTTCTAGAGGACTAAGGATGTGATTGGATATAAATTTAATTTGGTTTTGATTGGTTTTTTCGGTAACTATAGTTAATTTTTAAAATTATGGTATGATTAGTTGTTAGTGGAATTTTGAGTTTATATTAAAATAAAATAATTAAAGTTGATTTGATGTAAAAGTATGAGAGAGTGGATGTGAAGTGATAATTAGTTAAAATTATGTGAGTAGATGAATAGTGTATTAAAGTTGATGTGATTTGTGAAAATGATTGATTGATATTATTTAATTATATTAATAATATAGAGTATGTAAAGTTGTGTTAAAGTAGTTAAAAAAAGTTATTGAGTTAGATAAATCAAATCCATATCCAGTCGCACTCTAAGAGATGAACCTGATGGCGAGGTAGATTTGGATAAGCTCGACCAAGCTCAAGCTTCTCCGATATAGAGCTCATTCCCCAAGGTATACTTTCTCATATCGTAGCTCGTACAATGCAAGTCGTTGCCCCCATTCCTAACCTAGATCCCTCGCTTGAAACTTTAGCCTACCATGTATCTTCTATAGTTGTAGCCAAAATAACAAACATAAATCCGATCTGTTGTGCTTCTATAGAAGTGCTCGATAACTTCCGTGTACTGCGAAATGTTAGATAACAAGGAGCTGCGAACTCCTTTGATAAACCGATGTGTATACCAATCCTCTCGAGGATTTTTGTACCTTTTTTATAGACCAAATAAATAGTGGTCTCCTCTTTCCCATTCAGTATGAACTGTTAACCCTTAGTGGATTGTACAACTTGCCTATTAACCAATTCTCTCTCAACTCTATTCGTTTGATGACATCCTTCATTATCGTCTTTAAATGTGTGTTCAGGGAATTCTTGCCCAAACTATTTATCTAGTGTTACAACATAAAGCTCCAAAAGGGCACTCATTACTTGACTGCCAGAAATAACGCCAACTTCCCCAACTTGCACCCCCATCTCTAGGAGTTTTGAAAAAAAAAAAAAGGTTGTCGTCCAAAGAAAGTGCATCTTGGGCCAAGCCAGAAAAGAGGGCCGCTCATTCATGACATGAGTACCCAATTCAACCGAGCTAGGGTTATATCAATCACCAACGAAAAATTTTTAATATTTAATTACACTTTGTAATAATTAAAAATTTTAATGTAAAGGCGTGATTGGCAATTAGTTTTTATTACAAAAGTTACAAGTTAGACCAAAATTGATAAACAGATGGAAATAATAAATATCAAAATTGATTAAATTGAAACATATATCTAGGGGGAGCAACGGTGCGGTTTGGNCCTAGCAAAAAAAAAAAAATAAGAGAACCGCACAGCAACTTGGAAAAAATTGAACCGAACTTTTTTACACTAAAATAATCGAACCGAACCACACCGAAATGCACGATTCGGTCGGTTTTCAATCTTTTCTTAATTTTTTTATACATTTTATTTAATTTGGTGCGATTCGGTCCAAAACCGCACCGAACCGAACAAAACCGAGAACCGAACTTATGAAAACCTATAACCGCACCGGACCACACCGTGTGATATAAGAAAAAAATCGAACCGAAAATTTTATACATTAAAAAACCGCACCGAATTGCACGGTTCTACTTGACTAATCGATTTCGGTTCGATTTTGCTCACCCTTACATAGATCTAAAAAAAGTTGACGTACAACTATGATTTTTTCCTATTTACAAACCATTCTCCCCTATTGACTACATGGATGAAGGTCAAATACCGCGTGATGAGTCGTTTGCTGTTGCAATATGTGACAAAGACATTGCCCAAATTGCAGGCCCATAAATTAAGCAAATAAACTCATACTTCAACATCAAAGAATAATTCTAGGCTTCCAAATTCATAGCATGAATTGTTAGACTGGTCATATTTCCACTCTTACATATCAAAACATTTTTTCTTATGCCTCATCAAAACTGGGGAACAAGCAAAAGAACCCATTTTGCCAAATCAACAATACATAATCTTAGAGGAAAAAAAAAATTACTCATCAAAACTTTGCATCTAGGGCTTCCGGGTCCTAAACTAGCTGTACATGGGAAAAGGCTGCAAATAAATGTGTGTAATGTAAAAATCTGCACCGGAATCGGGCAGTTGTATCATCGGCAATCAGCTCCAACTGCTTCGTAAATAGACTTGAAACCATCTCTCTCTAAGCATTCGGCAAGTTCATTCTAAGTAAAAATCAAGAAAAGGCGCCTTGAGAAAAAAGGGTAAAACTAGTACATGTTATAACAAATTGTAAACGATCATAAGATGGAAGTTAAAAGTCACATTTTACATGCAAAATCCAAAGATTTGTTACAAACAAAAAGCATGTTATAAAATGCAATGTCAAGTAATTTATCCATCCGTTTAGAGATTAGTCCATTCATCAAATGTATCTAAAGACTGTTTTGTTTTGTTATTCGGGAAATATTAATTACTGTTTACCAGAACCAAGTTTCTAGCACAAAAACACTATTATGGATTCTAATTCCAGTAGCACTAGAGGGTTGACTACAATAGTGCTGAATGAATCGCAAATCCATCTTTTTCAGATGCTTTCAAATATCACATACATTTCAAAGTCACCATAAGATCCGAACCAAGTCATTATTTAAATATTAAGTGCCATTTCTCCTCGAATGCTTTTCTATTTTTTTCCTTTTCATGTAATTACTGCACTACATTACTAAAACCGCAATTCAGGCTCACCACAAATTCCTCTATAATGTTAACTTTTTTATGCCACTCTTCAAACTACAGGCATTCGACTAACGTTTTTTCTATTTCGAAGGAAAAAAAGAAAGAGTATCTTTCTACCTTTATCTGAGGTATTAGGGCAGGTCCTCCATAAGCAAATGCAGTATATAACTGAACAAGGATTGCCCCTGCTCGTATTTTCTTGTAAGCATCCTCTCCACTGAACAGTTCATTTTGGGGGTAAATTCACCGAAAAGCTATGTCATAGTAATGGTTAAACACACACTAAACAGAAGTTACCTGCTCACACCTCCACATCCAATCAACGGAATTCTTCCCTGTTACAATACAAAGTCAAATCGATAAAATGCACTAAAGGTGAGACACAATTTTTAATCAGATTTTATTTAGATAAAATGTTTTATCTAACTGTTGGGTGTATACAAAAATAGGATCTGAACACTTGCAGATAATTCGCCTAACAACAACACAACAGCAATATTCAAAGCCATGGAAATGAAGTACACTGGAATCAAATCACCTTTGTAAGACTATACATGTCCTTGAGTATATTTGTGGACAAGTTAAAAAGTGGTTTTCCACTCAAGCCACCAGTTTCCTGAGCCACTGGATTTTGGCTTACGGCATCTGGTCTCTGAATAGTTGTGTTTGATATGATCTGCAAACATAAAATTGAAAATTTTCCGAACAATGTCTTCTATCACACAATCATCTCCCACGTAGATAATTGGTTTCTAAAGTGGTATAGTTAAAGTGAAATCTGCTGTTCAAAATTAAGATAACATCACACATTCGTGATGACCTCAAACCACGTGTCATAGTAATCTAAGTGGATAATGAACAAAATAAGCTTTTTCATGGCGTAAAAAATATCTTGGAAATTAAGTCTGCATATATTAATATTACTCCCTCCAATAGAGAAGTGTCCTATGATATCTCACTAAGCTAGCCATGCTCATTCATGAAATTAGCTCGCTTAAGGCTTAACGTTGTGTTGAAAGATAGCTTCTTACTAAGTTTATGCAGGAAGCCAGTGAGAAATAAGATAATGGGCATGAAAGATCACATCATAAGGGTTGGGAAAAATGGTTAAGGAACTATAAAGAAAAGGAAAAGCTTACCAATCCATCTACTCGAAGAGCAAGAGCGACCTACATATGCAGAGAGCATGTCATTCAATGCATTCCAGACAGGAAGATATAATTAATAAATAAATAAATAGTAGTGGCAGTAAAAATAATATGCGAAAATATATTAAAAAGGAAAAAGAAAATTATATGTGCATACTGCCGCAATATCTTCGAGATCCTGTTTAGACAAGTCTGGAGCAATTTTCACAAGCAAAGGTGGTGGGCCTTCCTCTCCCCATTGCATTTCATCACGAGCAGCTTGAACCTACAGAAATTATAGAATCAAAATTCTATCAATCCTTCATGTGTGTCCATACCATCTAAATGTACATTGGTCGACTGTGGAAAACACACACACACACAAGACCATTACCTTTTTCACAAGGTCTTTTAATTGTTTTCTACCCTGAAGTTGCCGCAGTCCCGGAGTGTTGGGGGATGAAATATTGATAACCTACAGAATCAGAAAATTATAAACCATAAGTTCAATTTAAAGAGTCAAATTCACATCTTAACTAGT
This sequence comes from Striga asiatica, assembly GCA_008636005.1. NCBI lineage: Eukaryota > Viridiplantae > Streptophyta > Magnoliopsida > Lamiales > Orobanchaceae > Striga > Striga asiatica. The sequence goes on along the minus strand of BKCP01012848.1, from coordinate 298,097 downwards.
AAATTCAACTAATAAATATTTAGAAGTTAAAACTACTTACAATGCAGATCATACTCAGTGCAGCTTAAATCAACAAAACATATATAAAACAGATCGTACAATTTACATTATGCTGGAGAGTATAACCATATAATAAAACAATAAATATACCAAGTAATCGGCATACTGTGACAAAGTGTGAACTCCTTGCACATAATCAGCTGCAGCATCCTCGCTCGTCTTATTCTTTCCTAAATTAACCCCAAGAATACCAGGACCTGCTTTCCCTCCATGAATGACCTCCTCTTCAGTGAAAGATGAGCTGCTCGAAGTTTCCATTTTCCTTTTACCATGTTGGGCGCCCAGCCGCTTTGCTACAGCAACAATCCCTTCACTATTGAAGCCACATCTATTGATGATAGCACTGTAATATCAAATGTAAGGACCAGTTAGAATAAAAATCGCATTAATTGAATGCACATTATGAGGGTTTTTGGCTTAGGAAGCTTTCTGAAAGCTGTTATAAGCTTCAACATTTGATAAATTTGAAAATAAGTTGTTTGATAATGTATGACATGGAACTTTCAAAATGGTAATAATGGAAATTTTGGACTCAAATAGAATATTATAAGTTGAAGGACATAAAAAAAAAGTAGCAGTCCATTTTTTTTTTTAAAACAATTTACAAGATATCCTTGGCTGAGCTCATGGACTCTTCCAAACGTGCTCTAAGATGTTTACGAGCTTAAAAGATCTTTTAATCTGTTTAGCAAACTACAAAGATATATTAGGTGCTTCTAAGTTGTTTTTCAAGAAGGTGGTGTACCCCAATCTTTTTTTTTTTTAACAAAAGAGAGATTATTTGAACGGCTTCCATTAAAATTTAAAATTTCACCATCCTCACTGCAAAGTTCCCATTACTATCATCTTATAAGCTCCAGTATAATTCTCCGTTAAAGCTTTTAAATACATCTTACATATTTATGAGCTTATAGAATCTTATAAATAAGTTCAACCAGACATCCTAGAGTATAAATTACCCAACAGTTGAAGAGAGCTCATCAGCTCTTCAAACACGTCCTAGAGTAACAGCAACACAAACCAAGGATAATATATATATATATATATATATATATATATATATATATATATATATATATATATATATATATATATATATATATATATATATATATATATATATATATATATATATATATATATATATATATATATATATATATATATATATATATATATATATATATATATATATATATATATATATATATATATATATATATATATATATATATATATATATATATATATATATATATATATATATATATATATATATATATATATATATATATATATATATATATATATATATATATATATATATATATATATATATATATATATATATATATATATATATATATATATATATATATATATATATATATATATATATATATATATATATATATATATATATATATATATATATATATATATATATATATATATATATATATATATATATATATAATGCGCTAAATTATGCTTTTAGATAAGGAAGATCGACCGAAAAAACTTACAATCTTACCCTTCCTTCCGTAATCTAAATATACGAGGTTTTGGATTGCCCTCCTGTGGAACTGGAGTGACTGACCCAACCTCCACAAAACCAAAACCTAATCCAAGCAAGCCCTCGACAGCCTCAGCATTTTTGTCGAAACCAGCAGAAAGACCAATTGGATTGGAAAACCTCCTTCCCCAAACTTTGAGTTCCAATATTTGCGGATCGGCCCTTTTCTCAATCGGGACCCACCCACGGGCTGCAGCAGATACTGCTAGTCGGTGGGCCACTTCTGGGTCGAGAAATGCAAATAAAGGATTCACTAGTTTTGTTGCAGAGAATAGCCAGCCACTGCAATTACTCAAGATATGTCAATACTACATTGCAGATGCTGTTAAATGCCTGAAAGTGACTCATGAAGGCTTAATGGTAACGTATATGCATTAAAAAATGTTGTATTCATAATTTTAGAGTTTGAATTCAAATGAAATCAAATTGGAGGTCTACCTTAATGATTGGAAATATACCTAGATATGAATAATTAACAAAACTGAATGTTTAAGGTCAAAATCTAGTTTCGGGCCATGCATAGTTGAGTGATAGAGAATGATCTTGAGTTAAATTAGTTTCAAGCTTGTGAGTAGACACATACATATGCAACTACAATAAAAGATTTTATGGAAGTAGAATAAACCTGATATGAATTCGGGGATGAAAAATCGCACAAAATAAGGATAACATACTCAGACCAGACATCCAACTTTCAAACTAACTTGTGAAAATTGCGAACATAAAAGTAAATGGGTGCCATCTCAAGCTCATAGTAATTCAGAAACCAGCTTCAAGCTTCAATAGTATCCAATCTCTTTCTCACTCAAGCAATACAAACAAAAGTTGCATTTCACGAGAAAACTAAGAACAACAACAATGATGATGATGATGATGATGTTGATGATGAAGATGAAACAATTACAAACATGAGAATCCATTGCATACCAGAAAGTCGCTTCATCTACAGTACTTGCATATGCACCTCCACCTATGAGTAGCCCTATAGCAGCTCCAGTAAATAATCTACCCTGGAGTTCACACGTGGAATCTAAGCATTCTCAATAAAAAGATAAAGTACATAGCAGTTCACTCAGTCGTTTGTAGTTACTTTTATGCAAGATTTTATTTGACCAGACAAATATTAAAATTCAGAATAGAACAAACACAAGTTCAATAGTGCAAAGCTTTTCTTGGTGAAGAACTAAAGTGAAAAAGCAATACGGCAACCGAACACACACACACACACAAAGAACGTAAAACTAAAGCTCAAATAAGTGGTATAATAGGAGGAAAAAGACGGACTTTCATGAGAAGGAAATGCCTTGCAACCAGAAACCACGGTATCAAAGCTTAATACATCTCCTTTCTTTGGATAAAAGTAGGCTCAGAATTCACTTCCGGCATAAACCATTTTCAGATTCCCAAAATAATATCGCATGTTTACACAAGAAACAGGCAATTAAAAGTCTTCCGCACGCACGGCGTTTACAGTGTAATATATTATACAAAAACATAAAACAGAAGTAGAAGTTACCTTTTTCGGAAAATGAGGAACTTTTTTGGGAATTTTGGGTGGAGTGCTAGCAGTGCCGGCTGAAGCACTAGTGCAGAAACAATGCCTGAAGTAATCGTTGAATTTAACCTTATTCCTATGCATACAGTACTCTTTCCTGAATTTCAAAGCAACCCTCATCGCCATTTTTCAGTCCGAAAAAATAAGGGGTTGCGAAATGCAAAATTTCCAAAACAATTATAGAGAACCCGCTGAAATTAAGAAGGGTTTTACGCAAAGATTAGTTGCGAGCCGGAGAGCGAAGGAGAATCTGTGGGATTCGCACGCGCAGCATAAAGGGTTATATTGATATAATTTTTGTTGATTTTGATTGGATTGTTTGTATTGGTTTGGTTAAATTTGAAAAATGTTGTAGGGTTAGTTGTTAGTAGATTTTGAGTTTATATTAAATTAATATTTAAAATAAAACAATTAAAGTGGATTTGGTGTGAAAGTAGGAGAGAGATGATTTAAAGTGATGGTTAGTTAAAATTATGTGAGTTGATGAATAATGAATTAGGGTTGATGTGAAGTATAAAAATGATTGGTTAATATTAATTACTTATATTGATAATATTGAGAATAGTGGGGTTGATTTAAAGTTGAGCTAAAAAAAGTGATTAGTTAAAAATGATTGAATTTTTTTGAAATAACTTGTATCTCAACATCTTTGTGTTTACTGTCATCTTTTAGTCTTAATATAATATAGTGTGTACATTTTTAAGGGAGCTTTCTTTAAAAATTCTCAATCCTAATTCTAACTTCCAAGTCAGTCCCTAGGCTAATTTTTTCCTACTTCACTCTCTACCCCCCTAATCATCTTCCATTTAAATCCCCCCTATTAAAAAAAATGACAAAGAAATTTATATATGACATCATCCCACTATCTACATTATTAAATTATTTTTGTTACCTAAAACATTTCTTTCCCCACTCTTCTTCCCCATTCTTCTTTCCCGCTATTTTCTTCTTCATCGCCGGCGTGAAATTTTTTATTTTTTTTTTCGCAGCTTCATCTCGGTGGCGAATACAAACCAGACCCTGGGGCTTTTATTGGAAGCAACAAATCCGGCAGCCTTAGGGCTTTTTTCGGCCGAAAATCCCTGTTTTTCCGGCCGAAAATTGCTACTTCTCTGTCCGAAAGTTCCTATATTTTCGGCAAATTGTGGCTTTTTCCGGCGAAAACTTGAAGTAATAAGTAATGTATGTATTATATGAGAACTTTGGAGTCCAAAAATTGTCTTTAATTCATATATTTTTGTTTGATTTGTGAAGGATTGAATTTTAAATATTATTGTTTATATTTACCCTAAAACAAATAAAGTGGTCATAATTTTTTTTTTTTTTTTGTTCATGTATACAAAATTTATGCTATTGTTAGGTTATGTTAGGTGTTATTGACCATAAAACAAAAAAATAAGATAAAAATAATCATAGTACCACTATTCATGATTGTGTGTACCTCTGTTTGGATATATAGTACTACTTTGCTCACTGTTGGTACCATCTGTGCTGGAAAATGTGAACATTATTCTTTTTTAATCCAATTATTTTTAGATATATGGAAGGGGCACAAAAATTCCTATCTCTCTGTCCGAAAATTCTTATTTTTCCGACAAGATTGTGACTTTTTCCGGCGAAAACTTCAAGTAGTAAGTAATGTATGTATTATATGAGAAGTTTGGAGTCCAAAAATCATCTTTAATTCATATATTTTTGTTTGATTTGTGAAGGATTTAATTTTGAATATTGTTGTTTATATTTACCCTAAAACAAATAATGTGATCATAATCCTTTTTTTTTTGTTCATGTATACTAAATTTATGCTATTGTTAGGTTATGTTAGGTGTTATTGACCATAAAACAAAAAAATAAGATGAAAATAATCATAGTACCACTATTAATGATTGTGTATACCTCAATTTCTTCTATTAATATTTATTTGAAATATATTTATTAACTATATAATAAAATAAATATAATATTATAATTAATAATTAAAGTTAGGTAGGTTATATATATTAATTACTATTTGATCATGTGCACATGCACAGATCAAAATAAAATGAAGTTTTATTAATGGATAGTCCAATAATTATAATATTTTTTTTAATTTTATATATGGAATGTTGCACCTAAATGATTTTAATTGCATTATATATGGAATATTGTGGTTGTGATATATATTAAGGATGATTTTCTACGATTATTGTGGTTGTGGTTGTGATATATATTAAGGATGAAAAATAGTTGAATAAAACAAATATGTAGAATTTGGAGTAGTCATGTGTGATGATTCTATGAGATGAAGTGTGTCATTCAATGAAATGAAGTGTCTTCGTAGTGTTTTCTCATTAGTGTGTCGAGTTCATGACCATTCTAGGATTAAACTCAACTAAAAACATTTTAAATCTTGTATAAACCAATGTGAGAGTGATTACGGGTCATGTAAACATCATTCGAGGCCGAAATTCGGTATTTTTATGTGTTCATTACAAGTGGTACTAAAGACCCAATATCAGGTACTGCAACAATATCAAACTGGTACTATCTTACTCTATGTCTGGTACTACTTTCTGTAAATGTTGACGAAAATTGAAATAATCCATTTCCGTTCACAAAAGTAGGTATTAATCGATGAAAAACATGTATCACGTAGAAGAAGATGTGGTGCTATTTTGGCTAAAACATGTACTATTTTAAGAATCGTGACTTCTCTAATCCTTCTTGTCTATCACGACACGTGGATCGCTCACGCATGAATTGGATGAAAAATAGTGGATATTATAACATATAGGCAGAATTTTGAGTAGTCATGTATGATGATTCTATGAGATGAAGTGTGTCATTCAATGAAATGATGTGTATTAGTAGTGTTTTCTCATTAGTGTGTCGAGTTCATGACCAATTTGCGATTAAACTCAAATTAAAACATTTTAAATCTAATATAAACTATGTGACAGTGATTATGGGTCATATAAACATCATTTGAGACTGCAGTTCGATGTTATTTTATGTTCGTCGGAGTTGGTACCAAAGACCCGATATCTGGTATTAAAACACCATAAAGCAGGCACTATCTTACTCTAAATCTGGTACCAATTTTTACAAATGTTGACTAAAATTGAAGTAATCCATTTGCGTTGACCAAAAATAGGTACTGATTGATTAAAAACAGGTACTACGCAGAAGAAGAAACGGTACTATTTATGTCAAAAATGGTACCGTTTTAGTAGTTGTGATTTCTTTAATCCTCCAATGCTACCATGTCACGTGGATCGTTGACGCGTGAATTGGATAAAAATAATGGAAGTTGAAACATATAGGTAGTATTTGGAGTAGTCATGTATGATGATTCTATGAGACAAAATGTGTCATTCAATGAAATGAAGTGTATTAGTAGTGATTTCTCATTAGTGTGTAGAGTTCATAACCATTTTACGATTAAACTCAATTTAAAATATTTTAAATCTCATATAAACTAATGTGAGAGTGATTAAGGGTCATATAAACATCATTTGAGACCTAAATTCGGTGTTTTTATGTCTTCGTTACAGGTGGTACTAAAGACCCAATATCTGGTACTAAAACACCGAAAGATGGTACTATCTTACTCTAGGTCTGGTACCAACTATTGCAAATGTTGACCACAATTGAATAATCCATTTTTTTGACTAAAAGTTGGTACTAATCAATCAAAAACAGGTACCATGTAAAAGAAGATGTGGTACTATATTGGCTAAAATAGGTACTATTTTAAGAATCATGATTTCTCTAATTCTTCAAGTCTACCATAACAAGTGGATCGTTCACGCGTGATTTAGTGAAATATAGTGGAAGTTAAAACATATAGGTAGAATTTGGAGCAGTCACGTATGATGATTCTATGGGATGAAGTGTGTCATTCAATGAAATGAAGTGTACTACTAGTGATTTCTCATTAGTGTGTCTTGTTCATGACCATTTTATGATTAAACTCATAGAAAATCTCATAGAAAATAATGTGAGAGTGATTATTGGTCATATGATTAAACATTTTAAATCTCATAGAAAATAATGTGAGAGTGATTATTGGTCATATAAACATCATTTGAGACCGAAATTCGGTGTTTTTATGTGTTCATTACAAGTGGTACTAAAGACCCAATATATGGTACTAAAACAGCGAAAGATGGTACTATCTTACTCTAGGTCTGGTACCAATTATTACAAATGTTGACCACAATTGAATAATGCATTTTTGTTGACCAAAAGTTGGTACTAATCGATAAAAAACAGGTACCACGTAGAAGAAGATGCGGTACTATATTGGCTAAAACAGGTACTATTTTAAGAATAGTGATTTCTCTAATCCCTCATGTCTATCATGACACGTGGATCGTTCACGCGTGATTTGGATGAAATATAATGGAAGTTAAAACATATAGGTAGATTTTAGAGCAGTCATGTGTGATGATTCTATGAGATGAAGTATGTCATTCAATGAAATGAAGTGTATTAGTAGTGATTTCTCATTAGTGTGTCGAGTTCATGACCATTTTACGATTAAACTTAATTTAGAACATTTAAATCTCATATAAAATAATGTGAGAGTGATTATGGGTAATATAAATATCATTTAGGTCCGAAATTCAGTGTTTTTATGTGTTCGTTAAAAGGGGTACTAAAGACTCAATATCAGGTACTACATCAACATAAAAGTGGTATTATCTTACCCTACAACTAGTACTACTTTTTGTAAATGTTGACCAAAAGTGAAATAATCCATTTTCCTTCACAAAAGTAGGACTAATCGATCAAAAACAGGTACCATGTAGAAGAAGATGCGGTACTATTTTGGCTAAAACACGTACTGTTTTAGGAATCATGATTTTTTTAATCTTTTATGTCTACCTTTTCACGTGGATCGTTCACGCGTGATTTCGATGAAAAATAGTGGAAGTTAAAACATATAAGTACAATTTGGAGTAGTCATGTATGATGATTCCATGAAATGAAGTGTATTCATAGTGTTTTCTCATTAGTATGTCGAGTTCATGATCAATTTACGATTAAAGTCAATTAAAAACATTTTAAATCTCATAGAAACTAATGTAAGAGTGATCATGGGTCATTTAAACATCATTTGAGACCAAAATTCGGGGTTTTTATATGTTCGTTACAAGTGGTACTGAAGACCCAATAGCCGGTACTAAAACACCATAAAACTGGTACTAATGTGAAGAAAATAAGTACCAGTACGAATACAAATTGGTATCAGTTTAAAAACACAACTTCCTTAAATGAGTTCTAACGACTAGAAAATGAGTACTTTTGCAGCAAAAATCTGGTACCAATATTAAGAAAACATGTATCATTAGGAATCAAATCAAAAAAATCCAAAACATCATTCATTAAACTACTTTGTCCACAAACCATGATCCACAAAATTACAATCATCCATCAAACAATCGAACTGTCAGACTACTTGTCCACAAACCACAAACCATCATCCACAACTTCACACCATCAAGGAAGATTTCACAACATCATAGCAAACTTTTCTAACAATTCTACCACATGCTTTCTCTTCAAAAGCTTCTTATTGACCCGACCCCAACCGTCGAATAAAGCTTTAGATTCCAAACTCATATCTAAGTCTACACTTAGACCACCCTGTCGTAGCAAATAGGCAATACAAAATGAATCATATATTATTTAATAATAATGAAAAAAAATAAAATTAAATAAGAACAAGTACAGCAAAATTTGTCTTGGAGTACTACATATAAAAATATTCTTGATTGAAGAGAACAAAATGGAACAAAATATGCAGAAACACAAAACATTTATTTAATTGTAGTTTTCACATGGGATTGAACTACAGATATTGGAACTAAATGGAACCAACTCCAAACAAAATATCTCAGGATAATAAATCAAAATCTTTTGTCAAGAACTATGCAGAAAAAACAATATATGATACACATAAGATCAAGTTCAAATCATGCTATAGACAAAGAACACTAGTTCAATTTCAACTTTTACCANTTAAAAAGAACAAAAAAGTTTGAGACCATATCTTGTATGAATATGTGTGTATTGGTGCATTTAGGGGTTTAGGTCTACAAACAAAGCAAATCCACGTTTTCCCTATAAAATTAATTACCATCACCCATACAACAACACCACTTTTCTTAATCTCCCTCTATTCTCAGGTCAATTTAATTTAATAGCCCCTGCGAAAAGAAATTGTGTGCATGTGTAGCATCATACACGAGAAAATCCATTGATTTTGACAAATTCTTCCAAGCATTTTATAGTAAATTTATATAAAACTTCAGACACATCACTCCAATGTCACCATCTCTAAGTATTTTGGTTATCTTTCCTCATTCAAACTAACATATTAGTCAAAAGCCCTGTTAAACTTTCCTGTCCATTGAAGACAGCCTCCATCATGATAATAATCCATTGTACTTGAAGATAATGACAATAATCAATTAGAATTTACCCAAGATATTAAACCCATTGAAACTAAACCACCATTTGATTACACCAATTGCATGAATCCAACAGCATTGGACATTCTTGAAGCAATTTAAATACATTCAAAACTCAATATATAGCTGAAAAAGAACAAAGGCGCCCGTCGACATCAAGCTCATACCATTTTGAAGTCTCGAAATTCAGAGTTGAGCAAACCCCTCAATTTACCCCTCAACAGAATTGAAAGCCCTAAAATTTTCGAATTCAAGACAAAAATGAAAATTGTGAACAAAGCCCTAAATTGAAAAAAGCCCTAAAATTAGGAAAAAAAAAACCTCAAAAATTAGAAATTACCCTTGTGTCGAGGAGGAGGACGGTTTGTGCCCGTCGGATGGAGATTTCTTTTTCGAGCGGCCATTGCTTCCCGCCGGAGAGAGACGAACGGCCATTGAGACAGAGAGAGATACGGAGGCGACGGGAAAAAAGAGAGAGAGGGAGACGAACGTCGACGGAAAAAAAGAGAGAAAGGAAGGCGCAGCGATTTCACAAGAGACAGGAATTGAGAGAGGCGATTTCACAGAGAGAGAGAGAGAGAGACGGGAATAGAGAGAGAGAGCTGAAAAAAATGAGAGAGAGAATTGACAATTTTAGTGCAAAATAAATGAAAAATAATAATATTAATATATATATATATGGGGAGTGAAATGGAAAGACAAAATTAGGGGTAGGGAGTGCAGAGAGAAAAAAATTAAAAGGGGGACTGAACAGGAAGTTGAAAAAGGGAGGGGGGATTTAACTAGAAATTTCCGCATTTTTAAATGTAACTAGTGTTCGATAATGTAAAATAAAAATTTAATATATTATATGTGTGTATGTAATAATTAAAATCATAAGGTAGATAATGAACATATTACATTTTATATATTTTAACATTAGTAAATATTAAGGATATAAATATAAATTATTTGACTTACATATTATCTTTATAATGATCGCAATAATATAATTTCGTTGATTATGACTAATTAATTAGATAAGATATTATTAAAATTATTATTATAGCAATTATGTACGAAATTTTAAGAGGTTTAATCATGCCATAAAAAATAATTAACTAATTTTATTACAAAAAAAAAAAACTTGTTTAATGAATTAAAAATAAATAACAATTTCAATAAATAGTTTGAAAAAAAGTTGTAGAATAGAGTATCATTTAATTTGATTTTATGATTAGTTAGTATTGGCTATCATGAAATAAATAAACAAAAATATAATTACTTTATTAATGAAAACAAATTAAGGTGCCAATTGATTACCTACTCTCGTTTTTATTTTGCCAAATGAAGAATATTACATTAAAATATGTGCAACAATTTTTTGGGACAATGTGAAAAAAAAGGTTGATTTGTTATGGAATGATTTATATTACACATATAGTTGATCAAGGCTTCTTTTTTGTGTATTTAATATATAATATCTGATTAATCATATATGCTTTTTGTGTGCATATTATCCATTGGAAGAGATAACTGAAATTTTTTTTTAGTTGTTATTTATTTGAGCTTGTATTTTGTTTGAATGTAATATTGATGTGTAATTATTTTACATCTTTTCATAACATAACAGAAAAATTTGAAAGTAACGAATTAATTTTTTATTAAATTAAATCGGTTAGATTAAATTTTCTAATATATGATTTCAATCCAAGAATTAGAAATAAAATAAAATACAACTTAAGTGGGTGATAAAATGCAAATGACTAAAATCATGTAAGAAGGTTAGAAATTATATTACACATAAAAGTCGAATAATAGAGATTGTAACATTTAAATAAAAGTGAAATAAAGTAAAAAGGAAGAAAAGTATTAATGATAGAATTTTGTGACGTCTTTTGGCGGGAAACAAAAATATTTTTATTAATTGTTTTGCTTTCAATTATATATATAAATGTAATGTATATGTAAAAACTAATTAATAGTACAATTCATTTAATTGTGCGTGTGATTTGTACGAATTTATCACCATAATAACTACCTTTATTTAAGTCAAACATAGACACTTGTTAAAAATAATTAGTTATAAACTATTTATTAAGTATATAGTCATTATTATATAAATATATTTGGTAATATAATTTTATATGATTTTACCATTATAATGGTTATAATAATGAAAATATCAAACAAATTTGTTAGTATAGAGTTGTTATAATGTGTATTGTAGCCTAGGATAACGTCTTTATATACGTATCCATACTTTTGTGGTGAGTACCAAGGTTTTGAAAATCGAACCGATGAAGCTACCGGTTTAATGGTTCACTGGTCGAATCAGTGGTCGAACCGGTCGAACCAGTAGTTGAACCGGTCGAACCATTTTAATTAATATATAGTTTTTATTTTTTGTATGTATAATATATAATTTTATATATTTTTATCATTAAATTTTTAGTGTATGATGGTATTTTTCTAAATAAATGAAGAAAAAAATAAATAAATAATCTTGCATATTCTAATTATTTTAGCTACCATGCTTGATTCCAAGTGTAGGTTTATAGTCAATATGTATTATTTTACTTTCTTCATTTTTAGAAAAAGATTTTTTGATGGTTTTGGGCATGACAACATTCTTTAAGAATTTTTTAAGGCTTTATTTATTTTTTGCAAGTAAATCTCAATAAGACAAATGGCCAATAATTCCAACCATTAACAAAAAATTATGCTAACAAAAATTCAGCTACATCGCCCAACACATTTAGCTTATAATCAATTGCAAGCCAATATGTAATGCCCCACTTTTATTTTAAAGATTTACCGTACTTATTTAATAAGGATCACTATAAATTTTTCGCAAAATCTCAATTTAATAAAAACGTAGTGGGCGATACTTATTTCAAAACGAACATCAATACTCAATCAACCTTCAATACTTAGTCAAATATCAATACTCAATACTCAATAATAAACCTCGATACTCATTTCTGCAATCAATAATCATGATAACTAGAGAATACATCCTCTATCAATAATCCAGTACTCATTATTTGAATAACATAAATAACAATAAACAATTCAGATAGGCGGAAGCAATATCAATGATATGACCACCACTCGCATCCCTCCGTCGTGCCCGCAATACTAACCTGCATCAATGAAGAGCAGGTGGGGATGAGCACAGTTGGAATCCGTAGTGCTCACCACTATGCCATAATCAACAATCATAATATACAACTGATAATATCACAGCATGGTCACAAATCAATAACATATTCCATCTCCCATCAATAATATCTACTCATGTGCACATCTCTATAAAGCTACTGAGTGTCTTCGTATCGAACGCCTCCGTACAGGCCTTACATCGGCGCCCACTCAGTAGGAGTATCTGTCGATCGCCTCCGTACAGGTCTTACCACGACATACATATCGAAAGCCTTTGGCCACTACCCCGGTCTTACATACGATATGGCCTCCGTACAGGACTTAAGGAAGACTGCCCATCATCAGGCACCGTTAAGGGCATAAAACTCACATCGACGGGGATTGCCGTACCGACGGTCGTATTAACTCACATCGATAGGCTACCAGGTTCATACATGTATATGTACAATAATCACACCAATCTCAACATATATAAACACATATGGCATAGCAATTTTAAATAAAACCCAGAACAATAACTATTAGATTAGGGCATAGGATATTTTGAATAACCCATCTGGATATTGCAAGAGCTATAGCCAAAGACAGAGTTGAAGGAATTATGGCACAAGTTCAGCTCGAAGGACCTACAACAATTTATCAGGACCTATCACTGACTGCCCAAAACAAAACAACACATAAGGCACACATACTTAGCTGAAATCATATCGACTAAGTGACTCGTGGATTCCTTAACCGAGTTAAGAACTTTGGAGTGACTACTAGACCTCGACACAACTCATATACCTCAAATATTTCACATAAAACATGCCAACATTAAATTAATCCTATCCGAACCTAATCAACCGATAACCGAACATTTAAACTCCAAAATAAACAAAATTCGGAATCAGGAGTTAGGCTCAGCCAATAAACCTGAAACTTTGCCACATAATAATACATGCAAAAACACATAAACTCACCACGTTTCAGCCCTAAATTCATCCGGGAACATTTTTAAATAATTAAAACAAAAACGGCGCCAAAAATAGTTCGCTTAGCTACACTTCGAATTTTAATCTGAAATTTTAACACCACCTAAAACATCACAGAATATCATGTTCCTGAAAGTTTCAGCCCAAAACTTCAAGTGTACGATTTTTAGTGAATTTTACAAGTTTCTGACTAGAACCCATTTTCAGCATTTGAACTCGAAAAACACAAAAATAAATTCAGGGGCTTGGCACACATATTCCACATACTCAGAGACACAACATATCAAAAATTCAGCTCAAACGGATAACAACTCGATTTATGGTGAATTTATAACGATTCAGCAGCATGCTCGGTTTCGAAAAATCATATCTCTCTACATATAACTCGAAATGACTTCAAACCAAAACTAAACAATTTAGGACAACTCCAAGTACCTACAACTCCAGGATTTCCACGAAAATAACACGTTACAATCAGATTGACAATATTTGAAAGTGACGGCATTCACTTTGATATCCAATTCGCACATATTCAATAAAATCCTCACAATACTTATTCAATAACAACTCATTAACATATATTAACACATATGGTTCGAGATAACACGTTAAACGAACACATTCACATATTCGAGCACATAAAATATCACGTAAAAATAAATGAGACGGGTTAAGCCTTGTACCGTTCTCGAGGAAAATCGTTCGAACGAAACGAGGGGTCGCCGGGCTCAAACGTAAGGGCTGCTGTGCACCCAAGGTTCACCGGAAAGGGCGTCTCGGGGAGGAGCAGTCACGACGTCGGGTTGCTGCACTCGGTGATTGCCGGGAGCGAGCCGCTGTACGTCGCCGGAAGGAGCTTGCAACGAACGGAGGAGGATCGCCGGATTGCTGCGTAGGGCTGGTCGTGCGAGGTCGTCGTCTCCGGTTGGTCGCGGCGTTGCGACAGTGATGACGGGGTGAATCTCGGCGGTGCTGCAGCGGTTGGGGTCCGACGAACAGCGGGCGGTGGTGGAGGAGAGCTCTCGACTATGTTTCTACGGCTGAAGATCCTCGTCAGGTCGTTCACGGTGGTCGTTGGTATATATGAGTTGATTACTCTTTGTTTGTCTACGATTTTTGGAGAGGTTTTTCTTGCTGAAATTCAAGGTTAAAACTTTCTCTGTACATGCGAGCGCGAGAGAGAAAGACTTGAGGGGGAAGGAAATATAACATGGAAAATCCTTATTTGATAGGAAACTAATGGAATAATTGTGCCAATATTTATAAAATCAAATGGCATCAGTTTGAAATAGATAGGCTACGAAAGTGGAGGAAGATTTGAGCTAAAATCTTATCGAAAATTCAATCTCATCATTTAAATGCAAACAATGAAGCTTGGAGTACAAGACACCTCGAGGGTCGAGTGGAACAAAAATCGAATCGGGTCGGCTCAACGAAACGTATCGGCTCTCGGGCCCGACTACGTAGAATTAATATGGTTTTCGGGCTCGATAAATTTAATCGCACCAATAACTAAATAAACCAAACATATAATATATATTGATAATATACACAATTTAAATTTAAGAAAATAATATTAATATTAGTAAAATACAAATACATATTTTAATTAATATATAACACTTAGACAATTAGGCAATTAATTCAATATTTAGACAATCAAGCAATTTGAAAAATAATTCATATTTGACATTTAAATAACTTATAGCATTCAAACAAATAATAATATTAATAACACCTAAATATAAATAGTAACAATAATAATAATAATATTTAATCCTAAAAAAATTCCATAATCAAACGGGGCATTACAATCTATCCTCCTTAAAATATTTCCGTCCTCGAAAATACATAAGAACGCACAACTCAGATAACGACAGACTCAAACGAGAATTTCCAATCACGAGGTCCGGGCACCACCCTCCGGAACTCGATTTCGTTCCCATGAGTCCTATCGCCTTATTCTCGAAAGGCATGTACTCACATACAGGAACCAACCCGACTCGCCCATGCTCATATGTTTACCTTCTTGCTTGGAAGGGTGATCAGTCCTGCCCGAGCTCAGGCGTACATCCTCTTCCAAGGGTCTCAGTTCGGTTTAGCCTATACTCATGAGTATCAACGACTTGATTCGTACCTAACAGCACACAAGACCTCAACAGGTCGTTCGGTGTATTGTCAGCGTACTCCGGCCATCAAGGTGGACACGTGACGCCAAGTTTCAGTCTCGTACCCGAGTCACACTGATAACTTGCCCACGATTCCTTCATAGACCGTGCGTCTCCATCCAAGACCACAACATGGTACCACATACATAAAACTTGACACTATCAAGCTCACATTCTCATGATATCGACTCCACGAATCGATCGCAACCCTTATGCACAAACATAAGGCTTTACCCAAAGCAACATGACATTCCCGAATTGTCGACTCGAGAACCTCTCAAGTGAAACATAGGGACTCATCGACTACTATCCTTAATCCGAAATCATCAATTAAGGATTTTACACACATTTAGTGGGACTTGAAGCTCTCGGTTCAAGGTTCGAACAAAAGAGTTCAAATGGATAACCAAGTATTCCAGCATGAAATGGTTTCAACAATTCAGTAAAAACATCGATGGTTGGCCGTATACGCTGGCCTGGGGAGTTCGTGCGTACGGGTGATGGCGGCTGCAATTCCCATGCGAGTCAACGGTCGGCCGCGCGCAAGCCTCCTGTCTCTCTCTCAGCACGGTCGTGCGTGCTCGGCCACCACTTCGCGTGGCTTCACCCAGCCAGGGTTGGGGTTTGGTCCAGGTTTTCACAAGAAATTATAATTCAAGGCTACCAAAAAGGAATGGTCTTACCAAATTTTGAAAATTTTGGGGTCGACAAAACAATATATATTTCAGGCGTTTCTCAATTTCAAAAGTTTCAAAGAGTCTCAAAGATAGCAAGGTGCAAGTTCGAGCTCCAAGTCCACCAACTTTCTAAAATAACAAAACGCAAAACGCCACAGATCTAACGATATTCAAATTCTTAAGAGAACTCTCATGACGATTCTCCCTAAGTCAGTAGCTTCTACCGAGACATTAGATAGATAGCTCGCCTCGGCTCTTCCGACTAACAGCATCGGCCGACACGTCAGCTCTTCCTTGGGTAGCTAATCGTGTCAACAGCCTTAAACGAGCACATCTCACTTCCCAATCTTCACACCTGGAATTTGAACGTGAAGTTCCTCCCGGGATTTCGAAAAGAGGGAATTTTTACGATGAACAAGATTTAGAATAAGGACGGGTCTGCACTACGCGATGTGCTTGCTTCTGACTCGTCTATCCTCCTTAAAAGGCTTCTGCTTAATCTTTTAAGGTGGTAAAACACTCCATTCGGAACTCATTCCACGCAAGGAAAGAAAAGATAAACGAAAATTCTAAATTGCGATAATTGAATAACCAAGAGGAATCTCCAAAACACAATTCAAACTGTCTTGCGAGCAAAAGAAAATAAACAAGGTCTACCAAAAGTAAAGAGGAGTGAAGTTCTATCAAAAGAAGGAACAAATAATCATCTCAAGCCCGATATTTGGTCCACTGCTCAGCCTTGGCTCTGCTCGGCTTCGTGCTGGGTCATCGTGTATACCCGTGCTCGACCTCCTTCGCCAAACCTCGGTTGGGCCTGCTGATGCTGCTGCTGAAGTGGTGGGGGCTGCTCGGCATTCTGCTGCAGGGGCGGCGGAAGCTGGTGCTGCTGCTGATAAGGTCCTTGCTGCTGCCTCGGGGGTTTGGGGCATCTATTGGCAAAGTGTCCAGGACGTTGGCAGTTGTAGCAGAGTTTCTGGCCATAACGACACTCTCCGTAATGGGGCTTTCCACAAGTAGCACACTTCGGATACTGTTTCTGTGCGGTGTCATGTCTGTCTGATCCTCCGCGTTTTTCCTTTCGGTTATCTCGGTGGGAATCTGCCTTCCTCTTACCCGAACTAGAGCCAGACGTCGCTGAAGAAATGGGCTGGGCAGGAAGTACAGCTTGGACAGGCTGGGCAGCATGGTAAAAAGAAGGAACAGGATCAGTCGGGATGAGAAGGCTCTCTACTCCCTGAGCCCGACTGACGGTTTCAGCATAAGACATCGGTCCGTGACTCCCGACTAACTCACGGATCCTCGGATTCAGCCCTTTCATGAATTTACGGGCTTTCTTCTCATCGGTATTCACAGATTTTCCTGCAAAAAGGCACATGCGGTTGAAAGTACAGTTGTAGACGTCCACGCTGGTGCTGCCCTGCTGCAAGTGGTAGAACTTGTGCTCCATCCGATCCCAAAGACTCTGAGGAAGGAATTTGCCTCGAACCATAGCTTTCATATGCTCCCAAGTGAGAGCGTTAAGTTCTGCCTCTGACCTTCGGGACCAGTGGTCGATCCACCAATCGGAAGCATCCGCCTTCATCTGGAAAGCGGCGAGAGCAACACGCTGTTGGTCCGGAAGAGGGAGCACAGCGAAGATCTTATCTAGTTCCTTCATCCATTCCAGCACAGCTGTGGGGGCCTCAGACCCCGAGAAAGTGGGCGCGTGCATGTTCTGGAACTGGACGATGAGCCTCGTAAAATCCATGGCCGAAGGGGCCTGCTGACTAGGTGGAGATGGAGGCGAGGTTTGCTGACGATTGTGAGCATTGCGGACATTGCGATTGTTACGATTGGCCATAGTTCTACATTGAATAGGCCGGAAAGAAATTAGCACATAATAAGATTTAAATATAATAGGGAAGTCTAGAGTTCGCCATGAAACACTAGAGTTCAAATTTAAATCAAAGGTGGATACATCCTAAGCCCCGATTTGTCATACCAATAATCAAGCAATGCTCAATAATCTCAAAAAAAATCATCTAGGTACACATACCTGAGCTGGCGCGGCACGACGAGAGCGAGTGGTCATAACATATGGTCAAAGCATATAATCACATAATCACATATTGACCAGTCTACAGAAACGCAGACTGGCTCTGATACCAAACTGTAACGCCCCACTTTTATTTTAAAGATTTACCGTACTTATTTAATAAAGATCACTATAAATTTTTCGCAAATCTCAATTTAATAAAAACGTAGTGGGCGATACTTATTTCAAAACGAACATCAATACTCAATCAACCTTCAATACTTAGTCAAATATCAATACTCAATACTCAATAATAAACCTCGATACTCATTTCTGCAATCCAATAATCATGATAACTAGAGAATACATCCTCTATCAATAATCCAATATTCATTATTTGAATAACATAAATAACAATAAACAATTCAGATAGGCGGAAGCAATATCAATGATATGACCACCACTCGCATCCCTCTGTCGTGCCCGCAATACTAACCTGCATCAATGAAGAGCAGGTGGGGATGAGCACAGTTGGAATCCGTAGTGCTCACCACTATGCCATAATCAACAATCATAATATACAACTGATAATATCACAGCATGGTCACAAATGAATAACATATTCCATCTCTCATCAATAATATCTACTCATGTGCACATCTCTATAAAGCTACTGAGTGTCTTCGTATCGAACGCCTCCGTACAGGCCTTACATCGGCGCCCACTCAGTAGGAGTATCTGTCGATCGCCTACGTACAGGTCTTACAACGACATACATATCGAAAGCCTTTGGCCACTACCCCGGTCTTACATACGATATGGCCTCCGTACAGGACTTAAGGAAGACTGCCCATCATCAGGCACCGTCAAGGGCATAAAGCTCACATCGACGGGGATTGCCGTACCGACGGTCGTATTAACTCACATCGATAGGCTACCGGGTTCATACATGTATATGTACAATAATCACACCAATCTCAACATATATAAACACATATGGCATAGCAATTTTAAATAAAACCCAGAACAATAACTATTAGATTAGGGCATAGTATATTTTGAATAACCCACCTGGATATTGCAAGAGCTATAGCCAAAGACAGAGTTGAAGGAATTATGGCACAAGTTCAGCTCGAAGGACCTACAACAATTTATCAGGACCTATCACTGACTGCCCAAAACAAAACAACACATAAGGCACACATACTTAGCTGAAATCATATCGACTAAGTGACTCGTGGATTCCTTAACCGAGTTAAGAACTTTGGAGTGACTACTAGACCTCGACACAACTCATATACCTCAAATATTTCACATAAAACATGCCAACATTAAATTAATCCTATCCGAACCTAATCAACCGATAACCGAACATTTAAACTCCAAAATAAACAAAATTCAGAATCAGAAGTTAGGCTCAGCCAATAAACCTGAAACTTTGCAATATAATAATACATGCGAAAAACACATAAACTCACCATGTTTCAGCCTAAATTCATCCAGGAACATTTTTAAATAATTAAAACAAAAACGGCGGCAAAAATAGTTCGCATAGCTACACTTCGAATTTTAATCTAAAATTTTAACACCACCTAAAACATCACAGAATATCATGTTCCTAAAAGTTTCAGCCCAAAACTCCAAGTGTACGATTTTTAGTGAATTTTACAAGTTTCTGACTAGAACCCATTTTAAGCATTCGAACTCGAAAAACACAAAAATAAATTCAGGGGCTTGGCACACATATTTCACATACTCAGAGACACAACATATCAAAAATGCAGCTCAAATAATAATAATAATAACACATAAATATAAATACTAATAATAATAATAATAATAATATTTAATCCTAAAAAAATTCCATAATCAAACGGGGCATTACACAATAATAGCCCAAATCACTTCTTAAGCATCCCACATCGTAGTGACAAACGAAAATTCTTAGCAATATAAATGATTGTTGAATCTGCCATTTGCAAAGTGCAGCATTGAGCCGCTGGGCCATACAAACCGTTTCTAGTTTATTGGTTTTACCGATTTTTTACCGGGTCAAACTGTTAATGATTGATTTTTCTTCCCAGCGGTTATATGCCTCAAGTCGGACCGGTGTACTAGCCGGTTTCCGGTTCACCCGGTCGAATCGGCCGGTCCGGTCTGGTCCGATTTTCAGAACCTTGGTTAGTACAAGATATATTTTTTTCATATTCTTTAATGGTATCAGAATAGGATTAGAGTTCAAATATAAGCTTGGTCTTTCGTCGCTCGTCTCCACCCACTATCGACTCTCACCACCCCAGTCATCCTCTTCGGTGTCCCGAGGCGAGCCTTGGCCTAAAAAATCAGAATCGTTGCCAGCCATATCTCCATCGCATCACCGGAAGCTTCCGCCGGCGTGTGTCGCTCACCTCTGACTTTGTTCTTCACCACCTTTCAGCCGCCGACTCCTGTCAATGTTGCATACCTTTTGGTGTGATCAGATTTGTATTCGTGACCTCTTTAATTTCTGCCGTACTAATATCTTGTCTGATTTGTGATCCGATTCATAATTTTATTTCATCACCTTCGTGATATTGTTGGTGATTCTGATTTTGAATATGGATCGTCATGATGTTCATTCTCCTATCAGTGTTATTTTATTAGGAGATTATTATATTTTTTGGGCACAGTCTTTGAAAAGGTTTTTAATTGAGAGAAAATTATGGTGAATTATGACTGATGGTGTATTGCTACTTGTGCATCCGTCTCTTATAGAGAATACCAACTCCACCCCACAGGCTCTTACGACATATGTTGACAAGTTAGAGGATTGGGATAGTAAGAACCATCAGATTCTTACTTGGTTACGTAACACTTCAGTCTCTGTTATTTAGGTGCAGCTTGCCCCGTTTGAAAGTATGAAGTAAGCTTGGGATTTTGGCTGCTCGGTTCTATACTACTAACTTGGCTCACTATTATCAGCTTTGGATCACCTTGCATTCCACCAAGGAACAACCAGGTCAATTAGTAAATGAGGTTCTTGCACAAGTACAACCTATCCGGTATCGTCTCCGATAGGCTGAGATTATTCCAGATCATCTTCGTCTTGAGTATGAGAATGTTCATTCTTCTCTCTTACATAGTCATCCCTTGCCTACTCTTGATGTTGTTATTCAAGAGATCACTTTTGAGGAGACTCGTGCTCAGTTGGATAAGACATCACTTCTTGAGTTTGCATTAGTTGTGCCTACTTCTACTTCTGCTCCGTTACATCAATCTCAGCCGCCAATCTCTGGAAAATGTAGGATATGCAAGAGCTCTGGACATACTTATGCCACTTATCCTAAAGTGGAGTACCATATTTTCCATGCTCGGGACCATATTGCTCCAAACTGTCCAACCAAATCACAACGTTCGGGATGATCATCTTCCCGACATCGAGGGTCTCGTGGGTCTTTTTGAACTGCTACATCCTTACAACGATTCTCACTAATGATCCTCATCGCTCGTTTTACACTCTTCACGACATAAAAGTTATTCTCAAAAAGTTTATCCATTCCAATTATGCTATGTCTGCTACCATAAGTAAACCTCATTGGTATATTGATTCTGGATGTTGCAACCACATGACCTCTTATCCCTAGTTTTTGTCTTCCTCATCTTCTATAACTTCTTTACCTTCTATACATACTCCCAATGGTACTCATATGAATATTACTCACACTAGTCTTGTTTCTTCCCCTTCCTTCCATCTCCCTGACACATACTGTATTCCTGACTTGGCCTTGAATCTTATTTCTGTTGGTCAATTTGTTGAACAAGGTCTTAATGTTACATTTTCATCTCCTGATATTCAAGTTTAGGATTCAAAGACAGGACGACTTCTCAGGACGGGTCGCAAGACAGGCTGGTTATTTGAGATTAAGTCACTTCATGCCCCTCGCTCTTACTCATTTTCTGTTGTTGTCACCAATACCACCTTCCAGTGGCATCTTCTTCTTGGGCATGCGTCTTCAAATAAAGTTCGTTATTTATATAATAAAGGTTTTTTTAGGTCCATGTCATTTTAAGTCTTTTAGTTGTCTGTAAAGGTTTACTCTAAAAGCTCAGCCTTAAGTTTCTGACAATACCATTTTGAATAAAGAATCGTGTTTTAGTCAAGTATATATTTGCAGAATTATTTCTTTATGCGAACATATTTTCTTTAGTTTAAATTATAGATAATATGGTTTGATGTGTAGAATACAAAGATCATATTATCGGTGCCTTGTAAAATTTAAACTAATTGTTCGCAGCTTAGACTAAACTGAACTAAGTGTTATGAAAGGTTGTAGTGTCATTTTGAGTTAGTCAGTCTCAGACTAATGAATTACACTAGTACATATTGGATGAACAAGACGGACCTACGGAGGAGAAGATTATTTTATACTGACCAAGTAAATAATCTAGACCTCTGTAACTGTTACATTCTTTTAGCCCGTAAGACAATATAGACATGCATGTGTACTCGGTACTTGATTATTTGATTTACCATGGGTGAGACTTATTCCGGTAGGTCGGCAGACTCCGTATTTTGATAAGTAATGACCAAGTACAAGATGTGCTGTAGAGATTGTTTACGGTCACTGTGTCTTGAGCCGCTAGGTTGATGACGTCCTCGAAATGAGCTCAAGAAAGATTGTTATGTTAAGTTCTGCAGGAGGATTTGTTTTTGACATAATAATAAAGAACTGAGTGGTACTAGTTTTAGATGGTGATATGGGATACCATACTGAGTCGAGGTTGACCCAAAAAAGTTAACTGGACTGGGGGTTACATCAGGTCAAACGGAGGTCTTGTAGGTCG
Organism: Striga asiatica; assembly: GCA_008636005.1. NCBI lineage: Eukaryota > Viridiplantae > Streptophyta > Magnoliopsida > Lamiales > Orobanchaceae > Striga > Striga asiatica. The sequence goes on along the minus strand of BKCP01012848.1, from coordinate 274,644 downwards.
AACATGGTGTTATATGATCGGATCACCAGCAAGTCGAGCTAACGGTTTTAGTAGGTCCATGACGGGCTAGACCTGAGGACATCATAGGTCAATTGGTCAACCTAGCAAATAGAGCAAGAGCTCGTAGAAGAGAACACTCTACCTCGATGTAAATGGGATTAACAATAGGGGTAAATCGTCTGATAAAACAAAGACTAAAGGATAAGAGGGAATATTATGAGGATAAAAAGTGCACGTGGATTGGACTACGTGGTTGAAGTGAATAAGATTTCGCCCGGGCTCCTTCAACTCGGACGGCCTCCGTACCTGCAAGAACCCAACGCCGGGAGGGGTCCCGGCGTCGGGCCTCCGACGCTCAAGTCAGAAACACTCCAAATCTCAAGTGTAGTAATGAATGTAGAGAGAATGTCAGAATGGGATACCTTAGCCCCCTTTTATAGGGGGAGTGTACCTTATGGCCCAAGTTGGGCTTGCCCAATAGCATCATGCCACGTGTCCTAGCCATGTGTAGGCTTATTCTTCAATATATTCCCTTTTTATCCATTAAAACTGGTCCAATATATAATATCCTATATCATCTAGTCCCCCCACTCTGGTCGAGTAAGCATGACTCGATCCAAGTGTGAAATTCTTCTTTGGGCTGTTTCCATCAACCTGCCACTAAGGTTATAATTTGAATAAATCATCGACCACTAGATATACACCAAACCTCCAAATGAGCATCGGGACCCCAAATGAACACCGAATGACCACTAAGGTCAAAAACCGAAAGACCCGCCGCTGAGGTCGAATATCGAAAGACCTGCCTTTGAGGTCGAATACCGAGAGACCCGCCACTGGGGTCGAACACCAAAAGCTGAACGACCACTGAGGTCCAAAACCGAGAGACCCACCACTGGGGTCAAACACCGAAAGTTGAACGACCACTGAGGTTGAAAACTGAGAGACCCATCACTGGGATCGAACACCGAGAGCTGAACGACCACTGAGGTCGAAAATCGAGTGACCCGCCGCTGGGGTCGAATACCGAAAGTTGATC
>BKCP01012848.1:235975-272690 GCA_008636005.1 Striga asiatica | reverse complement strand
GACCACCCAGCCCGGAGGCCTTAGTCATGGTGGATTTTGGTCTTCGAACACATGTCCACCCTTGAAGGAGTGGTCGTTACATGTGACCACCCAGCCCGGAGGCCTTAGTCATGGTGGATTTTGGTCTTCGAACACATGTCCACCCTCGAAGGAGTGGTCGTTACATGTGACCACCCAGCCCGGAGGCCTTAGTCATGGTGGATTTTTTTAGCCTCGGAGCCACCAATTAACGTCTGCCTGGCTCGCTAATGGAACCGTTCGAACAGACGACCACTCAGGGTGGATTTTTCGGCCTCGGGGCCACCAATTAACGTCTGCCCGGCCCGCTAATGGAACCGTTCGAACAGACGACCAGTCAGGGTGGATTTTTCGGCCTCGGGGCCACTAATTAACGTTTTTCCGGCCCGCTAATAGAACCGTTCGAATAAACGACCACTTAGGGTGGATTTTTCGGCCTCGGGGCCACCAATTATCATCTGCCCGGCCCGCTAATGGAACCGTTCGAACAGACAACCACTCAGGGTGGATTTTAGACTCCTAAACAGCTCGAACACTTCGACCTGCCACCGAGGTCGAAAAGAAACACACCAAACACCACGAGACAGAATAGTAATTGATCATTTTCGTTAGTCCCATCAAATGTATAATTATATCGAACAAGATAAAAAAAAATCAAGCATAATTTTCAAACTCCCTCTCATGTTTGTACACGACGACCTGAGTTGCTGTTTGCTCCATGCTTTCCACTTCTCACCATAATCAATATCCAGTACAGCTGCTCATTCATCCTCAGCAAGAATTCAACAAATTCCCTTAGTCGTATTTTATCCACATCACCCAATTTGCAATCCCGATATCGATATTAACTAGAGATGAATAAATCAAAACAATCATCAGTAAGCAGTTTTTGGCTAGAGAACAGTTCAGACCTTAGACATTCAATCGTCTGAGATTTCTCCAACCCATCTTGTTTAGAGAGTTTGACGCTACTCTCAAGAATGGATGTTCTAGTCTTTGCAGTATCCAGTTCATTCTCCTTTTGATAAGTAAGAGGAGGAGGCATGTTCCATCAACAGTCTATTTGCTTTGGTCAGTTTTTGAACCTCACTGTGAAGCTTCTTCATAGCCTCAGAAGCTTGTGCACATTTCTCCATAACAAGCAAATGAACTGGATCAATACACATGTTCCGATTGGCTTCATCCTCTGATGTTTCAGATTCTTCCATGCTCTCTTCAAATTTTGTTGTGACATGAGAGGTGGTGAGACACATGAACTTTCTCACTGAGGAATGAATTGCCATATTACTCGTGTGTGATGAAGGTTCTTCTGATCCCTCGTCATCTGAGTCTTCCCACGTTGCCTTCAGTGACTTGCTCTTCTTTTTAAGATTAGCACACTCGTATTGAAAATGACCAAATCCACGACATTCTCGGCATTGGTCCTTTTCGATTCTTTGTGAATCCGGTTTTGAGAAGGACGCATTATTCTTTTTGTCAAGCAACCAGTTCTTGCTGGAATTAGTGAACTTTTTCCCGACAAACCTATTCTTATACAGTTTCTTACTCATCTTGCCGTAGTTCCTTGCAATCAGTGCAAGAGCCTGTTTCAACTCATTATCGTCCACCATAGAACCTTCATCCTCATCGCTGTCTTTTTTCTCCTCGACTACAACAACTTTGAGAGCAAGTCCCTTGTTTTTTACTTTAACATAATTGTTGTTGATTTCGAACGTTCTCAGATCACCGAGAAGTTCATCCACATCTAGAGGCACAATTCGTTGAAAGCTCTCAAGAGCAGTAATTTTCTCTCTGAATCTAGGTGCAACAGTCCGCATAATCTTTTGAACTTGACGATTTTCAGAGATCTCTTCTCCTAGCATCCCACTTTGATTTACCAGATCACAAAATCTGGCATAGTACATATCGATCGTTTCTTCATCCTTCATTCTGATTTCATCAAATTCAAGGGTTACGCGTTGAAGTCTAGATGCTTTGACTACCGTTGAACCTTCAAACTGACGTTGTAAGATCCGGCAAGCATCTTTCGCTGTCTTGCATTGAACTATCATCTTGTGTCTAGTCTGATTGACTGCCTTCATGATCGCATATAGAGCTCGATAGTTCGCTTCTTCTTGCAATTGTTCAGCTTCAGTCCAGATGTCTTTCGATTTAGGTACAGTAGCATATGAAGATTCCTTATCTTGGTCTGGAACAGCCGCCATGATTGGATGTTCCCAGCCATTTTCAACACTTTCCCAAGCACCTTTTCCTAGAGATCTTAGAAAGATTTTCATCAGTGATTTCCAGTAGGAATAGTTTGATCCATTCAATTGCGGAGGCCTAGACATCGATCCACTTTTCTGATTCATGATTGCCCAATCCACACGTCCTTAGATCTTTCGAGAAACATACAAAAACCCGTTCTGGTGCCAATTGAAGTTTGATACTCGTACACAAGTACCCAGAGTTGTACACTAAACAATATTTAAAGTAGATTCAAACAGATTGCAGAAGTCGTATAACAAAACTTGAACCTTCAGGAGAGCATCCCACTCTCCCTTCGGATCTCTTTCATTAATGCATACAACAGAAACATTCTTCAAGGGTTTACAGTATAGGCTCCCTCTACACTCTACTTGAACAATGATTTGTACTATTACTTATCCGACCACAAATCCCTTGTGGTTTTTCTAGTTTGAATCCCTGAAACTAAAACAGAATGAACCTCCGTCCACTTTGTGTTTTCTCTCACTAAATTCCTCCACACTTTTGATTATCTCTCAATGTAAAATACAAATCACTCCATAACTCAGTAATCTCAGATTAACTCGTCAAAAGATTAAAAATCAAGAGGCCTCCTCAATGCACATCTCGTCGTCCTTTTATCTTCATCCTTGTATGGTAAGTTCTTCATCAAACTTCGCTGCCGAGTCATGGCGTATTTTGGAAGGTCCAGATCACACAATCGAATCTCGCGCATATGGAAAGTGAGCGCGCATGGAAAGTAATCTTATGGAGGGTGATTCCCGATTCCCTTTAATTAGGCCTTTCATAATAAAACATGTATAAGTATTAACCAATAAACGAAGTAATAAAACTAATCCAAGTAACTTAAAATACACTTCCCTTAAATATCTTTGTGAGGCCTGAAGCTGAGAGCCGATGAAGGTTCGTCGATTTACTGCCAAACCTCCGAACTTACACACATCGAACATAATAGTTGATAATAACGATCATCTTCATTGATATTGACAATTACATGAATTACATGAATCAATAATGAAAAAACATGAGACAGTTTATATGCAACCTCCTCCTCCCCTGGCTACCAGCTAGCGGATAAAACTCTCCTTTCTTCGTAAATCTCTCTATGGATTGAAACACACGATTAATTGAATAAGTCACTTGATTATCAACTTTCACCCAAGCTTCTTTTAGATTTTGCTTCAGATATGGTCTAAGCCATAAGTCAGGGACCAGGAAGACACTATAGCAGGAACCTCGCTATCCAATTAAGCCAGTTACTCAAATACATATAGGTCGGCTTATGACGGGAGACACAACAAGTAGGTGCGAAGCTAGTTCCCGAGTAAGTAGCTAAAGCAAGAGTGCAACCAAGCAAGCGATTGTCGACCCGATAGTACGTATATTAGGAACGTCCAGTGACCAATGCAGACTATCAAGAGCGAAATGACTGAACTCCAACCTTCTTATGCATAATATTTCTTCAAGTTGATAATGGTCCATGACCTCGGTAATGGTCTCCCCTCAGCATCCTTCAAGGAATAAGCTCCTCCGGCATGGACACATTTGACCACGCATGCCCTAGTGTATCGACCAACATAGCTTGTCAAAGTCTCTCTGTTTTCTTGCTACATAGCCATCAGTGTGAGGTAGGTTTTCTTGTGCGACCTCACACTGTTAAACTGATTAAGGAACATATTTGCAAACTTCTCGAAGTCCCTGATCGACCCCGGGTGAGATGGTAGAACCAATCTTGCGCTCCTCCCCATAAGGTCACTAGAAATGATAGACAACTCACCCCGTTCGAGTACCCATGCAGAACAACTATATTCTCAAAGGACCTCAAGTGTCGAGTTGGGTCTGTAGACCCATCATATGTGATGCTAAGCTCTCTGAACCTATTTGACGAGTCGACATCTAGGATCCTCTATGCAAACAGGCGACCTCGAGCTCTCCCCGACTTCTTCTCTTCCACCTTGGTCTGCAGCTCCTTCAGTTGTTTGACCATTCTTTCCACCATGAGATCACGACCTGCCCCTCCACTAAAGCTTCTCAAAATTTTGACCTCCGTGCCATTTTTTGTTGTTGAGGTAACAGTAACCGCATTGGACATTTGTTGCTGAGTGCACCCAGTTGCACTGCATTTGGCGATCATCTTGCTCAGCTCCTCCTTTGTTAGAGTGACGAGATGTTGACCTGCTAGCTCCACATTGCTCCTCGGTGGTCCCATCGGCAAGACGACAGTTAGATCAAACTGCATCTGGGGTGGAACCACGACCTCTTGGCTCGATCTGACCTCCGCTCAGTTGCTCTTGTCTGCTGCTGCATCAGGGACCGTTGATGAGCTCCCTAAGCCCATAGGGTTAGGCGTTAGGGTCATCAGGGTTTGAGACGGCTCGGAGAAACCTGAGGGGTGGTCTTGCTCCCAGCAGATGTGTGGTGGTCCACAAATAATCATCGAAAGTGTGATCTAAGTTCTTTCTGGGAGCTTCGTTCGCCATGGCTATGGTGATTGATGGATTTTTTAACGTACTTCCCATAAACGACGCCAAAATGATGTGTAAATACCTCGATATGCTTTGCACGACCATGATATGCTTTCTGACCTACTCATAGAGCTGTAAAATGGACCGGGAGGGAATTCCAGCGTTAGCACTCCGATGATCATGTCAGTCTACAGATGAAGGCGATGAATAGTGTATGTAAAGCTTTGTAAGTATATAAAATTATGTAGAGTTTGTATTGCCATACCTCACCCCTTTATATATGGGTGGTGTCTTGTTGCCCAAGCATGCTCGGATGAGCTGCCCATCCACACTACCCGGGTGCCCGAGCTGCCCAATTATGTTAGGCCACGTGGTCTAATCCCCCGTGTGGTTCTTATCCTAATAATATTCTTTCTTATATCTTAGTCTTCTTTATCAGACAGTCTAATCATGTGACTAATTTGATTCTTCTCAAGGTAGAACGTCTTCTCTACTGAGCTCACACTCTCAGTCAGGTCGATCCATCTGCCTTAATACCTTCAGGTCGAGTTTCCAATTAGCCTTTTGAGTCCCTAGCTCGACCTATTGGTAATCCGTATTGACGACGCTACCTTCGACCTGATGACTCTTCGACTTCTCCAACCTTCAGCCTCTGATCGACCTGGTGGTTTATCCAATTCAATCAGTCCGCTTCTCGGGTCGACTCGACTCGATATGGTATCTCATATCAATATATATTTTATGATTTTTCATTGACTTACATTTATATTATTGTCTGAGTTCAAGTTAGGTCATAATCAAATTTAAAAGAAATCACATAATATTATATGCACTCCTCCANAAAAGACAAAAAAAAAAAAACTCATTAAAATATCAAAATGCATTAATCGGTCATATTAAAAGTAATTATCATATAACTATTTTATTCATTTTTAATTCAAATAGACATTAATTTTTCTATAAACAAACATCATTACTATTTTATATTCCATTAAAAATTCAATAAAGTTCATTTTGAATGGATAACCAACATCAATAAAAATATCAAGAAACAAATGGACTTTTTGAAATGTACTGCTGTTGAAGCGAGAGGCACAACACAAATCATGGTCGCGACCGGAAAAGAATTCGCGGAAAGGCAGCTACTTGTTCGAAAACTACGTACAAGGAATCAAACCAACTGTACAACATTTGTTGATCTTTCTCTCGCCAAACCAAATACAGACCGATACATATATGTGTGCTTCATTCTTCGGATTACCACCGTCGACCAGCCACACCCTCCTCGCCACCAAATCAACCTCAATACCTATGGCCACGTCACCGTCGGCGTACCAGAAACTTCTATCCGTCGGCACCAAAATCGTCGCCGTCGGCCGGAATTACGCCGCGCACGCGAAAGAACTCGGAAACGCCGTACCTAAGGTATTCCCTTCGCTTTCTTCATTTGTATTCAAAACCTATAGAACTGTATAATCCAATCTGCTTCGATTTGAATTTGATCGATTTTCCCCGCTTATCCAAAGGAACCTGTGCTTTTTCTGAAGCCTACATCGTCGTATTTGGAAAACGGCGGGACGATTGAGGTGCCAGAGCCGCTAGATTCGCTGGATCACGAGGTTGAGCTGGCGGTGGTCATTGGTCAACGAGCCCGTGACGTGCCAGAAGCCAAGGCCATGGATTACGTTGGAGGTATGTTACATACATTATACATACATAAAACATTTACATGAATTAAGCAGAGGACTTGATCGCAATTTTTGGCAGTGTGAATATGACTAGTGGGGTGGCATTCTTGTTCTGTATAGTGTTACATGTAGTTTAGTGGGGTTCCGAAGAAAGGATATTATGCGCTTGTCTTTTCCGCTGCAACACAGGTTTAGACCTTCGATGAGGAATCCGTTAGCCAATTAACATTGACTCAGTTTTGGTCTCCTTAGCTTAAACCCAAGCATCGTATATAACAATTGTTCTCCATGTGTTTTGTGTACAAAGCAAAGTTCATGTCTTGTCCAAATCTTGCAAGTTTTCATTGCAAATGGCCTGGATACATGTGGTGATCTTCCCATTAGCTTGAAAGTTGGATTGTTGATGGATGGATCGAGACCATGTTTTAGGCAATTATGTCAACAATTTAGGCAGTTGATTGATCGTAACATACATGCATTTTTCTGAATTATTATGCTAGTTATGGCATGTGTGGTAATGGTATGTTGTTGTCCAATCCCGGTATATTGCAGTGTTTTCAGACATTATTGAACTTTAACCAATTGCATGCGCTGCAAATCGGGTAATTGCTTTTCTTGTATTATGATACTTGGTGCATTTCAACAAATTCTGACGTTCTTATGAAAGGAAAAAGAAAGCTTTTCATGAAAGGAAAAAGAAAGCTTTTCATGAAAGGAAAAAGAAAAGCCATTGTTGTGCACTCGCTGTAATACTTCAGGCACTATATAGTTCTCATCTTTCTCACTTTATCCTTGAAGGTCGAACTTTTGAATTTCTCATCGACTCATTTGAACACTCTTGTTTCCAGGTTACGCTCTTGCTTTGGACATGACTGCTAGGGAAATCCAATCTACTGCTAAGGTTTGTGTAATTCGAACGGATAACAGTGTTTATTCAGCTTAGAGTTGTACTTTCATGGTCTCATCTTATGGATCAAAGTGAATGATGCATCTTTGCTTTTGGTGGGGCATCATTGATTTTCTCCCTTTTTTTTATTTTTTATTTTTATTTGATCTTTGTAGTCTTCTCACCATTTCTTTGAATTTTGTGTCAAAAGTCGGCAGGTCTACCATGGTCTGTAGCTAAAGGCCAAGATACGTTCACGCCTATCAGCTCTGTTGTAAGAAATCAATCAATTTGCACATTTTTCCTTGATATATGGTGCTAAATATAATCGAATATAAACCTGATTGAAGATGAGTAGTGTCATTTTTACATTCATTGTGTTACTACCACCGTCCACAAAGAAAGCACATTTCCACTTTCGCAAATATCAAGAAATAGAAAATGATGCAGTTCTAACTTCTAACATTAACTTTTAAATATTAGTTTTACGACTACACCCTCCAATAGCTTTTGTCAGAACAAGATATTTAATGATTCAGTTGTGCCATAGTACATTCTTTAGGAGCATATACAAGGTTGAACAGAAAATGCACATTTCAAATCTGGAAAGTGTGCTAAATTTTGGAACAAAATAAAAGGGAAGTGCTGTGCTGCCTTTATGGATGGAAGTGGTACATATTTAGGTATAAGCATTCAACAAAAATAAAAAAATAAATTATAAAATAATAACATTAACTAAAGAGGGAGAAAAAAAAGAAAGAATTCATTCTGTTGCATATGAAGAATAGAAAACAACATTTTCTTTCTATAATATCTGATCAATGTAGTTTTAAACGAAGCTGCTTCATCTGTTGCCTCTCTCTCTCTCTCTCTCTCTCTCTTGGATTTGAACAAACTCAAGTATTTTACTTCGAAATATTCATGACAAAATTAGATATACTTTATCTTGAACGATGAACTGCCTCAAAGGACTATGGCAACTTAATAAGACATTTGAGTTCGTCCGAATTCGCTTACTTATAAAGCATTCATTTCTTCTGAAGCACATAATTCTGTATCCTTTTTTACTTTTGAATCTACAGTTACCGAAGTCTAAGTTTCCAGACCCTCACAATGTAGAACTATGGTTAAAGGTACGGCTCATCTAGTTTAAAATCTTAAAAATGCTCCGCATTTTTGTTGCATGTGCTAATCCTTTCCCCTTATTAGGTTGATGGGGAAATACGGCAGAAGGGATCCACAAGTGATATGATATTTAAGATCCCATTCTTGATTAGCCACATAAGTTCTATCTTTACGCTACTTGAGGGTGATGTAATCCTCACAGGTAACAAATAAGACTTGCTCCCAGCTGTTTTTTGACATACTACTCCATTATTACCAGCTGTTTTTTGACATACCTACTCCATTATTAGTTTCAAATTTTAATGTTTTGATACAAAATTTGGAATTTGCCCTATATTTGAGTTATTTTTCCTGATACTTGCGGCAGTATTTTCTGGACCACCTGTCATTTGATGCTTGTTTTGCACAGCCTTTTTTCCCCCTATTCCTTTGTAGTTTTGGAGAGTAATGCAAAAAGTTATTTGAGAAAACGACATGGAACTTGTAGTTTTAGGGAGCATTGTTCTGAAAATCGGGATAGGGGCAAGTCCTATTAATCACTCGGACAATTAGGCTCCATCTAGGCGGTCCGAGTGGCTTCGGAATTAGTCACGCCTAGACTGATTAGGTAGTTTTGAAAAAACTATTGTTTAACCATATTATTTGTACGTTTTATATAATGTATCTTTTAAGTTATGCATGATGATAGGTGTAAATAAATTTAGGCTCTGTCTAATCCCTACCTAAGCGCTCTAGGCACTAAGTCTTCTACTGCCCAGTGAGCGCTAGCCTGTTTTAAAACATTGAGAGAGAGAGAGAGAGAGAGAGAGAGAGAGAGAGAGAGAGAGAGAGAGAGAGGGTACAATGACATTTTTTGTGATTTGAGTTTTGCTCTTCTCTTCTTGTTCTCGAAAGACTTTTTCTTGTTTTGTTTCCCTAGTGTGAAAACTATAATTTGATGCCGACAAATGTGAAATGTGTAAATAGTGCTAACTTCTTGAAAAAATTTCACCAACAATTGCACAATGAGGTGCAAAAAGAAAAACAAATATTTAATTTACATTTATGTGAATCTTTCCAACAACCAGTCAGCCATCCATGGTTTTTTTCCGACCTGTCAACCGTAAGGTCCGTAACTACCTTGTTGCAGGAAAAGGAAATGATATATAGTCTCTAGTAATTTTATCATCACCCTAAAAATTATGGTGTGCCACAAAGGCATACAGTCTCATTTGCATTACCTGGTGCACTTTTCTTCCATTTCGTGCAGGGACTCCACAAGGTGTTGGCCCAGTTAAGATGGGACAAAAAATCGAGGCTGGAATAACGGGACTTTTGGATGTGCACTTTGACGTTGAGAGACGCCACAGAGTGAGGCATTAACGAGCTAAGCACGTCCATTTCTATATAACATTCAAGGTTTAAGTATGCACATTCATAAGCAATAAAGCGCGCCAACTGATATTGAAGATCAAGTACAAGCGAAATTTCATTTGTTCAAGAAATTGATGTAATATCACAGCTGAAACTTTGATGGGCATTTTGTTACAAGGTGATACTTATAGATTTGGTACTATCAATCATGTCGTGCCCGATTCTTCTTTTTCCTTTAATAACGTAATTTATGCCGTGTACTCTAGATTTAAGGTTGTTACCAACCATACTTTTTATCATTATGGCATGTTTACGGAATAGGAAAGCATATGTATGTTATCTCGGATAAAAATAATCAATTAGTGTTCATGGAGGAGTATTGTCCTAGTTTCTGTCGTTTGCAAATAAAAGAAATGATCATTTACATACCTGCTACATATTTTGGAAATATTTGCATACGATTGGTTAATTTTATTAGCATCTTTACTGATTATCTACCAAATATTTAGGAAAATGCCTAACACGAGTTTCTTGTTATGCCCTTCGAGTTTGGCAGAGGTGGGAGGAGAGAGAAAGAGATGGTTGTGATTTTTGAGGAGAAATCCGCCGGAGAAGATGAAGGCGATGAGGAGGGAGAAACATGCCGATTAATTTCACAATAAGTTTCATCATCAATTACATTAAATCCGCATTATCCGTATATAGTACAATTATATAAAAACTTCACTTCTCGTATTTGTGCAAATAAAAGGATCAATTTTAGTTATTTTGCTAAATATTACATATGGGATGTATATCTGCAATAAAAATGATATAGGGAGGTTGACTAGGTAATTTTCTCTTTTTAATTCTCATCATTCGTTGTTTTTTTCTTTTTTCAAACATCGAATTCATTAAACTAAAACTCGAAATGTACAAGACGAGTAACCAAATGGTTACTACGTGACCATAAGCAAGCCAAGGCTCGATTATGATAACTAGGGGGAAGTCTCAACTCGAGCCAACCTGAGAGACCAAAGAGGCCTCAAACTACCAAACTACTACAGCTAAAAAAAGTCCACCACAGCACCAAAACAAAAACAAAAAAAACGAAAAACACAAAGCACAAGAGAAAAAGCTTGGAAAAAAAGAAAGAAGAGTACAAATGTCATCAACCAAAGCATTAGTGAGGAGACAACAAATTCAGCAGCATCTTATCAGCAAAGGATGTCCTCCACTGGTTGCTTCTGAGATGCATCCCTGGAGTTGATGCAATGTACAACCTCAGAGTTGACAATAAAAGCAGAGCCTTGCACTTTCCAATCCACTGAGTGAGAAGTAGAAACACTGACAGCTTGGTCAAGCTCGCCTATCCCTTGGTTCTCAGCACAAACAGCAGGAGAAGAGATTAGTGCAGCTTTATCCTTGTAAAGCCCTCTGCCAAACTTGATGTTGTCATACTTCAACCACTCAAGTTTTGCTTTTTCCACAAGTTACAGTTCTGAAGAGTTCTCCCCTTGAAATATCCAGGCATTCCTTGTTCTCTACAACCACCATAGGAGATAGGTGGAGAGAGAGATCCTATCACTATTATGACCATTGCTCTTTAGATTGCAAAGGTCCTGCCACCGTTGAGTGAAAGTAGAATTGGACACAGGAAGAAGCTACAATGGGTAGATGGAGGAGCTCGAAGAGGAAGAGAAATGGAGAAGAAGAGAAGTGGGATCCTAATTCATGGAATGGAGCCAAACTCTAGAAAGAGAGGGTTTTTTTCCAAAGGGGAAAACTTTCAATTCAGTTGTTGTCTTCTAGAAAATCAAATACACATAAAAAAATTAAATGTTTCATGGGTTAATTATATGACATATTATCTGGATGTTCGTGCTGGGTTTTGTTAGAATTTAAATGCAGCAGAATCCTAATGTCGTCCATAGTTTTTTTTTTTTTAACTCAAAATCCAATTCAACTAAACTATCCTAAGTATTATCAATATAACTAAATAATATCAATCAATCATCTTCATATATCACATTAACTTTAATTCACTATTCATCAAATAACATAATTATAGTTACTCATCACTTCCAATCACTTCTCTCCTACTTTCGCTTCACATCAACTTAATTCTTATATTTTAAATATTATTTAACTACAAACTCAAGATCTCACTCAAACCAAACTCTATCAACCTTTTTTAAAATTAACCCACTTTATACAATAAAACCAATTAAATCCAAAATAAATTTTATAGCCCTTAGAGTGAAGGAGAAAATGAGTGCTCTTAAAAGCCGATTACAAAGCTATATTGTTTAATTTCTTTTGATATTTATGATTTTACCTTTAACAAATAATAAATGTTGCTATTCGGTATAAGGTATCTTCTATATCCAATTGTAGAATGTCCCGATCATACGTGTCAACTCTTGGTGCTTCGTAATAATAAGTGTCAATATGGTTCTTTGTAATTTTATATGTCAATTTTTAGTGCTTTGGAGTAATCTGTGTAGATCTGAATTCTATGCATAGAACTTTTAAAATTGTAAGACACTTGACTAAAATTATAAATATAATTAAAAGTGAATAAATTTTGTATTTTTAATAGTTTTCATACATAATGATATAGCCCTCAAAAAGTAGGCCTTCTGAACTAGTGTGAAGTCTTAGCTCGGCAATGGTCGAGCTGGTTCGAAGACCATGTATATGGAAGCACAGAGGGTAGAAGGGGGGCCTCGAAACCCTCCGAGACCGAGGGCAATCTCAAGACCCTCCTGTTGGGATCTATGAGGATCTCGATAATATGCATGTCACGGATTATCTACGAATTAAACCCTAAGCAAAGCGGAACTAGAAGCGAGGGTTCAAAGCGTACTGTTTTTAATTTTTTTTCGGACTCACCGGATCGTTTCTCATTCATGTTGGACCGTCCCGGACTTTTCATGAACTCAAAGGAACTCCACGAACATTTCCCGAACCAGCTGGACCGCTTCTGGAGCGTCTGGACACGTTTGGGCCGAACTGAGGCGAGTTGGTACGTCTTGGATCACGCTGGGAAGGGTTGGACATGGAATGGCCCGCGACACCTGCTGCTGAGCCGCGAATTTGGGCCGCTGGAGGGATTGAAACACACACGGGATGCTTCGGGCCGGGGCTGTAAGGGCCGCGGGCCGCGCGCTATCTTCCTCCATCCATTGGGCTGCTCCGCTTTTGGGCCGCTTCCGCATTGGGCCTCGTTCGCTCATTGGGCCTTCTACATGCATTGCTGGACTCCAGAACACCTGGGCTGTGCGCGCGATGACTGGGCCTTGCGGACGCGGGCTTCTCCACGCGGACTGGACCTGCTGGTGATGTACCTGGGCCGATCCTTGCGGGCTGCGTGTGGAATTCCGCTAGGCCTGCTGGGGCTGCGCGTGACGGCGTGTGGGCCGCTGGCACCGGCGCGTCCTGTAACGCCTCGAATCAGTAATAATAGTAAGAACGGTTTCACTGCTCGACTATAAGTGAAATTCGTATTTTTCAGAAATATCTGAGTTATGTTTTATATGCTAAATGCTCAATTTTGTTGGAATATTCTTTGGAATTTTCTATGTCAAGTTAAGGCCAAGATCAATCCATTAATTTGGATTGATAAGCAAAATCTATTCGGCTTTAGAAATTATTGGCTTTGAACCCTAGTTTCATTCCGAGTCATTTTCCAAGTCCTTTCTGAGCATAGCCGAGCCTTGGTATTTTGATACTTAGAATATTTTCTAAGTGTAGTGAAATATCAAAGTTCAAGCCTAGACCTTACTCTCGAGCCCTAGCCTATGCACGAGCCGCTCGCGCCCAAGGCCCGAGCTGAGTCCGTGCCATGTCCAAGATTTTGTCCAAGCCCTTAACCAATGTTTTGGAAATTTTTCTGACCGCGCGTCGTTACACGACAAATTTATATTTATAAAATTTTCCTCGTCTAACCCCTACTAACTAGTAGTAGTGGCGAGCAAGGGTCGATCCCACAGGGAGTGTGGTATAAACAGTGAATTTATTATATTAATAGATTATAATAAAAATGGGAGAATTTGATTTATTATGAAACTACTAGCAAAACATGAAATAAACTAAAACTAAAAATAAATGAATTATATGCCAAAGATGATGAAACCGAAAATAAATAAAAATAATCTAGCAAAGATGAGAATTGAATCGGTTCCAGGTCGGTCTACACCCTCGAATAACTAGCCCAATTAATGCTTTTATCAAATTTTACTCGTCTTCTAAAACTACCGGTCCTAGATAGCAATAAGCTCTGCTACCCGAATTTTTTCTTAATTTATACTTAATCGAAATAGGCTCTTCAATTAATTCTAACTAGCGAATAACTCGGAATAAGCTCTCCTAATTTAACCCACTAGCCGCATTAAAATCTAGGAAAATAGACCGATCTAAGCCACAAACACATAAGCTCGGTTCATGTAACTTATGTTGTGCTATCCCTAACAATGCACGACTGTTAGTTGCTACAATTGAATTAAGAACTACGACAATTACGGATCGAAGCCTCAACTCAAGCAATTAACATGCAATTCCTAACTTAGGTGATCAAGCTAAATTAAAAATCACACATTATGACATGAAACTAGAATAACACAAACAATTTTATACGACGAGTAAAACAAAATAAATAGCATTAATCAAACATAATCATCGAGGGTTCAACGTCCCTAGAACCGAATAAATGTTTAGCTAAGCATAGCTAAATGATAAAAATAAAAATAATAATCCATAATGTTCAATCAAAATAAACCAAAGCAAATAAAACTAAATAAAACAAACTCCCTCAATGTCCACGGCTAAAGTGAATTCTCCGCAGCAATGGAATTTTTCTCCCTCTGTTCACGTACTCCCGAAAAAAAATAAAAATCGACCCAGCCTCTTTGCCTCTTAATTCGTCCTAAGTAATGTCACGCAGACTCCAAGCAAAATTGAGTGTCCCACTCCACTTAAATTCCTTTATCCTCCAAATTCGGTCAAGCAATTGAGAGTCCACTATAATTAAAATTCACTTGCCCAAGTAACCATTCCAAGAGTCTAGCAAGCAAAAAAAATAAATTCCATTTAACTTGGAACAACTCTCAAAATTTCGGCCACAACAACAATAAGGAATCCTCATCTTCATATTTTTTTTCTTTTGCTTTTAAATCCTTGGCCACGTTAAATTAAGTACATGTCATTTCCTAGATAGCTTCCACCTCACCAATGCCAAGTCATCATTGGGCATAATATCCAAAAAGGCTTAACCTGCAAAATAAACACAAATTTCGACTATTGGTGTATGTCCGTTCACAAAATAAAATACGTGAGAAAACTTATATAATACACTAAAATCAAATACTCCAATATATAAATTAAACACTAAAATAATACAAGATTTCTCACGTGTCATTTTCTAAGTCCAAAATTCCCCCAAGGACCAACATTTCTTTNCCAGCAGGCCGCGCCCAGGGCCAGCGCCCAGGCCCAGCGCCAGCAGCGGCAGCCCAACTTCTTGAGCCCATATGACTAAGTTCCGGCCCATTTTCACCCAAGAAAGCACTTAATGAGGATCATTTTAGGTTAAGATGGCCCTAAGAAAGTATTAAGAAAAGTTAATTAGTTCTTAGCCAAAGTGAGTGCATGTGCATTGAATACTTTATTCAAAAGTGGAATCATTGTCCCCCACTCATGCACCTGCCCGACCAGAGCTTTTGTCCCCTGCCAAGATGCTCTCAAAACTCCTCAATTTCCACTCAAAAGCCCATGCAAAACGTGCCCAAGACCAGCCTCAAGTTTCCATGCATGTGAAGTGGTGAAAGGCACCCATTCTTGTCCCCTTTGACCACACCTTGTAATATCCGCCCCCTCCAACTATTTAAGACCCTCTCTTAAATCATTTCATACCCTTAGACACTCTAAATCTCGAGCATAATAGTGAGGATTGAGAGAAAACCCGAGAGCCTCCCTACCTAGCCACCACGCGTGCGAGCAAGCCAAGAAGAGGAATTCACGAGCTCCAAGCCATTCCAGCCACAATCTCACGAGTCTTAGCAACTTCTAAGTAATTATTAGATTTTTCTAAGTTCCTTGAGTCCCTCAAAGTTCAGCCAAATCGTCCCGAACCAAGCCAAACCACCAAAGGCAGCGAGCAAGCCCTAGCAAGTCCATAGTAACCATTTTCCATTTTCGGTGAAGGTTAGCTCAAGCTATATTTTTCCCTAAGCCTATCTATGATATTTTAGGATTTTTCATGTAGAAATATCAAGACATGCATGTTAAAATTCATGAGTTTTGAATTTTAAGAATTAATGGCCTTAATTTCGAAATTTGAGTAGCATGCATGCTTGGACCGAAATTGATAGCCTAATCCTCCTCATATATTATGTCTATGATGGTGTATAAGTTTGAGCGTGATTGAAGTTCATTTGTTCCGTCAACTTGTTCAGGAATTTATGTCATTTTGGACCCCCGAGCCATATCATCATGCATGCGAGTTATTGCTATCATTCCAGCCTCATTAGTCATGATTTTAGTTGCTTAGTACTCGCCCATGATCACATGTTTAAGATTTAGTAGTTGGTTCTGTGAGTTAGTGCTCGTGCGTACCTTATCGGCCCTACCGAGCCACATGCATTTTGACCCGAGGTCTCATGGCATTTTCTTGCATTTTTATGCCTATTGTACCATGTTGAAGTGATATGTGTTGCATGTCCTCGGAAAAAATCGCCGGATGGCCGGTAAGGACCGGCCATGGTCACTGGTCGCGCCTATAGCGCGGGCAATGCCGGCCCCGAGCCTGTCCGTGCCTGCAGAGGCTAGCCCTAGGCAGTGCCCGCATAACCTCAGTCTGCGTCTGTCCCGTGCCTGTGCCGTGCCAGCCACACGCCAGCGCACCCAGCGAGTCTCGGTCGTGCCCAGCCGCACCCGAGGGGCATCAGCCGTGCCAGGACCGTCCCAGCAGCGTCTGCGCCCGACCGCCCAGTTCAGCCCGAGCCGGCGGTCTGGCCAGTCAGCGAACCGGCCGGTTCGACCGGCAGTTCGAGTCCGTTTTGATTCGTGACTTCTGGTCTGAGTCTCTTTTTGAAATTTTAATATTTCTCCTAGCCAAACCAGTCAAATTTAATTGAGCAGATAGAACCGAGCATCTTAGCATATAATTAAATATTCTGAGCATTATACTTAGCATTATTTTGCTTATATGTTTATGTAGCTGTTTGTCCCATTTTTGTTACATTTTTCCTTGTTATTTTTCCTTCTTTTTCCCCCATATTAGGTCTTTTAGTTAGTTTTTATCTCGTTTTGTAGTTTATTGCGTGTTTTCCTCTATCGTGGTTTTTCTTGTGTTTTCCGTATGTTCTTCCAGTTTTTCTTCGTTTATGGTGTGCAGGTCGAAAGCTTCGGGAGAATTTATTTTTCATGATAAGTAGGCCAGGTGAGCATCATTAAATATAGTGTTTCGTTAGCAATTCACAGGAAAAAACAGAATCAAATTCCGAGTCTGAACGAGCGTAAACGAGCCCGAGACACGAACAAGGACGAGCTGCCCAGGCCCCACGCGCTCAGCCGTAAGGAAAGGGGCAAGTTGACCTGTATGATCACCCAACAGCGTCAGCTCATTCGAGAGTTCGCTCGGATGCTGTTAGAGGTCGTCGAATCACCTCCAAAGTTGCCAATTGTGGGAAGAATTCGAGCGATGAGAATGTGGCCCATTCTTAGAGACAGGATCCGATGGGATCAAGCCTTTGACGAATTCGTTCGCTCGATGGGGGCGAAGATATATGTTGAAGGAGTAGAGAGCTTTTACCGAGGCACATATGGTGCCTTGGAGTACAAGGGAAGGATCATTGTGCCGAACATCGAGGCCCTGAAGAAGGAGATTTTGATAGAGGCGCATAGTGCTCCATATTTGGCGCACCCCGACAGTGGACCAGCTGACGAAGTCGGCCCACTTTACGCCCGTTAGGATGGACATGTCCATGGAGTAGTTGGCCGAGACGTACCTTCGTGGAATTGTTCAACTTCATGGCGTTCCTCCCGAGATTATATCAGATAAAGATCCCCGGTTTACTGGCCATTTCTGGGAGAGTCTGAACGAGTCCATTGGGACGAAGTTGAAGTTTAGCTCTGCATATCACCCACAGGCCGACGGACAGTTGAAACGGACCATTCAGATGCTTGAGGACATGCTTCGAGCTTGTGTTCTAGAGCGTGGTGGTTTGTGAGAGAAGTTGTTACCCACTGTGGAGTATGCCTATAACAAAAGCTATCACTCGTCAATCAAAATGGCATCGTTCGAAGCTTTATGCGATCGCAAGTGCCGCTCACCCCTTTAATGGGATGAAGTCGGCAAGAATCAGGTTCTCAGTCCCAAGTTGATCGAGGACACAGTACAGAAGGTTGCTGAGATCTGAGCGAAGCTGAGAGAGGCACAGAGCCGACAGAAGGCCTACGCTAACAAGCGTAGAAAGGATCTTGAGTTTGAGCAAGGCAAAAAAGTGTTCCTGAAGGTCACGCCGATGAAGGGAGTAGTACGATTTGGGAAGAGGGGGAAGCTGCAGCCCCGATTCATAGGGCCATTTGATATTCTCGAATGAGTTGGCGTAACAGCCTACCGTCTGGCGTTACCCCCAGAGCTCTCGGGTGTATACAACTTCTTCCACGTGTCGATGTTGAGAAAGTATGTGTATGATCCGACCCACGTAGTGAACTTTAGCGAGCTAGAGGTCGGGCAGAACCTGACATATGACGAGCAGCGGTAGCAGTTCTAGACCAAAAGGTCCGTCGGCTGAGGAACAGATATATAGAGCTCGTCAATGTTTGCTGGAGTCGCCACGACGAGCCGGAAGCCACTTGGGAGAGAGAGGCCGAGATCAGAGCTCGATATCCAGATTTCAAGTTTTGAGATTTTCAGATGTATATATGTACTTTTTATTTTATGTTCTTATGTATATAGTTTTGTAGTAGGAGTTCTGACCTAACACCTTAGTTTTGTATTTCCGAGGACATAAATATTTTAAGGAGGATAGGTTGTAATGCCCCAAATCAGTAACAATATTAAGAACGGTTTCAGTGCTCGACTATAAGTGAAATCCGTATTTTTCAGAAATATTCGAGTTATGTTTTATATGCTAAATGCTCAATTTTGTTGAAATATTCTTTAGAATTTTCTATGTCAAGTTAAGGCCAAGATCAATCCATTAATTTGGATTGATAAGCGATATCTATTCGGCTTTAAAAATTATTGGCTTCGAACCCTAGTCTCGTTCCGAGTCATTTTTCAAGTCTTTTCCGAACATAGACGAGCCTTGGTATTTTGATACTTAGAATATTTTCTAAGTGTAGTGAAATATCAAAGTTCAAGCCTAGACCTTACTCTCGAGCCCTATCCTATGCACGGAGCCGCTCGCGCCCAAGGCCCGAGCCGAGTCCGTGCCATGTCCAAGATTTTGTCCAAGCCCTTAACCAATGTTTTAGAAATTTTTCTAAGTCCAAAATTCCCCCAAGGACCAGCATTTCTTTCACCCCAAGCCATTTCACGCGCGCAGCCCAGCTGATGAAGATGTGGTCATCGACCCTTTTGAGCCCGAGGACGTGACATGCTCGAGTCGTGCAGATAGGCGCGAATGTGGTCGAAAGGGGCGCCGAGGTTGTGCAAAGGTGGCTTGGCGAGGCTGCGCAAGAGGAAACATGGCAACGCGTAGACACGCGATACGCGTGGATCACATGACTAGGCGCGCTGGGACTAAACGCGCGAGGGAAGATCGTGCGAAAGATGGTGCATGCGAGATTGCTGAGCTAGACAAGGTCGAAGAATTGGCGAAGGGTCCGAGAGGTTCGCGAGAGAGGATACGCGTGAGACTCGACCACGCGATTGACACTAGGGACCAGGGGCGCGGACGACGGACCTGCGATTGGGGTGAGGGACACGTGCCGACCACTCGCAAGCGGGATGACGCGCATCTGAGGGAGCGCGCGCATGGCGCGACGGAGCTCACGCGAGGTACGGGCGGTAACGCGCGGGACACGCAGGGGCTTGCGGGCAGGAGTCCTCGAAGGTTTAGGAGTACCGCGCCGCCTAGGGTTGGACAGCGCGACTTGAAGCGCAAGGCGGCAGACGCGTGGGATGCATGGAGCGATCGAGCCCGAGACCTCGCAGGCCAAGGACTAGCTGATGCGGTTAGGGTTCGGAAGCAAGGACCTGCGGCGCAAGAGACCCGAAAGTTCTAGAAGGCCTAGGGCCGATTTCCTTAGCATAACTAGGATTAGTAGTTTGGTTAGGAGATGTAATTAAAGGCATGTGCCTTATTACTTTGGTAAGTCTTTATTTACTAGATATTTACTTTCTTTAGGACTTTATTTATTTCCATGCATTAGGAGTTCTTCTTAGACTAGGACTAGACTTTGTTTAGCCTTTATAAATACGCACCATTGTCATTCAATTTAATTATTCAAGAATTAATACAAAAAACCCAAACAGTTGTTCAAATTGTCTTGTGAGTTTACTCATGTGAGTTTACAAACTAGATCGTGTTAGAAATAGGACCAACATCCGATTTTCTTCCACATCTATCACGAAGTACGAAGGCGTCGGGGCGCGTATTAGCACCTATCGGCAATTCAAGGCGCGCGAGCAGCTTATCGACCAAGTCAAGACACGCGATCTTCATCATTGGTGCTTTCATTGAGAGAAGTTGATCGTGTGTCCTTTTCTTCCACATTCTTTTTTATTTTCGTTTGTTTTAAAAAAAATAATAATCATCATCATCACTACTACATGCATGGTAGGTACACACAAGGAGCGGATCGAGGCGTTGGAAGAGAGCCAAAAGTCCATAGGTGATGGCCAGCACATCGTGAACGAGAACTTCGCCAAACTCGAGCTCATGGTGCATGACATGGCCGCGCAACTCGCGCGAGTTATACGGCCACCGTGTAGGAGCCACGGATCGAGGTCGACCGCGGCAAGGTCGAGCTATCCTGAGTCCAGACGAGAGAGCGAGGGTCACTGATCGAGAGGGTCGCGGGCTTCGAGCCGGCGCGAGGAGCGAAAAACCGAGAGGCCAAAGCTCGTGATGCCCACGTTCACGGGGCAGACCCGGACGCGTGGATAAGTAGGGCCTTGCAATACTTAGACATCAACGTAGTGCCAAAGAATGGGAGAGTCAAAATCGCCACCTATTACCTTGATGGGGAGGCGAACACATGGTGGCAATGGATCTGACACGTCTACAAAGGTAAGCGCATGCGCGTGCATTGGAGAGATTTTCAGAAAGAGCTCATCACTCGTTTTGGGTCTAGTGATTACTACGACTTTGACGAGGCTCTAACTCGAGTACGCCAAGGCGATAATCTACGCGATTACCAAAAGGAGTTTGAACGCCTGACGCCTGACTAGTCGGGTGCGCGACTGGCCCGAGAGCGCACTAGTAGGCGCGTTCATGGGTGGACTTAAACCCGATCTGGCGGCCAAGGTTTGGCTAGACAAGCCATGGTCAATGAGGGCTGCTATGGAGTCCGCAAGGATGCGCGAGGACCACTTGGTCACAATACGTACAGAGCCACGACGCTTGACCACGATTTCCGAGTTGCCACCGCAACCCGAGGGCGAGAAGGCC
Source organism: Striga asiatica (assembly GCA_008636005.1). NCBI lineage: Eukaryota > Viridiplantae > Streptophyta > Magnoliopsida > Lamiales > Orobanchaceae > Striga > Striga asiatica. The sequence continues at coordinate 251,305 of BKCP01012848.1, read as the reverse complement.
GCGAGAGTAACACGACCACCGAGAAGCATGCGATGTCTGAGCCCCGAGGAAATGCAAAGGCGACGCGAGAAGGGACAATGCTATTGGTGTACGGAGCCATTCACGCCCGGGCACCGTAGCAAAGGGAATAAAGTCTACCTACTCGAGAAGTTTGATCCGGAGGAGGAGAATGAGCAAGGTGTTAGTGTTATATACTGAAAGCTTGGTTTTGCATGTTATTACACATTTACCCTTTATGAATGAGAATCATGTTAGATTAAACAAGTTCTACGTTCTGTTGTTCTGCACTTAGATGGAGTGGGTCGTCATCGGGCGAACCGAAGATCACTCTATCAGTTACTTGCGAACAAGAATAGTTGTTCACAACCTAGATGGACATGAACACCCCATCCAAACGGTTGTAGTGTCAACTGTACAGTTTGTCTTGACTGATTAGTTGCACTAGTACATTTATGTATTGATAAGGATCCCAGAGAGGAGAAGTTCATTTTATACTGATCGTCGTATATGAACTAGGCCTCGGTTAATTACTGCGTTCTCTTAACCCGTAAGATATTAAACAGGCAGATATATATAATATAAATTACTTTGATTCACATGGGTGAGGTTCAGTTCGCTGGATTAATATTCCTACTGTTTTGGGTAATATTATTATATATAGGATGTGCTGTTAGGATATTTACGGTCACCATGTGCGTTAGTTTGATGATGTCCCCAGAGTGAGTTCATGAAGAATTGTTATGCTAAACCCTGGAGGTGGATTAAATTCTGGCATAATAAGAATGTGATGAACGAGCGCTAGCTTCGGTGAAATAATAATAAATTAATTAATTCTTGATTGTCAGTAATCGAATTAATTAATGGATATTATATCTTAAACGTGGGGAGGTAAATCGAGTAATTATTATTGGAGTCTCAAATGTAATTTGGGATAGGAAGAGGGAGTGCAATAATATAATGTTGGTGGCCCATTAATATTATTTAATTAATTAGAGGAGTGGGCTTGGCCCACAGTTAGTCTAATTAATTACGGAGCCCTTTTCCTAATCTCCTTAGGGTCCCTACTGTAGCTTTATATATACATCATTAAGCTCATGAGAAGAGAACAGAAATCTCATATTCACGTGATACACGCCGCCCCTACTCTCTCTCTAGATCTCATTCAAGCTTTATCTTCTTCTTGTTGCTCCACTGGTACAAGTTGAAGAGGGGTGTATTGAGTAATACAGTAGAAGATCTGTAGGTAAACCGAGACGAAATGTATTTTGACCTACAGAACTAACCGGAAGTCCGATTGAGACGTACAGTATACCCAGACGACCGTCTCGACGAGGGCTTTCCATCACCACCGACGTCGCCGGATTCTAACGTCGCACGCGCCCTCACGCGCCGCCGGAAGGAGCCTGACTGCAAAAATTCGTTTTGATCTGTTTGCATCCGTTTGATCCGATTTTGATCTGATCTTGTTCGTGCAACCCAAGACGTGATTTGCGGTCAATCAATTGCGGTCAACCGTTCGTGGTCAGCCAGATCTACATAAATTTTAAGCCGTAAGTTCTCTACGTCAAACATTTAGATCCGCTGCGCATAGGTTTACGTTTGCTATTGAATTCGTGATTTGTACATAACGAGATGCTCCCAGATCCCAACAAGTGCTATCAGAGCACTTGGTTAATTCGTTTTGTACAAAGTTCGAATTTTTACGGCTTTATTTGACAAGATGTGTTCAAACGCAGCCATATATTGGATTATATTTGCATAACTCGGTTTTGCAGGAAAATAGTTAATCCACTATTATGGCCGATAATGTGTTTGATGAATGTTGTTGAATGTGATGTATGGTTTTAAATTTGTTTTTAAAGCCTCGGGCATGTCGAGGAATTTATGGATGAATGTTTGTAATAATTATTCGCCCGGGGGTTGACCGGATAGATTTAATTATTTGTTTAGAAAACATGTACATCTATTCGTTGGATCTAGGATCGAATTATGTAATTCTGTAAATTATATTTTTCGTGTTGTGATCATGTGTTGATAACCGGGAGATCACAAGAGATCAACGAGCCTCGAAGAATAATAAAAAAAAAAAAAAAGAGGAAACGGCGCGTTTTTCCGACCACCGGCGGCCGGGCGGCGGTCGGCGGTTGGCTGTAGGAGGTGGAGAGGTTTTGCCTTCTTGTCCAAGCAGTACAAGATCAACCAGGATTCTACTGCTTAAAGGAGTTCCAGTTGAACAGGGAAAGAACTGTCATAGTTTCCTTGTTTAAGGAGACTCAATATTTAATGGCCATAATATTGGATTTATTTATTTATTTAATTAAATTTATTATGCCATTAAATTATTACTTATGCATGTTAATTAATTATGTAATGCATAGGATTAATTTAGTATTGCAAGATTAATTATGCATGTTAATTAATTATGTAATGCATAGGATTAATTTAGAATTGTGTCAATAAATTATGCATGTAATTAATTATTGCACTGGCATGGATTAATTTAGAATTGCATAAATTATTGTACATATTAATTAATTATTGCATTGACATAGATTAATTTAGAATTGCATGAATTAATATGCATGTTAATTAATTATTGCATTAACATAGATTAATTTGGAATTGTATAAATAGTTAAAAATCCTCATTATATTATACTAAGTTTGAGAAGGGATTTTAAATTAAAGTAAATTGTAAAATTCCTAAGGCCTCCATTTCAAATTTGTCGGTAAATCAATTAATTGCGGTATTGGGCTCCCCCTCGGGTGACATTGCTAAAATTTAATTGTAGGAAATTACCAGCACAAATTTCTAATATTAGACGGTTAGAGGAAATCTTATGAGAGCGTACGGGCTTCCCCTCGGATGACGTATAATCAAATTTGACGACCTTAGGACCGAGAAATGGGATTCACTTAGAATGCGATTAAATTTATTAACCCCCCTCGGGGTCCCTGAATTCTATTGCATGGTCAAATGGAGACCGACTATTAATTTCGTTCGTTATGAATTTGGTTTTAACTTATGGAAATTAATGGGCGTTAGAAAAGCCCTTCTCTTACAAAATGCGAGTTTGTAGCATGCATTCTCATAAGGTGTAATAGATGTCGGTGAATTTAAGTTAATGTTGTTTTGAGGATATCAATATTAACAGTTAAATTCAAAAGTGTTTAATCTGTAAAATTTATGTGCATGATTCTCAGGATATTCATCATGTCGTTCAATCCGTTTTCTGTCATTCTAAAAGAAAATCAGCTTACTGGTCCTAATTACATTGATTGGAAGAGGAACTTAGACATAGTGTTGACTGCTGAGGGTTATAAGTTTGCTATCACTGATGCTTGCCCGGCGGTGCCGGCGGCTGATGCTCCTGAGCAGGAGAAAGAGGAGTATGCTCGGTGGAAGAAGGCTGATGAGATGACGAAGTGTTACATTCTGGCTTCTATGTCAAATGTTCTTCAACATCAGCATCGGTCTAAGGACACTGCAGCAGATATACTTCTCAATCTCAGGGATCTGTTCGGACATCAGTCTAGGGCTGCTAGGCAAGAGGCTTTGAGTGCTCTGATGAGTACGCGCATGGCCGAGGGCACACCCGTAAGGGAGCACGCTCTCAGGGTTATGGCGCAGCTCAATGAGCTTGAGGTTATGGGAGGTTATATTGACGGGGAAACCCAGGTTGATATTATGCTCCAATCTCTGCCGAAGAGCTTTGATCAGTTCCGGTTGAACTACAACATGCACAAGATGCATATGGCTCTTCCAGAACTGCTTGCAGAGCTTCAGTCGGCGGAGGCCTTATTCACTCAAGCACCTCAGGTGCTAGTCGCCGAGCAGGCTGGACCTTCCAGGCCTCACAAGGGCAGGAAGAGAAAGAAGTCTGCAGGAAAGGCGAAGGCACAGGATGCTCCGGTTTACCCACGACCGACCCCTCAGGCTGTGGCAAAGAAACCGAAAGGAAGATGCCACAAGTGCAATAAGTCAGGACACTGGAAGGTCGATTGCCCTCTCCTCAAGAAAGGTAACTCTCTCGTTAATGTCGTAGAAACATGTTTAGCGGTTGTATCTACCAGAACCTGGTGTGTAGATACTGGAGCCACTGATCATGTCTGCAATTCTTTGCAGGGGTTCCAGGAAACCAAGCGACTTAGGGAGGGAGAGATCACCGTCTACATGGGCAATGCTACGAAAGTGGCGGCTGTTGCAGTGGGAGACGTTACTTTATCGTTTGATAGTAGTAGTTTGGTTTTGAGAAATTGCCTTTATGTTCCTAGCTTTAGAAAGAACCTTGTTTCAGTTTCTAAACTCGTTATGGATGGTTTTTCAGTTTCGTTTGATGACATGGTTATTATTCGTTTTGAAAATCGTTTCATATGTTGTGGTTCATTAGTTGGCAATTTGTATGTTCTCAAACCGAACTCTCCTACAGTGCAACATAATGAATTGAATAATGTCATAACTACATCTAATAAGAGGAAGAAGTCTTCGCAGATGAATCAAGCATATCTGTGGCACCTTAGACTTGGGCACATCAACCTTAGGAGGATTCAAAAGTTAGTGGCCAGTGGACATCTCGGTCCATTGGAAGAGCACTATCCAACTTGCGAATCATGCCTGGAAGGTAAGATGGCCAAGAGGCCGTTTACGGCAAAGGGGTATAGGAGCCAAGAAGTGTTAGGATTGATTCATTCTGATTTGTGTAGTCCTATGTCGATCCAGGCTAGAGGAGGTTTCGAGTACTATGTGTCTTTCTTAGATGATTACTCGAGATATGGGTACGTTTATCTGTTGCACCGCAAGTCCAAATGCTTTGAGAAATTCAAGGTGTATCGGGCAGTTGTGGAGAAGCTTCATGGTAAATGTATCAAGTCACTTCGTTCTGATCGAGGTGGCTAATACCTTTTTGGAGAGTTCAGGACATACTTATCGAAAGCTGGGATTGAATCCCAACTGACTGCACCCGGCACGCCCCAGCAGAATGGGGTTGCAGAGCGAAGAAATAGGACTCTTATGGAGATGGTTAGGTCTATGATGAGTTATTCGAGGTTACCAGATTCGTTCTGGGGTTTGGCATTGGAAACGGCATCGTATATTCTGAACATGGTTCCGTCGAAGTCAGTTGACACTACCCCTTATGAGATGTGGAAAGGGTGCAAGCCCAGTTTCTCGCAGTTTCGAGTTTGGGGTAGTCCTGCACACGTCTTAGTGCAGGAACCTGGCAAGTTGGAGAAACGTTCGGAAGCACGAGTTTTCGTAGGCTATCCCAAGGGAACGAAAGGTGGATTATTTTATAGTCCTGAGGATCAGAAGGTGATTGTTTCAACGAACGCTAGATTCTTGGAAGAAGACTATATTATGAATCATAAGCCCGCGAGTAGACTAGTCTTAGAAGAGTTAAGGGGTGAAATCGATGGTTCCCCACCGAGTGCGCAAGTAGATACATCACATAATACTGCAACACGACACACTGAGAGTGTACCAGTGCAGACAGTGCCTCGTCGCAGTGGGAGGGTTTCTCATTTACCCGATCGATGGATAGGTCTTGGAGAGTCGTCAGACTCAGTTCCAGGAGGCCTAGAATCGGACCCAAGAACTTACGATGAGGCACTCCAAGATAAAGATGCAGATTCATGGAATGTTGCAATGAAAGCTGAAATGGGGTCAATGGACTCCAATCAGGTCTGGGATCTTGTAGAACCACTCGATGGGGTACGACCCATTGAATGTAAGTGGATCTATAAGAGAAAGAGAGGATTGGATGGGAAGGTGCAAACCTTTAAAGCTAGGTGGTAACGCAAAACACTCCAACCGGCTCGGAATCGGCTTGCCTCCTTCTTCCTCGCCGATAGAACGCCGCGCTCCTGCACAAAAACTCCCACACCGGAGGGGTTTTCCGGTGAAGAGCCTCCGATGCTTAAGTCAGTATGTGTTTGTTCAATTTTCCAAAGTGAGTAATGGATAAATCGTAAACCCTAAAAAAGACCCACTCCCCATATATATAGGAGTGAGATACCTGCCCTAAGAGCTGCCCGGCTATTTGGTGAGCTGTCCTGCCCGCGCTGCCCGTCCGTACATACACAGTACGCGTATTGTCAGAAAAGTCAGGGACGTCAGAGGTGGTTACCGCCACTTTTACTCTGCACCACTGGGTTCTCGCCACGTGTCCCCTTTTCTGCTGAGGGGAAATATTCCTTTACATAAGCCGTCGGGATTCCTGAATATCACCCACGCGCCTACTCGCGTTCAGGTCACGCCCTCGACTGTCTCCTTCCCGCTACGCGCTCGACATGGTCGAGCTCCCCTTCACTAGGTCGATCCTCGACCAGCCCTGCCATTCTGCTCGATCTTCTCTGCTCTGGTCGATCTTCCTTTAGCCCACACGGTTTTCTTCCTATTCATGCCGGTTTTACCGTTGTGATAAGCCAGTCTGTTCTTTAGTCATATGATATCCCATATCATCTAGTCCCCCCCCACTCTGGTCGAGTCTGAATGACTCGATCTAAGAGTGAGTCCGAGCTATCTTCTTCGTTTCACGTATTTTTCCGATTGTTTTTTGTCGATGTCGCCTTCTGGTCTCCTCTCTCGATCATTCTATTTGATGTTGCTACCCTTCTTCGACCGCGTGGTTCCTTTTATTGCCTGCCATGATCGCTTTTTATCTCTCTTTATTTTTAGCGCGATTTCCGCCTGCCACATGTCTTCCTTCTCTGTACCCTTAATCATCACGTCTTCTCGTACTTTGTGCCGCTCCGATATCTGCGCCTCTTTGATTGTTTCGGTCGTTGGATCTCCTTTTATCTAACGGTCCTATTCTCCCAACTTTTCACCTTATTCAACTGTTCTCCTATAAATACGACGCTTAGTCATTTTTGCGACTTTTCTCACCCTCGCGATTTTGAACCTCCTTTGCGCTCCATACTTTCCTTCTGCACATTGCTCTGGCCTGCTCTCAACACCTGTTCAAGCACTTTCCGGCAACCACATTTTCACCGCGACCATGAGTAAGTCTTCTGTGCTCCAATTTTATATTTATGTGTGTTTACTTTCTCAATTTTTTCGATTTTCCTGTTGCTTCTCCTTTTTCCCCAATTCTTCTCACCTCACTTGCGGCCGATAAAACCTACCTCTCTTGCTTTTCGAAACCCTAATTCCTCTTCTCTTTCCCTCAATTTTTGCTCTTCTTTTCAGATTCCGCTGATTCTAACGCACCGAGCCATCAGTTAAGTGAAGATGGGGCAAGCACATCGTCTTTTCCTGCTCACCGACCTATTCCTCATTCGCCTTCCCGCTCCGTTGAGGAAATCTACAATCTTGTTCCTCTCAATGTTCTACGCCCTTCTGATTATACTCCACCTTCTCCTCCTCGCCAATCTATTCGTCCGATTGATGGGTCGGATGGGGATGCCCTCGATCACATCCCCTTGAATCGTCGCCGACCGGCGTTCGGGGCTTCTGACGCTGTTGAAGAGGCCCTGGATGCCGCCGAAGCCGCTGCTGAGGAAGACGAAGACACTATTCCTCTTTCTCGCCATTCCATCTTTGCTCGAGCTGCTTCTTCGTCTATCCCCGTCTCTCCTCCTCCTACAGCTGCTCCTGAGAAGGGTAAGTCGACTAAGGCACCCGCCTCTTCAAAAAAGTCCTCTTCTTCTTCTCGCTCCCTCATAGCTGGTTGGTTGGATGCCGAAGAATATGGCTATCCTACCAATTGGGCTTTTTTGTCCCCAGGCTCACGAGACACTTACGACCATCCTCCCGAAAACTGCTATACCTTCTTTGAAATTCAATTTAAACTTGGCATCCGCTTTCCTTTAAGCCAGGATTTGATCGATCTCTGCAAGTGGTTCGATCTACCCTTGAACCAACTTCCACCAAACGCCATCAGATTTATTACCATCTTCATCATCCTTTGTCGCGTTCGTCTAGGTCGGCTTGACCTGGATTTTTTCCATTACTGTTATACTCCTTCGAAACACGCTCAGGGGATCTACCTCAAGGGCCGCAACGACGTCCATTTCATCTCGGATACCCCTTCAAACATTCCCCGCTGGAAACACAAATTCGCTTTTGTCGAGCCCAAACCTGCTTTTCCTTGGGCCCCATCTCCTTGGCTTAAGGAACTCCCTCGAGAGTACTCCGTGCCTCCTGCCAACGCCCTCTTCGACCAGCGGATTGCAGTATGGAATAGCAAGCCCGTTGCGTCGAAGACCCTTTTGGAGGATGATAACCTCCTACATTTTTGTGGGTTGCTTACTCATAAATCCTGCCCTCTTCCTAGTCAGAAGACTTTAAATCTTATCCTGATCGAGAGCGACCCAGGTGTGCATCTTTACTAAATAGGCTTGAGCATCGCCATATTTGTCTTATGTATCATATGTTCATTGCAGTTATGACCTGCGTGTACGTTTTTTGCAGAGATGCCCACTATTTCCGTGCCTAAAAGGAGAGCTCCTCTGAAGAAGAAAACCGCCGCGGAGGGGTCGAGTGCTAAGCCTGCTGACTCTACCACCTCCCAACCTGTGCGCTCGACCTCTCCTCCCCCGAACATAACTGTCGAGCAACCTTCTTCAGTCAACCTTTCGACCGAGCAGCCCCTCGAGCCATCCGAGCAGCTCGAGAAACCATCCTCACCTCCGCCGCATTCTCCCACGCGCGATCAAGCGACCCCGGTCATACATATTCCTGCTTCTCCCCAGCAGACCCAGCTAGTGGAGAATCCACTTAAACGCTCCGCTGCCGGGGAAAATGAAAATACTGCCAAACGCTGCCGTGTTAATGAAACCGCCCTTTCGATCACAACGCTCGACGGTCCGGGGTTTTCCCATTATCTCAGGGATGTTCTTCCCCCCGTCGACCGTCCCACCGACCATTATAACGATGGTCATTCCCTTCGTGACCGCGGCCAACGGCTTGCCCACTGGCTGGCTCAGGTATCTCGCTGTTTCTCAATGCCTGTCCATTTTTATTCTTCGTCTTCCGCTTGTTAAGTATTCCAACATTTTCTACTATGTGCCCTTGTAGGGAATGGTTGAGCTCGCGCCCCTAATCGAGCAGACCCTCGCAAGCCCCGGTCGGTCTATCTCGGCTCTCGAGCGGAGTAATCTTCGCCTTGGCACACAGCTACAAGAAACCATGGCCAAGGCAAACGACCTCCACGATAGGCTGTTGGTGTCGGCTGCCCGTAACAAGGCCCTCTCTGAGGAAAAAGATACGCTCGAGGGGGCTTTGAAGTCCTTCGAGGAGGCCCTCGCAGCAGAGCGAGCAGAGAAGGAGGCTCTCTTAGCCTCCAAGAAGGCTCTCGAGACTGCGCTCGAGGAGGAGAAGTCGGCACGAGCGCGCGAGAGCATTGCCTTCGAACAAAGGGCTAAGCCATTGGTCGACGAGGCTGCCGTTCGGGCTCGACGAATGGTCTTCCACACTACAGCTGGCCAACGTTTCCTACAAGCTTACCGTGAACAAGTGGTTTCTGCATTCAAGCAGTCACCACAATATTTGAAGGATGTGCAGGACTATGGCACCCATTGTTTTGGGGCCATAATGCAGCAGGCAGGGGTCCAAGTCGCTGAGGACGGGTTCGAGGAGTTTAATATGGAGGCCATATGGGATGTTATGCCCAAGGCTCCTGTCGGCTATGAGAGCGCCCTCGATTTGCCTGATGACCACGACTGGTGGTCTGGTCTGCTCGAACACGTCGTGGAGCGGGATGACCTGCTGAAGCGTACCTTCAAGCTCCCTGACGGCTATGTCCCTCCTCTTGCTCGCCAAACCCTGTCCGCAGGTGGGGCTGGGTCCACCTCCGGCTCGAGCCAACCCCCTGCCTCGGCGCAGCAGCTCGAGCAGACTCCTGCCGACAATAGTGCCAATGCTACCCAACCCGCACAAGATCCAAATGATGCTTCTTCTTGATTTTTCTGTAGTCTTTTTGTAGTCTTTATTCGATTTTGTATTTGCTCGCCTAAGTGAACGTTATCTCGCTAAATGAATACTATAAGATTTGAAGCATGCGTAATTTTCTTGTCGATGCCTTTTGTTATAGCATCTGGATTAATTACCGATGAGCACGTGTCGTCACTATATGTTGATATTCTTTGAATCAACCCTAATCATTCCGTTTTTGTCCTCTAAATTAACCATAATTTCCACAGGAATCTCCATGAATGGAATATCATTACACCTATTTACCCGAATTGAATATCGTTACACCTATTTACCCTCAAACGGGTATTCGTTTCATGCGACCATCCAGCCTCTCGGCCTTAGTCATGATGGATTTTTTGTCTTCGAGCACATGTCCACCCTCAAAGGAGTGGTCGATACATGCGACCATCCAGCCTCTCGGCCTTAGTCATGATGGATTTTTTGTCTTCGAGCACATGTCCACCCTCAAAGGCCTGACGGCTATGTCCCTCCTCTTGCTCGCCAAACCTTGTCCGCAGGTGGGGCTGGGTCCACCTCCGGCTCGAGCCAACCCCCTGCCTCGGCGCAGCAGCTCGAGCCGACTCCTGCCGACAATAGTACCAATGCTACCCAACCCGCACAAGATCCAAACGATGCCTCTTCTTGATTTTTCTGTAGTCTTTTTGTTGTCTTTATTCGATTTTGTATTTGCTCGCCTAAGTGAACGTTATCTCGCTAAATGAATACTATAAAATTTGAAGCATGCGTAATTTTCTTGTCGATGCCTTTTGTTATAGCATCTGGATTAATTACCGATGAGCACGTGTCGTCACTATATGCTGATATTCTTTGAATCACCCTAATCATTCCGTTTTTGTCCTCTAAATTAACCATAATTGCCACAGGAATCTCCATGAATGGAATATCATTACACCTATTTACCCGAATTGAATGTCGTTACACCTATTTACCCTCAAACGGGTATTCGTTTCATGCGACCATCCAGCCTCTCGGCCTTAGTCATGATGGATTTTTGTCTTCGAGCACATGTCCACCCTCAAAGGAGTGGTCGATACATGCGACCATCCAGCCTCTCGGCCTTAGTCATGATGGGTTTTTTGTCTTCGAGCACATGTCCACCCTCAAAGGAGTGGTCGATACATGCGACCATCCAGCCTCTCGGCCTTAGTCATGATGGATTTTTTGTCTTCGAGCACATGTCCACCCTCAAAGGAGTGGTCGATACATGCGACCATCCAGCCTCTCGGCCTTAGTCATGATGGATTTTTTGTCTTCGACCACTCATTCAACATAGGCCACCATATATATGCAATAAAATTAAAGCAATTAATTAAACACAGTATCGAAGGTTTGAACAGGAATTTCATTAATTCAAATTGGGATTTTTAGTACATCATTCTGTTGTGAAGGGTGTCTGACAAGAGAAAGAAAAAAAAAATGAAAGACAAAAATTTTAAACATAATATTTCTTCAAGTTAGCCACATTCCATGACCTGGGGAGTGATCGTCCTTCGGCATCCTTGAGTGAGTATGCACCTCCCGCATGAACTTTCTCGACCAAGTATGGCCCTTCCCAATTGGGTTCGAGCTTACCCACGTGCTTCAACACGTCCACCCTTTTCCAAACCAGGTCGCCCACCTGGAATCTCCTCATCTTGACCTTCCTATCATGTGCTGCCCGCATCCTCTGTTTGTACGCCTCGACTCTGATCGAGGCTTGCTCTCGAAGTTCTTCAATCGTGTCCAGGGCTGCCATCATCAGGCTTTCATTTTGTTCCAGATTATACGTGCTCGATCTTTGTGACTGGATCTCGCCTTCGATTGGGAGCAGTGCCTCCATGCCATATACCAAGCTGAATGGCGTCTCTCCGGTGGTCGATCTTGGTGTCGTTCGGTAAGCCCAAAGTACTGATGTGAGCTCGTCGACCCACGCACCCGACGCCTTCTCCAGCCTCGTCTTTAGACCGTTCAATATGATCCTGTTGGTTACCTCGACTTGTCCATTGGCCTGCGGATGAGCGACTGACACAAAATGTTGTTCGATTCTCATGTCTTCGCACCATGCTCGAATCCGCTTGCCATTGAATTGCGTTCCATTATCGGACACCAACACCTTTGGAACACCAAACCTGCAGCAAATATTGTTATATAAAAATTGTATGACTTTCTCTTCCGTGATTTTTGCCAGCGGCTCCGCCTCCACCCACTTTGTGAAATAGTCCACTGTTACTATCAAAAATTTCCTTTGCCCCGTTCCTTGAGGCATCGGCCCCACCAGGTCGACACCCCACTGCGCAAATGGGATTGGGGAACTCATCGTCGTCATCGCTTCAGCAGGTTGGTGGATAAGCGGTCCATGTTTTTGGCATTGTAAACATTTCCTCACCATCACCTTTGCGTCCTCCTTCATGGTCGGCCAAAAATATCCGGCTCGCAGTGTCTTCGCCACCAAAGACCCCGCCTTACTGCGATCACTACAACATCCTTCATGGGTCTCCCTTCAGTATGTATCGCCCTTCTTCTCGCGTCACACATCTCAGGTGAGGTCCGGCGTACGACCTCTTATACAACACTCCATTATGCTCGAAGAACCTTCTTGACACCTTCACCCCTCCTTCTCTCAACTCCTTCAGTATCAAAGTTCTCCAATCGTCGACCTCTTCAATCTCCGCTACCTCATGCTCGACTGCGCTCCTCTCCATGCGCAGCAAAGTGACGCTTCTGCTCTTACAGTCGACCAGGCTCTGCGCGATTTTGGATAGCAGATCTGCTCGACCATTCTCACTTCGAGGTATCTGTACTAATTCGAACGAGTTAAACTCGTCCCTCAACTTCTTCATTTCCTCGACGTACCGCTGCATTCTTTCCTCCTTCACCTCAAAATCCTCCTGAAACTGGCCCACCACCAACTGCGAGTCAGAATATACTCGAATTTTTCGAGCTCCCCCTGCTATGGCCAGCTGCATCCCTTTGACAACCGCCTCATACTCCGCCTCGTTGTTTGATACTCTATGTTCGACTTTGACTGCAAACTCCAAGTTGTCTCCTTTGGGCGAGATTAGAACAATGCCCAAGCCTCCTCCCACTTTCGACACCGAACCGTCCGCAAACATTTGCCAAACACCTTCTTCCTCTTCCTCCCCCTTCGTACCTTCTTGTATGAAATCAGCCAACGCCTGCGCCTTTATTGCCCTCCTTGGCTCATATGCTATCGTGTACTCGCTCAACTCGACTGCCCATTTGACTAGTCGACCCGATACCGAAGGTCGACCTAACGTCTCTCCCAACGGCATATTCGTCCTCACCTTCACCTTATGCCCCAAAAAATACGGTCGCAACTTCCTCACTGTTACTACCACCGCTAGAGCACACTTCTCGATCTCCGAGTATTTCCTTTCCGCCCCTTGCATTATTTTACTCACGTAATAAATTGGAAATTGCACTGCACCTTCCTCCCTCAACAAAACCGAGCTTACCGCCAGTTCTCCGATAGACACATACAGCACTAGATCCTCCCCCGGAACCGGTTTAGCCAATAGGGGCAAGTTAGCCAACACCTTTTGCAGCTCCTCGAACGCCTTCTGGGCCTCCTCCGTCCACTGGAATTTCGAGCTCTTTCTCAATGTTCGAAACAAGGGCCCGCTCTTCTCCGCCACCTTGGATATGAAGCGACTCAAACCCGCTATCCTACCCGTCAGAATTTGCACCTCTTTCACCTTGGTGGGTGGCTTCATCTCGATCACCGCCTTCACCTTTTCCGGGTTGACCTCGATCCCTCTCTTCGTCACCATGTACCCCAGGAACTTCCCCGACTTCACCCCAAAAGAACACTTAGCGGGGTTCAGTTTCATGCCATACCTCCGCAACGTTAAGAATGTCTCCTTCAAGTCATTCACGTGATCAGCCTCCACCCTACTCTTCACCAGCATATCGTCGACATAAACCTCCATATTCCTCCCCAGCTGCTCCTTGAAGATCTTGTCGACCAGCCGCTGATACGTTGCCCCTGCATTCTTTAAACCGAAAGGCATCACCACATAACAGTAGGTGCCTCTGCTCGTAACAAAACTCACCCTCTTCCTATCTTCTCGCGCCAGAGGGATTTGGTGATATCCTTGGGATGCGTCCATAAGACTAAGCAATTCACAACCTGCGGTAGAGTCGACCAATTGGTCAATTCTAGGCAATGGGTATAGATCTTTCGGGCACGCCTTGTTTAAGTCACGAAAATCAATACACATCCTCCACTTCCCCCCAGATTTAGACACCATCACTGTGTTCGACAACCATTCAGGGAACTGGATCTCTTTAACATGACCCGCCTTCAGCAATTTCTCGACCTCCTGCTCGATCACTTTATCCATCTCCGCGCCATGGTGTCGTCTTTTTTGTTTTACTGGTCTCACTGTTAAGTCTATGTTCAAACGGTGTTCTATCACCTCCGCTTTTATCCCTGTCAACTCCTCAGCCGTATACGCAAAAACATCCGCGAACTCTCTGATCAACGCAATCAACTTCGATCTTATTGGCTCCTCTATCTCCTTGCCTATCCGGAATTTCCTCTCTTCGCACCCCTCTACCATCTGGACCTCCTCGATCTCCCCTCCTGGCTGCATCTCCACCTTTTCTTTCCCCTTGTCCGCTCTTTCCTTCTCTTCTCTCGACCTCGAGCCCCCAGGTCGGCTCGGTACTCCCTCCTCCATCTTCGCTCGCTTCCTCGAGAGTTGTTTATTGTTGCTCACCGTGGTCTGATAGCAACTCCTCGAGGTAAGCTGATCTCCAGCGACCTCACCAACGTTTTCCCCCACCGGATATTTTATCGTCATATGGTATGTTGACACAACCGCCTGGAAAGCGTTTAAGCTAGTCCTCCCCATGATAATGTTGTACGAGGACTCTGCTCCAACGACCACGAACCTTACCATTCGAACCTTCCTCGTCACCCCCTGCCCTAGGGCAACAGAGAGGCTTACTTCTCCCATCGGCATCACCTCGCCTCCATTGAATCCATATAGGGCTGTGGTCACCGGCTTCAGGTCAAGGTTGAGCTCCTTATTTATCTGCACAAAACAATCATAGAACATCACATCAACCGAACTCCCCGTATCAATAAACACCCTCTTCACATCGAAACCCGCCACTTCCGCCGTTATCACCAGCGCATCATTGTGGGGCAACACTACTCCCTCGGCATCTTCTGCCCGAAAACTTATCTCCGGCATTCGAGCAGTGATCCCCACCTCCTCTCTCTTCCTCTTTATTGCTCGAACATGGCCTTTCCTCGCATTGTTCGAGTCCCCATCTGTTGGTCCCCCCGAGATCATGTAAATCGTTCCTCTCTTCACCGGGCCTTGAACTCCCTGGCCTCCTCGATCTTGACTTCCCCGTCTCCTCTTGACTCCTCGATCACCCCTT
>BKCP01012848.1:152708-235555 GCA_008636005.1 Striga asiatica | reverse complement strand
AAGCTGGGATTGAATCCCAACTGACTGCACCCGGCACGCCCCAGCAGAATGGGGTTGCAGAGCGAAGAAATAGGACTCTTATGGAGATGGTTAGGTCTATGATGAGTTATTCGAGGTTACCAGATTCGTTCTGGGGTTTGGCATTGGAAACGGCATCGTATATTCTGAACATGGTTCCGTCGAAGTCAGTTGACACTACCCCTTATGAGATGTGGAAAGGGTGCAAGCCCAGTTTCTCGCAGTTTCGAGTTTGGGGTAGTCCTGCACACGTCTTAGTGCAGGAACCTGGCAAGTTGGAGAAACGTTCGGAAGCACGAGTTTTCGTAGGCTATCCCAAGGGAACGAAAGGTGGATTATTTTATAGTCCTGAGGATCAGAAGGTGATTGTTTCAACGAACGCTAGATTCTTGGAAGAAGACTATATTATGAATCATAAGCCCGCGAGTAGACTAGTCTTAGAAGAGTTAAGGGGTGAAATCGATGGTTCCCCACCGAGTGCGCAAGTAGATACATCACATAATACTGCAACACGACACACTGAGAGTGTACCAGTGCAGACAGTGCCTCGTCGCAGTGGGAGGGTTTCTCATTTACCCGATCGATGGATAGGTCTTGGAGAGTCGTCAGACTCAGTTCCAGGAGGCCTAGAATCGGACCCAAGAACTTACGATGAGGCACTCCAAGATAAAGATGCAGATTCATGGAATGTTGCAATGAAAGCTGAAATGGGGTCAATGGACTCCAATCAGGTCTGGGATCTTGTAGAACCACTCGATGGGGTACGACCCATTGAATGTAAGTGGATCTATAAGAGAAAGAGAGGATTGGATGGGAAGGTGCAAACCTTTAAAGCTAGGTGGTAACGCAAAACACTCCAACCGGCTCGGAATCGGCTTGCCTCCTTCTTCCTCGCCGATAGAACGCCGCGCTCCTGCACAAAAACTCCCACACCGGAGGGGTTTTCCGGTGAAGAGCCTCCGATGCTTAAGTCAGTATGTGTTTGTTCAATTTTCCAAAGTGAGTAATGGATAAATCGTAAACCCTAAAAAAGACCCACTCCCCATATATATAGGAGTGAGATACCTGCCCTAAGAGCTGCCCGGCTATTTGGTGAGCTGTCCTGCCCGCGCTGCCCGTCCGTACATACACAGTACGCGTATTGTCAGAAAAGTCAGGGACGTCAGAGGTGGTTACCGCCACTTTTACTCTGCACCACTGGGTTCTCGCCACGTGTCCCCTTTTCTGCTGAGGGGAAATATTCCTTTACATAAGCCGTCGGGATTCCTGAATATCACCCACGCGCCTACTCGCGTTCAGGTCACGCCCTCGACTGTCTCCTTCCCGCTACGCGCTCGACATGGTCGAGCTCCCCTTCATTAGGTCGATCCTCGACCAGCCCTGCCATTCTGCTCGATCTTCTCTGCTCTGGTCGATCGTCCTTTAGCCCACGCGGTTTTCTTCCTATTCATGCCGGTTTTACCGTTGTGATAAGCCGGTCTGTTCTTTAGTCATATGATATCCCATATCACTAGGGTTGTTGCAAAAGGTTATACCCAGATCGAGGGTATTGATTATGATGAGACCTTTTCGCCAGTAGCTATGCTTAAGTCCATTCGGATTCTCTTGGCTGTAGCCGCTCATATGGACTATGAGGTCTGGCAGATGGATGTCAAGACAGCTTTCCTTAATGGGAACCTGCAGGAAGACATCTATATGCAGCAACCAGAGGGATTCATTGCTGAAGGTCGTGAGCATCTAGTGTGTAAACTTAATCAGTCTATTTATGGACTGAAGCAAGCTTCGAGATCTTGGAACATCCGTTTTGATGAGGTGATCCAGTCGTACGGGTTCACTCAATGTCCGGATGAGCACTGTGTTTACAAGAAAATCAGTGGGAGCGTGGTGGTGTTTCTTGTGCTTTACGTAGATGACATACTGCTTATTGGAAAAAGTAAGAAGGAGTTATCAGACGTAAAGGTGTGGTTGTCTAAACAGTTTGATATAAAGGACTTAGGTGAAGCAGGACACATTCTTGGTATTAGGTTCATTAGAGACCGTAAGAAGAGAATGTTGTGCTTATCCCAGTCTTCATACATAGATACTTGTCTTGGCCAGATTTAGCATGCAGGATTCCAAGAAAGGTATGTTACCTTTCAGACATGGAATACCTCTATCTAAGGAGATGTCTCCTAAGACGTCTAAGGAGATAGAGAAGATGAAGACAGTTCCTTATGCTTCGGCAGTAGGAAGTCTCATGTATGCAATGCTATGCACAAGGCCAGATATTAGCTACGCCGTTGGCATGGTAGCTAGATATCAAAGTAATCCAGGACGGGAACATTGGTCTGCGGTGAAGCATATACTCAAGTACCTGAGAAGGACTAAGGAGTACATGTTAGTTTACCGTGCAGGCAGCTTGTTACCTCTGGGTTACAGTGATTCCGATTTCCAGTCAGATAAGGATGAAAGTAAGTCAACCTCAGGTTATGTGTTTTACCTTTGGAAGTGGAGCCATTTCATGGAGGAGTGCTAAGCAGAAATGCGTGGCAGACTCCACCATGGAAGCCGAGTACATAGCAGCCTCAGAGGCAGCGAAAGAGGCAGTATGGCTCAGGAACTTCTTAGTGGACTTAGAGGTTATACCGAGTTTGCCACGTGGTATCACCGTGTACTGTGATAACAGTGGAGCAGTAGCGAACTCAAAAGAACCTCGAGCCCACAGGGCAAGCAAACACATAGAGCGCAAATACCATCTGATTAGGGATATCGTTGGTAGAGGAGACGTTGATGTTGACAAGATTGCGTCAGAGGACAACCTAGCTGATCCTTTCACGAAGAGTTTGCCGGGGAAGGTCTTCGCCAAACACGTGGAAGGAATGGGAGTCATGAGCATAGCAATAGGATCGACATAGGTCTTTTAGAATAACAGATTGATAGGACTATACTGTAAAAGCGAAAGCTTTAAGTATAAGTGGGAGATTATTAGTGTTATATACTGAAAGCTTGGCTTTGCATGTTATTACACATTTACCCTTTATGAATGAGAATCATGTTAGATTAAACAAGTTCTACGTTCTGTTGTTCTGCACTTAGATGGAGTGGGTCGTCATCGGGCGAACCGAAGATCACTCTATCAGTTACTTGCGAACAAGAATAGTTGTTCACAACCTAGATGGACATGAACACCCCATCCGAACGGTTGTAGTGTCAACTGTGCAGTTTGTCTTGACTGATTAGTTGCACTAGTACGTTTATGTATTGAACAGGATCCCAGAGAGGAGAAGTTCATTTTATACTGATCGTCGTAAATGAACTAGGCCTCGGTTAATTACTGCGTTCTCTTAACCCGTAAGATATTAAACAGACAGATATATATAATATATATTACTTTGATTCACATGGGTGAGGTTCAGTTCGCTGGATTAATATTCCTACTGTTTTGGGTAATATTATTATATATAGGATGTGCTGTTAGGATATTTACGGTCACCATGTGCGTTAGTTTGATGATGTCCCCGGAGTGAGTTCATGAAGGATTGTTATGCTAAACCCTGCAGGTGGATTAAATGCCGGCATAATAAGAATGTGATGAACGAGCGCTAGCTTCGGTGAAATAATAATAAATTAATTAATTCTTGATTGTCAGTAATCAAATTAATTAATGGACATTATATCTTAAACGTGGGGAGGTAAATCGAGTAATTATTACTGGAGTCTCAAATGTAATTTGTGCTAGGAAGAGGGAGTGCAATAATATAATGTTGGTGGCCCATTAATATTATTTAATTAATTAGAGGAGTGGGCTTGGCCCACAGTTAGTCTAATTAATTAAGGAACCCTTTTCCTAATCTCCTTAGGGTCCCTATTGTAGCTCTATATATACATCATTAAGCTCATGAGAAGAGAACAGAAATCTCATATTCACGTGATACACGCCGCCCCTACTCTCTCTCTCTAGACCTCATTCGAGCTTTATCTTCTTCTTGTTGCTCCACTGGTACAAGTTGAAGAAGGGTGTATTGAGTAATACAGTAGAAGATCTGTAGGTAAACCGAGACGAAATATATTTTGACCTACAGAACTAACCGGAAGTCCGATTGAGACGTACAGTATACCCAGACGACCGTCTCGACGAGAGATTTCCATCGCTGCCGACGTCGCCGGATTCCGACGTCGCACGCGTCCTCACGCGCCGCCAGAAGGAGCCTGACTGCAAAAATTCGTTTTGATCTGTTTGCATCCGTTTGATCCGATTTTGATCTGATCTTGTTCGTGCAACCCAAGACGTGATTTGCAGTCAATCAATTGCAGTCAACCGTTCGTGGTCAGCCAGATCTACATAAAATTTAAGCCGTAAGTTCTCTACGTCCAACCTTTAGATCCGTTGCGCATAGGTTTACATTTGCTATTGAATTCGTGATTTGTACATAACGAGATCCTCACAGATTCCAACACAAGGGCCGCACCTATACATGAACCCACAATTGGAGATGTTGCATATGGTCAAGGCGAAGAAAGGACCTAAGATGATGAGGTTCGAGGCTGAGATCCTGGGACGAAAAGTCAATGTGTTGGTCGATAGTGGATCGACCCTCAATTTCATCAACCTGGACTTCACCGCAAAGCTACAAGTTCCCATGACTGAAATCGTACCGTTTGGCATAAAGGTCGCAAATGGCGAGGAGCTTTGGAGTTCGGAGCTGTACAAAAAGGTGCCGATACTAGTGCAAGGTGAAGAGTTGGAGGTGGACCTATACGCACTAGAGCTAGAAGGACCTCCAATGGTTAGAGATGCTAGGGCCCGTGACCACAAATTTTAAGAAGGGCACTATGGAGTATGAACGAGCCAAAAAGCGAATCAAATTATGCACGAGTGACGAGGGGACCGAGCCAGTTGAGTTGAAGGGCCTTCAATTCATAATCCTTGAGGACAAGGATATTCTTAAAGAGGGCGGGAATGATGAAAATGTGGTCATCGACCCTTCTGAGCCCGAGGATGTGACATGCTCGAGTCATGCGGATAGGGGCAAATGTGGTCGAAAAGGGCGCCGAGGCTATGCAAAGGTGGCTCGACGAGGCTGCGCACGAGGAAACTGTTGGGATCTGTGAGAATATCGTTATGTATAAGTCACGAATTCAATAGCAAACGTAAACCTATGCGCAGCGGATCTAAAGGTTTGACGTAGAGAACTTACGGCTTAAAATTTATGTAGATCTGATTGACCACGAACGATTGACTGCAATTGATTGACCGCAAATCACGTCTTGGGTTGCACGAACAAGATTAGATCAAAATCGGATCAAACGAATGCAAACAGATCAAAATGAAACTTTGTAGCCTGGGAGCTTCCGGCGGCGCGTGAGGGCGCGTGAGGCATCGGACAACTACGATCTCGGCGGCGATGGAAAGGTCTCATCGAAACGGTCGTCTGAGTATGTTGTACGTCTCAATCGGACTTCCAGTTAGTTCTGTAGGTCAAAATATATTTCGTCTCGGTTTACCTACAGATCTTCTACTGTATTACTCAATACACCCTTCTTCTACTTGTACTAGTGAAGCAACAAGAAGAAGATAAAGCTCGAATGAGATCTAGAGAGAAAGAGAGAGGCGTGGGGCGTATCTCGTTAGAATGAGATTGAGATTCTCTTCTCATGAGCTTAATGATGTATATATAGAGCTACAGTAGGGACCTTAGAAGATTAGGAAAAAGGCTCCTTAATTAATTAGACTAACTGTGGGCCAAGCCCACTCCTCTAATTAATTAAATAATATTAATGGGCCACCAACATTATATTATTGCACTCCTTTTTCTTAGCCCAAATTACATTTGAGACTCCAATAATAATTGCTCGATTTACCCAATAATAATTACTCAATTTACCTCCTCACGTTTAAGATACAACGTCCTTTAATTAATTCGATTACTGAAAATCAAGAATTAATTAATTTATTATTATTTCACCGAAGTTAGCGCTCGTTCATCACAATCTTATTATGCCGGAACTTAATCCACCTGCAGGGTTTAGCATAACAATCCTTCATGAACTCACTCCGGGGACATCATCAAACTAACGCACATGGTGACCGTAAATATCCTAACAACACATCCTATATATAATAATATTACCCAAAACAGTAGGAATATTAATCCAGCAAACTGAACCTCACCCATGTGAATCAAAGTTATATATATTATAAATATCTGCCTGTTTAATATCTTACGGGTTAAGAGAACGCAGTAATTAACCGAGGCCTAGTTCATTTACGACGATCAGTATAAAATGAACTTCTCCTCTCTGGGATCCTGTTCAATAAATAAATGTACAAGTGCAACTAATCAGTCAAGACAAACTGTACAGTTGACACTACAACCGTTTGGATGGGGTGTTCATGTCCATCTAGGTTGTGAACAACTATTCTTGTTCGCAAGTGACTGATAGAGTGATCTTCGGTTTGCCCGATGACGACCCACCCTATCTAAGTGCAGAACAACAGAACGTAGAACTTGTTTAATCTAACATGATTCTCATTCATAAAGGGCAAATGTGTAATAACATGCAAACCCAAGCTTTCAGTATATAACACTAACAGAAACATTGTAGACACGCGATACACGTGGATGGCGTGACGAGGCGCACTGGGACTAAACGCGTGAAGGCAAGTCGTGCGAAAGATGATGCACGCGAGATTGCTGAGCAAGACAAGGTCGAAGAATTGGCGAAGGGTCTGAGAGGATACGCGTGAGACTCGACCACGCGATGGACACTAGGGACCAGGGGCGCGGACAACGAACCTGCGATCGGTGTGAGGGACACGGGCCGACCACTCGCAAGTGTGAAGACGCGTGGCTGAGGGAGCGCGACTTGAAGCGCAAGGCGGCAGATGCGTGGGACGCGTGGAGCGATCGAGCCCGAGACCTCGCAGGCCAAGGGCTAGCTGACGCGGCTAGGGTTCGGAAGCGAGGACGTGCGACACAAGAGACCCGAGAGTTCTAGAAGGCCTAGGGTCAATTTCCTTGGCATAATTAGGATTCGTAGTTTGGTTAGGAGATGGAATAAAAGGCATGTGCGTTATTAGTTTGGTAAGTCTTTAGTTACTAGATATTTACTTTCTTTAGGACTTTATTTATTTCCATGCATTAGGAGTTCTTCTTAGACTAGGACTAGACTTAGTTTAGCCTCTATAAATATGCACCATTGTCATTCAATATAATCATTCAAGAATTAATACAAAAAACCCGAACACTTGTTCAAATTTTCTTGTGAGTTTACTCCTGTGAGTTTACAAACTAGATCGTGTTAGAAATATGACCAACACCCGATTTTCTTCCACACCTATCCGAAGTACGAAGGCATCGGCGCGCGTATCAGCACCTATCGGCGATTCAAGGCGCGCGAGCGGTTTATCGACCAAGTCAAGACACGCGATCTTCATCACCAGCAGACCCCGCGCCCAGGCCCCGTACTAGCAGCGGCAGCCCAATTTCTTAAGCCCATATGACTAAGTTCCGACCCATTTTCACCCAAGACCACTTCATGCATGTATTAAGCACTTAATGAGGATAATTTTAAGCTAAGATGGCCCTAATAAAGTATTAAAAAAAGTTAATTAGTCCTTAGCCAAAGTGAGTGCATGTGCATTGAATATTTTATTCAATAGTGGAATCTTTTTCCCCCACTCACGCACCTGCCCGACTAGAGCTTTTGTCCCCTGCCAAGATGCTCTAAAAACTCCTCAATTTCCACCCAAAAGCCCATGCAAAACGTGCCCAAGACCAGTCTCAAGTTTCTATGCTTGTGAAGTGGTGAAAAGCACTCATTCTTGTCCCCTTTGACCACACCTTGTAAAATCCGACCCCTCCAACTATTTAAGACCCTCTCTTCA
Organism: Striga asiatica; assembly: GCA_008636005.1. NCBI lineage: Eukaryota > Viridiplantae > Streptophyta > Magnoliopsida > Lamiales > Orobanchaceae > Striga > Striga asiatica. The sequence continues at coordinate 227,670 of BKCP01012848.1, read as the reverse complement.
GTCATTTAAGACCCTTAGACACTCTAAAGCTCGAGCATAATAGTGAATATTGAGAGAAAAACTGAGAGCCTCCCTACCTAGCCACCAAGCCGAGAAGAGGAGTTCACGAGCTCCAAGCCATTCCAGCCACAATCTCACGAAGCTTAGCAACTTCTAAGTAATTCTTAGATTTTTCTAAGTCCCTTGTGTTCCTCAAATCTCAGCCAAACTGTCCCGAACCAAGCTAAACCACCAAAGGTTGCGAGCAAGCCCTAGCAAGTCCATAGCAACCATTTTCCATTTTCGGTGAAGGTTAGCTCAAGCTGTCTTTCCCCCCCAGCCTATTTATGATATTTTAAGATTTTTCATGTAGAAATATCAAGCCATGCGCGTTAAAATTCATGAGTTTTGAATTTTAAGAATTAATGGCTTTAATTTCGAAATTTGAGTAGCATGCATGCTTGGATGGAAATTGATACCTAATCCTCCTCATATATTATGTCTATGATGGTGTATAATTTTGAGCATGATTGGAGTTCATTTGTTTGGTCAACTTGTTCATGAATTTATGTCATTTTGGACCCCCGAGCCATATCATCATGCATGCGAGTTATTGCTATCATTCCAGCCTCATTACTCATGATTTTAGTTGCTTAGTACTCGGCCATGATCACATGTTTAAGATTTAGTAGTTGGTTTTGTGAGTTAGTGCTCGTGCGTACCTTATCGGCCCTACCGAGCCACATGCATTTCGACCCGAGGTCTCTTGGCATTTTCTTGCATTTTTATGCCTATTGTACTATGTTGAAGTGATATGTGTTTCATGTCCCCGGAAAAAGTCGTCGGATGGCCGGTAAGGACCGACCATGGTCACTGGCCGCAATGTCGGCCCCGAGCCTGACCGTGCCTGCAGAGGCTAGCCATATGCAGCGCCCGCATAGCCCTAGTCCGCGTCTGTCCTGTGCCTGTGCCGTGTCAGCCGCACGCCAGCACACCCAGCGAGCTTCGGCCGTGCCCAGCAGCACCCGAGGGGCACCAGCTGGCGGGACCGAGCCCGGTTAGCCCGAGCCAGATCCCGACTGCCCGGTTCAGCCTGAGCCGGCGGTCTGGCCAGTCAGCGAACCGGTATAAAAACTATGCTCTTTACATTAAAGAGTTGGTGATATTTTCCCGAGCGTGACATTTTAATCTCACTAAAACGTTTCTTTTATTCAGTACTGGTTCTTGCTAAGCATAGTGGTTTGCTCACGCCCCCATTGTGTTTTTCATGTGATGGAGTCAAGCGTGCCGGGTGAGAATATGCGTGGCAAGCGTTGTCATGATAGACGAGGACATTTTTACCTTCATTTTATGTCCTAGTGTCTATGACCATGTATTATTCAGATATGTATGCATGTATTTTGTATTTCGGATATGCTTCCATTAGCCAGACTTAGACTGTACGAGACATTCAGACATTCCATGTGTGATTCCATTATCCGTAGAGGATCGATTGGTTGCATGTTTTATTTATGTCTGTGAGTAAGTTAAGTAAGTTTCTACCTGTGACATCCCGCAACAAGTTAGTATTTTCGAAACCAAGCTCGCATAAATCTATCAAAAATAAAAGCGAAAATTTTACTCTGATTTTTCAAAGCTAGTAAGGCAGGGTGTGACACGTCCGGCGACGGTTGGCCGCCGGAATCTCGCCGGTCATCGTGGGAAGGTCGCCGGTCACTCCCAATATATCCGATTGGTGCAATTCTGTCTTTTTGTGAAGAACGGACAACCCCGCGAATTGCAGATAAATTACAGGGTTGAATATATATATATATATATATATATATATATATATATTACATGGTTGGATAAATATATATATATATATAGATCGCTCGACAACCTTAGATCTTCTGTTGTATGACCCGACATCTCATCTGATCATCTTAGTGGGCGATAGATTGGAGATATCTCTACTAGGATTACTTGGAGAAGAAGAAGAGAACACAAGAGAAGAGAGAGAACCAAGGGGGCAGCAGTTTTCACTTCTACACGTGAATTGTGATTCTGCTCCTAATCTCAATAGATGTGATGTATTTATAGGCTACAACAGGGAACCTAAGGAGGTATTAAATTGGGCTTCTCCTATTTGGATTAGACTATACAAATCTACCAAACCCAAATAGGAATAATGCAAACACTCCACTAAAGTAGTATTATTGAATAAACTCCCAATTTAATTCCCGAATTATATTCAAGTCTCCAATAAAGATTACTCAATTTATCTCCACGTGTTTAAGATATAATATCCATCAATTAATTTAATTACTGACAATTAAATTAATCGACATCTATAACCGAGACTAGTACCAGTCATCACATTATTATTATGTTGGAATAAATTCCACTGGCCAGATTTAACATAATAATCCTTCATGAGCTCATCTTGGAGACACCATCAAACTATCGCACACAGTGTCCGTAAATATTCTAACAGCACATCGTACATGCAATAATATTACCCAAGACAGTGAGTATATTGATCCAGTAAACTGAATCTCACCCAAGTCATTCAAAATAATATTTATTGCATGCACATGCCTGTTTATATCTTACGGGTTAAGAGTACGCAGTAATTAACCGAGGCCTAGTTCGTTTACGACGATCAGTATAAAATGAACTTCTCCTCTCTGGGATCTGTTCAATACACAAAGTGTACTAGTATAACTAATTAGTCAAGACCAATTGTACGGTTAACACTACAACCGTTCGGATGGGGTGTTCATTTCTATCTAGGTTGTGAACCACAATTCTTGTTTCGCAAGTAACTGATAGAATGATCTTCTGTTCGCTCGATGAAAACCCATTCTATCTAAATACAAAACAACAAAACATAGACTGTTTAGTTAAACATGATTCTCATTCAAACGGGTTCAGTGTAAATACATTTAAAGCCAAGTTTTTAGTATATACACCAACAATCTCCCACTTATATTTCAAGCTTCCGCTTTCACCAGTATACTTCTTTCAATCTCTATTCTCAAAGAACCATTGTCCTAACTGCCATACACCCGACTCCCTAATCCCTTATCATGGCCATCAACAGCTTTCGCTCGAATGCCAATTCTAAAAGGATCTCTCTGGTAGTCTCCTGATGTAACTACGCGACAAAACTCTACCCCTTTGCGATTTCTCGCACTGAGTTGTACTAGGTCTATGCGCTTACTTGCCTTATGAACTTGTGATTCTTTTCTGTTTGCAACTACACCAACTGTCATCACAATCAAATTCTGATCTGACTTGGGCAAACAAGGACCTTCACATTTCTAGTTCAATAGAGGTAACTGAATCCAAACTCTTGGTGGAATCTGTCAACGCATTACCGTTCGACATTCCTCCATACTATTGGTTCCTTCTCACAAGTGAGCACAAATCCTGAGGTAGATTTTACTCTATCGTTCACGTCTGATTAGAAATCAGAATCTATTGTAATCCATAGGTTGCATATGGTTCCTTTGGTAACCCTACATATTATCCTTAGCCCTTTTACGGTGCTTGATCATATGTTCTACCACGACCAATTGCACCTAACTAGGATTACTTCGATATCTACCAACTATGTCCTTGGAAATAATAGATATCAGGCCTCATTTACTGCATTGTACATACTAGGCTTCTTATTGTCGAGCATAAAGAACTGCCTTTATTTCACACATGCTACGAATGAGCCTTATGACAGTCCGTAGATAGAAGTTCGGAAAATATCGCAACAATCCTTTCTTGTGATCCTCGATCTCAAGAACATGTGCCGATTTCTCCAAATGTCTCATATCTAACTGCTTGGATAACCTTACATCTGCGTCTGACAACATCCGTATCCTTTCTCAAGTATCAGAATGTCGTCTACGCACAGTATAAAAATATCACCACGCTTTTCATAAACACACCATGCTCATTCGGTGACTGATCATATCCACAGACTTAATCAACCAAATGTGCCGGATTACGACACTTACTCCAGTCCACAAATAGACTGTTTCGGTTTACTGACTAGATACTCTTAGCAATCTACAATGAACCTCTGGGTGCTTCTTCATAGATCTCCCTTTAAGACCTCATCTTGATATCCATGATGCAAAATTCATATTACATTTGAATGGCCTCAGCCTAAAATTCATATAGACTCAAGTATGGCTACTGGTGAAAAGTTAACTCATAATAGATCCAACTTCTTTCTGAGTTCATTATTTCACAACAAGCCTACTTGAAGTCTACACGAATTTACTCGTAGATCCATTAACCTCAATGGCGTTATGCCACTTGGTGGTTCTACAAGATCCCAGATCTGATAAGAGTCTAAGACCCTGTATTGGAAATCATTGTTGTTTGCTAAGTACATGCATCTACTCTCTCAGAGATTTTCATTGTATAAACAGAGATTAGTTCAACGTTCACCAGAGACTAAGTCCAAAGACTCTTCTCAAGAACGTGAACTCATACTTTCATGCTTACTAGAGATTGAGTCCAGGACTCTCTCATTAAACATGAATCTATGGCAGTTGCCATGCAACGCTCCCACTACAATGAGCATCTTATCGTATATCTAGGGATTTATTTCACATTCACTAGAGACTAAGTCCAATGATTTTCTAAAGAACATGAACTCGCAGGTTCGTGTATACTAGAGACTGAGTCCACGACTCTCTCATCAACACGAATCCATGTTGTTGCCAAGCAATCCTCCCACTACGATGAAGTACCTCCGGAAAAAGTGTATTACTAGAGACATGCGTTTGCAGTTTTATCGTGGTATAACATTTTATACACGCGGTAAGAAGTTTGACCATGTCACCTCTATCTTTCCTTATGACAACTCTACAAATGGGCCTTTGGTTTATCACTTAGTATTCCTCTAAAAATCAGGCATTCGTTTTACCAATTACCTTCTGATTCTTAGTACTATAAACCATCTTTTTCGTTACTATGGAGTATCCCACAAACAGTCGAATTTTTGAACTACTTTTCGTCTCATTAGTATCAACATTTCAGCAGATGCCAAAAATACTCCAAACTCGAATATGTCCTGACGGGGTATCAACCCTGTCCATAATCGTTTCAAAGTAGAAGCTATTAATCTAGATCGAACTATGTTCAGAACCTATGCTATTATCTGCACAACCCCAAAAACGAAAAACTGGAAATCCTTAGTAACTCATCGTTGACTTAACCAATGTGCCCAAGAGACCTCATCTCTTATTGGTTTTAGTCGATGTGTCACTTACTTCTATTTATTACACTGTGAGACCTTTTCGTTACTTGAGTAAACTATTATCTACCCACGTACCAATGAATAAACGTTTCATTTTCTAGATAGCAAACTTGCCATCAAACAAAATGATTATATCCATACGCAATTTAGAAACTGAAGCTGAATCCTTTCTAAAACTTGGTACGCAAAGATAATTACTCAAAACCAAATAATTATATATATAGAAAACTCCCACTGCAATAACCGCCACTTTTGTAGCATTACCCATTCTAGATGATAATCTACCTATCACTCAGTCGATTACTTTTTCCAAGAAAAATCTCGACTTTTGAGTGAATAAGATTTATCTTTATTCTTTTAAGAATAGGTTAGTTCGACTTCCTATGTCCTTTTGCTTAAACCGGATACACTCGCCCTACGTCTCGTACTTTTCAGCAACTTAGGACACTATCCAAGTTCTATTTCTAACCAATTTGAACAGTAAATTATCTTTTAGATAAAGGACAACAGATTGAAAGGCATGTTTGAATAAACTAGAGAATCACGAAATAATTTTACTAATTAAACATTTTGAATTTAACTGTTAACGTTGATATCCTCAAAGCAACATTAACTTAAATTCACCGACATCTCAAAACACCATGAGTAACGCATGGTACGAGGGTAACCCTACGTACTCAACATTCGCCAGAGAAGGGCTTTTCAAGAACCTATTAATTTCCATAAGCTAAAACCCAATTCATGGCAAACGAAATTAATAGTCGGTCTCCTTTTGGCAATGCAACAAAAATCAGGGACTCCGAGGGGAGTTATGAAATTATCGCATTCTAAGTGAATCCCATTTCTTGATCCTAAAGTCATCAAATTTGATTGTACGTCATCCGAGGGGAAGCCCGCACGCTCTCATACGATTTCCTACAATCGTCCAATTAGAAATTTGTTCTGGTAAATTCCTACAATTAATTTAAGTGATGTCACCTGAGGGGAAGCTCATACTTCAATTAATTGATTTACCAACAAATCAGAAATGGTTAGAAATTTGTTCTGGTAATTTTCTACAATTAATTTTAGTGATGTCACCCGAGAGGGAGCCTATACTTCAATTAATTGATTTACCAACAAATTAGAAATGGAGGCATTAGGACTTTAAAATTAGCGTTAATTTTAAATAACCTTCTCAAACTTAGTGTAATTTTTAGTTGAGGATTTTACTTATGCAATACTATAATTAATCACATGCCACAAAGCAACAAATTAATTAAACATGCATAGCAATTAATTGCAGCAATAACAATCAAGAAATAAATCCCACTATTATGGCCATTAATTCAAGCTCTAGCTAAATTAGGAACTTATTCAGTCCAAGTCCCATTCGAACTGAATTTTCCTTATCAGACTAGAACTCCCACTCTAGTAGACTTCTCATCCAAGTCAACTGATTGTCGGAAAAACGTCGGTTGCTTCTGGTCCACCGTGCGCCACTGCAGTACCGCCCGTCACGGTGTCGCCGGTCCGAGTTGACGTCGTTGATTCCAGTCGAGGTCAAGTCAGCAGCGACGGTGTTGAACAAGGACTCTGCACATGTAACATATATTACGATCAGCACCTAGTAAACATTGGTGGGAAATGACGGTAAATGAGAAAAGGAAAATGTAAAGGGAATAGCTCGCGAGTCCCGATGTCTACATATGGCGGTTACAAGTTTGGCTGAACAGTTAGATAGCTTGAAATGTAATAGGAGCTGCAGGTCGGAGGTCAGCTTCACCACATGGAGATGTCGTTTATTCCATTGGGCAATGAAAGCGTCGTACTCGGCATTCGATTTGGGGTTTTTTCGTTGACCGGGTAGCTCGTGCAGCCACTTGGTGAGAAATCAAAAGTATTGGGTGGAGGTCGGACGAAGTAATACTTGTTTTCCAGTTATGAACCTTGGATTTGGGTTGTTTTAGGAAGCTCGCACCATTGCGGCTCGAGAGGAAATATGAGCCTTTCTGGGTTTTCATCTAGAGGCAATAGAAGCAAAGGTCGGGGTCGATCCTACCTAATCAAGCTCGGCATACCGTGATAAAGCCGACAAGGAGCCTGATGGAATTGAAAGAAAAATGGTTTAATGGCAAGCGTATAACCTACTGACTACAAGGTCGCCGTGCAAAGGTAGTTTCAGCCCATCCTTGACTTGGTCAAGGAAGATTGTGTAATAACCTAGAGGAGGTTGGCAATGGATATCCCCATCTCAGAGGATCCATAGATCCCAGCCCCGAGGTAGCTCAACCTCGTGAAGAAGGTTGGTAACTTGGTCGGTTGATAGGCAAATATAGGGTTAGGCCTTACTACCCGGAAAAGAGGAGAGATTCCTTTTGCCTTGACGCTCGCGACCACTGTAACCTAGTTGGCCGCGCCCGGAGGAGTAGGTAGGGCTAGGGTCACCGAGGGTTCTTCTAGGGGTTCTGAGTTTGAAGGGGAAAGAGTGCTCAAATTAGTCATGGGGGCAAGGTGTTCTAAAGGCAAAACGAAAAGATAACTAAATAACACAGGGAACATGCATAAAATGACGGCGGTTAACGAAAAATTAAATATTACTCACCCATGAAGTTGTTTGACATTGCGACAAACAGATTCGCCGGAGAAGATGAGGGGCTACAGGAAAATATGCTAAAGCTGTTGTAATTTCTTGTTGGAAGTTCTAATGTGCAAAGAGCGCAAAGGGTGATTGGTTTTCCAAGCAGCTTTTATAAAGTAGAGGAGAGTGGCTGGTGTAGCAGGCGTACAATCAGATTGACGTGTAAGGCTAAGATCGAGGGAGGTGGATTGGTGTTGACATGAAACGTTGGTCCATAAGAGGCATCGATTTTGAAAGGGGATCTACAGTGGAAACACGAAGCGTATAAGAGAATATTGGAGTTGAAGGGACATGTGTGGAGTCTTGGAACACGTGGAGCAGGCGAAGTGACAGGAACGTGGATCTATGCACTGATGTCTTCCTGGTTGCTCCTTCTACATTATTTAACAAGTCCTAACAGCTCGCCAAAAGAATGTGCGGCCTAGATGATTTGGCCCTCAGGAGTAGGTCGTCTGAACCAGTGTGAAGTCTTAGCTTGGCAGTGTTTGAGTTGGTTTGGAGACCAAGGAAATAGAAGCGCAGAGGGTAGAATGGCGGCCTCGAGACCCTCCGGGACCGAGGGCGACCTCTAGGCCCTCTGGGACCGAGGGGGACCTCGAGACTCTCCGGATATAGTGGGGACCAATCCACAATGGATGACTTAGGAACCCTTCAGAACCAGTGGTTTCGGTAGCGTGGTGATAAAAGTCGCACCAAGTATGGACCAAATCCCTTAAACATGGGAAGTGCATATCATCAAGAAGACTGAAAATACGGGGAGATCCAATTGATTAGGAGGGAAGATATAGGAAGAATTCTTACCACACTAGGAGTCTCTTACTCCATAAGCAACCCTAACTATAAAAGGATATCCAGGTTCTTTATTTTAAAAACAATGCACGCACAAAATACATTATTGCCACATTATTGTTTAACGTGAACTAGCGTCAGAATATTTTCTGCTGGGACCCTTCCCTACATTTTGCAGGTCAACGGGGATGTCAACAGAGTCGGTCTTGAATATTATTAGGCCCTAGGCTAGATGCAAAAACAATGCCCTAATTTTTTTCATCCAGAAATGACAGAGGTACTACATTAATAAAACCGTACAAAGTACGAAAAGAAAGCAGCCAAAAGCTGAATAGTACAAGCAGAGACTATCAAAATTGGGAGGCAGATTCAAAGATCTCCTAGAACCGTCTAGCAACGCTAGAATGACAAACTCGCAACTACACAAACAACTAACAAAAACTAACACAACTAAAAAGATCCCAACGGGATAATACCCGAGTGTAGGATCCCAACAGGATAATAAAGTTACACCTGGGCTCACAGGGATCAAGTGGCCCAAACCAAAAATACAAGACCATAGAACAACACTAGCACAGACTCAAACAAGCGACACTAACAAACACAAAACACTAAATCAAATCCCTTCTCCAATCAGGAGATCACACCAAACACAACAATGGCAGAGTCCTGGCCCAAGAGTCCGACCCAGAAACTGAAAGAGAACGCCTAACAGAGTCGGGAACCATCGGGCCCAACCCTCGTCCAAACGAACAACTCCACTGACACCCAGAGATCAAAACGTCTAGCCAAACAGTCAGTAACAATGGTCCGAGCCTCGAGCTAATTAGTCCAACCCAACGAGCGCCGTCCAACACTTAGAACTAAGCTCGTCGACAACGAAACCGACATCCATAACCCCATCCCTTCGAGCGCCAAGCGAAACAAAAAATAGGTTCGTCGATAACGAATCCGACAACCAGAACCAGAGCCGACCAACGTCCCTTACCTGAGCCGACCAATGCCCCGAACCAGAGCTGATGACCAGGCCTTCGAAAACCAGAATCTTGGTCGAGAAGAACACAAATGGCCAGACAAAGTCTCCACCGCAAACCCTAGATCGAGAAATTGAGGTCGCAGCCCACACCGGAAGAGCGCCAGAGGTCGCCAAAACGGAGATACCAGAGGAAGAACAGCCGCCCGCCACTCATTCCCAGCCTCGAGGCGGAAGCCAGAATACGGTGCGACCATCTCCCCGGCGAAAAGGCTTCCCTTCTAGCAGCGCATCTTCTCCGACAAGGGCCACGAAGCCCAGTTGAGCCCCACCGTGAACTTGTCGGGTCCTACCGGGGAAGGCGATGGAAAAATTAAAGGAAGACGACGATCGGCGATTTGGGATTTTTCGCACAGTAGAGAGAGAAAAAAGAAAAGAGATCTTATTACAACAGTCATAAAAAATGCCCTAATTAGTTTTTTTTTTTTCAAACAAAAATTGTTAGAAATTATATAGTACCAACAACGATATTGTTTTCCTAAAAATGATAAAACCTATAAATCTCAAATATAAAATACAACTTCATGATAAAAGCTAACAACAATAAGCAAAGTAAGATGCAATAGAGATACAATTCCACGATTGTTTTCAAAAATGACAATTACCCAAGAAAAAATTTAGATGCATCAATAAAATTTATATATATATATATATAAGTAAGGGTAGTTAATCACTTAAAGGCTTATTCAGCCATTTATAGCGACAAAATCATCATCTCTATAATCAATATTTTCAGTAATATCTTTTTTTATGTATAGAATTGTTAACACATTTTATCTTGGCGTATGGTTATTGTCAGATAAGTTTTTTTAGTGTACAATGTTGGGTCTATTTAGTGATAATTTGCACTTCAATTGAACTTTATATAATTTACTATTTATAAAATATTTTTTATGTGCATGAGAGATCTTTTATATACTAGAGCCATGTTAAGATTATAAAATAAATAGCACTCCCATAAAAACAACTTATAATATTGTGAATCATACAAAACAACAAACCAACCCTAAAAGATAACAAAATAAATTTAAATAAATATTAAAATTATTTAAATATTATAAAAAAATCTTGGATAAATCTGAAATGCTATTTATAGTATTTTATAGCACAACATTAAATGAAAAAAATAATTATAAAAGGTTGTCATCAAATAATTTATTTTTTCACATAAATAAAATAAGTAGGCATAGAAAAAATATAATAATAATACAAAATAGATGAAGTTGAAAGAGGTGTTGGTACGTGACTATGATTTGTGTCATAGTGTAAATGTGTGTGAGAGTGTGAAAGAGGTTATAAGAAAGAGAAAATTAATTTATGAGAAGAATGTGAAAAGACATTCATGATGTAAAATAGGAAAATAAATATTTGTCACTATTTTAGTTTCTCTCTCCATACAATATTAATTAGTATTGACCCGTGCAATGCACGAGTTGGTATATTTTTCTGAAACTTTTTAATATTAACATTAAATTTAATGCACTTTGTAGATATGTAACAAATGTAAAATAGAAAAAAATAAATTAAAAACTTCATAAATTTGTAAACACTTCTTTGTACACAATGTTTTGGGTGTGATTTGGCGACAAGTCATCGTCATTGCAGACTAATATCTTCAACCCACTCCGATTGGTGACACGGGAGGTGGCAACGTATAATTCCCCATGACTGAACACCGGCTTCTTAAGAAATAAACCAACATGCGATAACGATTGTCCCTGGCTCTTGTTGATAGTCATGGCATACGATACCATAATGGAAAATTGTCGTCTCTGGAATTTGAAAGGAATTCTGACATCGGAAGAAGTTATTGCCATTCTAGGAATCAACACCTTCTCTCCTTCGTGGTCCCCAGAGAGTATCTACACTCAAGAACATGAGCGGATAGTCATGGCACAACCAACCGTGTCCCATTACATAAACCCATAGAATGATCCATATTCCGCAACAACATGACAGGGGTTCCAATCTTCAAATGCAACTAATGATGTGGAACTCCCGAACATTTGATGCTATTCAAGAACTCGGGCGTATGGATATCAGAAAGAAAATCATTATTAGAGTCTGACTTGCAAGTACTATCGGAGCTCAAGTACGTATTACCTTCTGATAAATTCAACGATGTCATGTCTCATTGACGGACTCAACAACATCAAGCATCGGTGCTATTATTGCCATGTCCTTCAAATAACTGGGATCATTGGTCGTCTTCTTAAACATTGGATATGTGCTCTCTACAATTTGAGCAATCGGATCATCAGATGGTTGAAGCAATATATCCTCAGGTATGTCAATCATTGCACAACCATCGTTTGACCCTCCTATAGTTCCATCACCAACGCTCGCAATCCATTCAGCAAACCGAGCAACCTCTTCACGTTCGTCAGAATCTTTAAGGCTCTGAAGACGCATGTTTTCTGTAAGCCTGAGCACAGTACATCTCCTCCAGATGTCAGAAGCATTAATCACAGCATTCACTATGTCCTGACGGCTACCCTTCGGAATTATAGAAAGAATTTGTCGGAAATCTCCACAAAAAACAACTGATTTGCCTCCAAATGGTTTGTCCTTGTTAGAAGGATCAATTGCTCCCATAATATCTTGCAACGATGTCTGTACAGCTTCGAAGCAATGCTTGTGCATCATTGGAGCCTCATTCCAGATTATCAAAGAAGAACGTATTTTCAATTCCGCTAGAAGGCTTCCCTGATTGATATTGCAAGAAGAGTCCTGGTGAGGATTTAATAGTATGCCAAATCGAGAATGAGCAGTTCGTCCACCAGGCAACAAAAGTGATGCAATTTAGCTTGATGCGACACACAACACTATACCACCTTTGGATCTCAGCTCAGCAGATAACGTTCTACACAAATATGTTTTTCCCGTTCCACCATATCCATATACAAAAAAAAAACACCGCCTTGACCAGAATCAACGGATGACATGATAGTTGAGTAAACTTCTTTCTGTTCGTCAGTCATTTTTTCAAGAAGCATAGCATGTTCAACAGCAAGAGCCTTTCGATCGTAGTTCAACTCATCCAAAAGCATACGATTTGAATTTGATTGCATATTGTCGCTATCAAGAAAGGGCATAGAAGAATAATCACTAAGACTTGCTCCACATCATCACAATAAATACTCAATCTCAGCAAGGGCTAGATTCTGAATTTTCTCTTCTGTAAGCAACAAACCTAAATTTTCAAAAAAAATAATTCAGCATCACAACAATTGAAAAGAATATAAATTTGTATATCAAAATCCAAGGCACATCATATTTAGAACATAATATCACTAATATAATAAAATACCATCATTGTTGAACAGTCGCCGCTGTTTGTAAAGAATGTCATCCGACAAAGATTGCCAACATCTTGTCCATACCTCCTCAGGTCTACCAAACGAACTAGAAACTAACAACGATGCGACCATGCATATTAGAGAGGTTGCGGATGCCCACTGACTTGCTTCAGCGATGCCGTCTATGTACTCTCTATCATCCTTCAACAAACCCCTTTCATAGCAAGCATCTCGATATGTAATATAATGAGTCTCTCCAACCTTCATGTAGTCCTCATGACACGTTGCACTACGAACAATATTTAACAAACACCTCAAATAGAAATCATCTCCACAACCAGGAGGTACATACCGCTGACGACCTACAGATGGTTGGTCTTCATTTTTTCTAGGAGTCCACTCGCGGGTTGTTTTATTCTAAATGAATATTGACGAAGCCTTAACATAAGTTAGTTCCCTTGCTATCTGATACATTTTGTTGGCCTCAAACCACGCCAGAAATTGGCTATCCTCTATAGAGGGTTTATCGAGAACATATTGAAGATTATCATCATCGTCAAAATAAACTTGATGCTTTCCTTTCAAATGGAAACTCAACTGCTGAACATGAGGTTTTTTGTATTGCAACTCATAACCCAACAAACGCCAGACAGCCTTACATGAAGAAATGTACCTGCAATCATAGTACATGTTGATCTCATCCAAAGGTTTTTCAGGTTCCCCCTCAGCTGAAGATTGATAGAAAGATGCCGTCACACGATCGTGGCCTTTGTTGACATATTTGAAGAGGTACTTTATTGATCGTGATTGATTGCACCACTCCACGTTGATGTGAGCTCCGAATTTCATCAAAAGACCACAGTTATGAGGCACGACATATCCATTGTGGACAATAACACCATTTTTGTCAATAGACCTCTCATCATCACGCCGTCTATACCGAGTATAACCTTCATCATCAACAATGGTTGATTCGACAAACTGTTTTGGAAAATGCTTGCTGCATTTACCATCAACCATACACGGTGAACCTTTTCGTACCAAACCACATGGCCCGTGAATCATGTGCTCCTTTACTGCTTCATAATACAAAGGATTAGATATTTCATCTGGTATCTCAGCTGAAATGATTCTGTTAATGTCGGAAGGATTAGGAAACTTGTTATCCTTCGATAAAAATAGAAGTATATGAGCATGGGGCAATCCACGTTTTTGAAACTCAATTGTGTAGACGATTACACAACAAATGATGTATCAAAATTATTAATACTCGAATAAGTTATAGATTGTTAAAGGTTAAATTAAGAAGTCCATATATAATGATTGTTATAAGATAATTGCAATGAAATAATATCTCACCTGCAATCACCTTTCCAAATATCTCCTTCGTACGGAAATCCCTAGTCATTTCTTTGAGTTTTGATCTAAACACCCTACAGACAATATCCGGTCGGTCCTCTGGCCGTAATTTTCTCGGTTCAAGAAATCGAACAATCTCTGGTTATTTTGGATTGCAGGTGAAAGTAATATACAGATCAGGATAACCGGCCCATCTACAAATAGCCATTGCATCTTGATAATTCTGAATCATATTCCAAGCACCCCCTGTGAACGAACAAGGAACAATAACACTCTTTCCTTGGGAACTGGCTTCCGTGTCCCCACGAAGAACGGCATCGACGAAACCATTATACATTTCACAATGGAGTTTCTTTTGATTGAACCGAATATATTGCAGCCTCGATGATTCGACCATGGTATATGCATCAACAATAAACTTTTGATCTCTATCATGCATCCTGAAAGCAAAATACTCCGGACACTGACATGTTGCCGTCCATCTTCACTTGATTTTTTACCTTCAGCGAAGAGTGTGTCTTCTCGGTAACCATCCTCACCATAAGGCAATAATAGAGGATATTGTAGTGGCAGATAGGAAGCGTTGAGCTCATTTATACGCTTTAGAAGACCACTCTTGGTTTCAACCAAGATGTCTCTATCACCCATGGCTTGGTCAAAATCGCCAACAACCAACACAGCGAGTTCAGAACTGGTTGGGAGGTTATATCGTCTAGCATCGTTATATCTTCGTCCAATCAGACGAACTCTAATATTAGCCTCTCCGACCTCCTGCATTCTATCTCTCGCCATACGAAATGATTTAACCAACTCATTATTTTGGTCTAGCATCTGTTTCAAACCAGCAACAGTACCCTCGTGTAATTTGGTATCATCAGATCCTTTCCTGGCGCATTAATAAAATACAACCGTCATTCAACAAAGAAAAAAAAATTTAAACATTTTATATAAGATACAATATATATATATACAATAATTACATAAATGACATAATAAAAGGCAAATAAATGTGTATAAAGATAAATAATATACCTAATAACATTAATTCTATTGTAAACTTCATTTTCAGTACCATATATATACAATTGCGCAAACTTTGGAGTAGAAACTTCGGTCGGCAACAAACTTCCAATCAGATGATAGTTTTGTCTATGCAAAGAAAAAACAGGCGGTCCTGACCCCTTATTGATATCCGCATCAATTTTACCGCCCATTGAAGTGAAACCAAACATGCTATTGTAAGATCATGTGTCCATCTCAATAAAGCAAATCTTTCATAAATTGAGGAGGATCTCGTGCTGATGGAAGCTCTACTAATCCATTCAGACAACAACCAGAATAATCCGGACAAACTGGTTTCCGACGATGAGATTTTCTTTCCTCATACCAAAATTTTGCTCCGCAATATTTACAACAGTATATTGCATCTCCCATGTCCCAGTATTCTACAAAAATAAATAAAATAAATTTATTAGATATTCCATTATAATAAGACTATAATAATTTTTAATATTAATATTAAAAAAAATAACCAGATAATCTCGAGGTTGATCCAAGATTCTTTCTAGGACGACCACGCTTTCTCTTTTCAACAGTGGGTTGAATGTGATCATCTTGAGTTAAATCGATAACATACTCGCATTTGGTACAGAACATGATCTGTACAGCTTAGACGACGAAATCGGGATTGGAGGAGTAATAATTGTATTTTCCTTTTCGTCGTCACTCAAAATGTCTATGACGATGCTTTCCGATCCAATAATATTGGAATTATTCGACCTTTTTTCACGAAAGTTAGACTGGCCTGTATATTTAAATGATAATGTAAAATTACACATTAAAATATTATTAAATTTAAGGTCATAATATATTGATCTATATATATAAACTAAAATATAAATAAAATACCATTGGTAATATCAGAGAACGACATAGAATTTGAAGAATTTGATGAACTTCCGGATCCTATAATCATTTGACGTTCAGTAACAGTTGTTCCAGAGCGAATATTAGAATCCATAGTACCTAATCAAAATAACAGGATTGCAATATTATTTTCAATTTATTTGTAAAATTGAAATTTTGAAAGTACATAATCAATACACAACAATAATAAGAACAATAACATAACAAAATTGATTTATTTTCAACGAAACTATCGCTAATTAAGAATGGAAATAGAAATTTATATAAAAAATACACATTTCATATATTATAACATAAAATAAAATAATAAAGTAGCCTAATTTATGTACTAAATTATCAAAAAATAATATAATGGACCAACACAATATTCAACATATATAAATTGAATAAAGTATAAAAATGTGTTCAAATATTGGGATAGATTAGTTAATTAAAACACAAAATTGTAATTAAAAAACAGGCCAATAAAACACAGATTGAAGCCCAATTAATAAAATGTTTGGGCTGCACATGAATTTGTTAAAACAAAAGGCCCGATATCATCAGCCCAATTTTACCAAGGAAAGACCCACTATTTTATTAGTGTTTCGGGCTGTCAAAATTCAGCCCAACATGACTGAATGATCCAACGGTCAGCATCGCTACACATGTAAAAATCTGACAGCTGCAATCTATTAGGCATGAGTATAAAAAGCAAAAATTGTCTGTAGGGTTTCCATTTTCGTTTCACCCTCCACCGATTTTCATCTTCTAGACATTTCTCTCCTCTACTTCTGGTTGTCGGATTTCCTCAAGAAAAAAAAAATAGCAACAAATCCTAATTTTACAAATTTGCCTTTCAAATCGGAAATTGTAGTCCGATCTATGTCTGATATACATAGATCCGACGAAAGTTTTGATTTTTTCGGGCTTCATAGTTGTTACTTGTCACTACACTTTCGGGCTTCACGGTTGATATACATAGATCCGACATACAATTTTGAATTCATTCGGGTTTCACTGTGTCTGTTGAAAAGTTAAGCTTCTTCTATGTTGGGATATTGCTTGGTTGCAGATTTTTATGTATACGAATCTGCCGAGTTTAGAGGGCTTTTTATTTCTGAATTTTTTTGGATTCACAGTTCCGGTCTGTATAATTAAGATTTTTCTATGTTCATCGACCGTCGGATTCCAGATCTGAAGAGCACGAAACACATCGCTAACAATTCAAAGGTTTTTTTTACTATTTTTTGTTAAATCGACCATCAATTTGACTTGTACAATATAGATCTGTATTTGTATCTGCTCGTTTTCAGATGTGTACCCCTATATTTTTTTTCTAATTTTTTAATCCAACTTTCTAAGTTTTCGTGTGTCAGTTTATGTTTTTTGTTCGACTTTTGTTGTTCTAATACGTGTTTTTTGATTTTGTATATTGTTTCGAGCACATGGTCCTCTTTGAAGATATAATTGACGGAGAAATCGGAGGCCAACTTTAAATCTGAGGTATACCATTGATCAAGTTGAAATAATGCATGATGATCAAGAACAACGATCGACGACTACACCAAGGTTCGAAATTTCGAATGTAGTTATTCGATTCGACCATAAATCTCAATAATACTCTATATATCTATTTTCTAGTACACTGCTAATTAAGTATTATGTTCTATTACCGAAATGTTCTTACAATTTGATGTTGAATCGATAGGGAAAAAAATAAATTCGACAATGCAAGCGGCAATACGAATCAAATCGAAGATTTATAAAAACAAATCAATCAGCGTCTACTTAAGGTTCGGCTTCCATCTGACATGTCTTTATAAAATTTATTCTTACTATTAGTAATTTGTTCTTTGTATTAACATTGTTAATTTTATTTGTCTGTACAAAACGCATGTCCAAAAGACCGAGAAAGATTGAACAAACAAAAGAATGAAGATTGAAGAATGAACACTGGAACATTCCACACAGTTGGTATGGCAAAAGAATCTCCAAACAGGTATTGTATTCAAATTCATAAATAATTCATGATATACTGAAATATAAATATGGTAGTTAAG
The DNA here is from genome assembly GCA_008636005.1 of Striga asiatica. Classification (NCBI taxonomy): domain Eukaryota; kingdom Viridiplantae; phylum Streptophyta; class Magnoliopsida; order Lamiales; family Orobanchaceae; genus Striga; species Striga asiatica. The sequence continues at coordinate 209,375 of BKCP01012848.1, read as the reverse complement.
CAATTAATAAGTGTATATTAATAATTTTATGTACAAAATATTTATTTATGTTTAAGTTTCTGTACAAACTGCATGTACAAAATACGGAGAATGATCAAACAAAAGCATGAACATCGACAATCACATACACTGTGTTATGGCAATATGAACTGCAAACAGGTATGTTATTCAACATTATAGCTGCAGTAAGATACGGTTAATAAATAACAAATGGGCAATCAAGTAATGAATACAACCAATATTTAAATATTTACCTTGCAATATAGTTCCTTCAGTGGATTTTTTGCTCCTTCTGTTGAATCCTTTGTGTGTTGAAGTGATTGTATCCGATTTCATCAAAGACTCTAGGATATTGTATATGAAATTGTGGTTATATTAAGTAGCACTTTATGGTTATATGGTTATAGTAAAAATTAATAAAATAGTAACCTAAATATAAGGATAAATGAAATATATGAGCCCATTGAACACAAATAACAGCAACAGTTTTTATAAAAAATCTCGAAAATGTGTTATTAAAGGTAAATTACCAACTGAAACATGAATAATGGCATTGTTTCTTCTAATCCGTTGTTTGAATTTTTTATCTGCTTCTTTATCTGCTGAACTTGTACTTGTTTTTTTTTTTTTTTTTCTGACTGCAACTCTATCAATTGAAGCCACTCCTATTCATATATTAAATACACTAAATAAATTGATTGATACTGCAAAGGAAATTAAATATTACATTCTGATTGGATAAGTATAATATAGCCAGTACATGTATAAATATGATAAATAAATTACCTTGGGTTCTGCCTGTCTTCTTAAAGTTATTGCTGCGTTTTTTAGATTGATTATTGGTTGAATTGTGTGGTATTGATGCATCAGAGTCCATTGAAACTTGTATATTCTTGTTGTTCTAATCCTTGTCAACAAAAACACAACATTATTTTAAAAACAATAGTTCAAATAGGAAGATATAGAATGAAGTTCTTGTGATATATAGGGGGTGTTTACGGGTGAACATACTCTGTATCTTAAAATAAGAGTTTTTCAAATGCCTTTGAAGAGGTTATGCACAGATAAAGACGTGAAATTTATCAATAGGAGTCCGCTTCTATATTAGAGAGAATATAGGATAGTTAGGGCATAAAATCTTTTAGTAGAGATCAGAGTATATAGGAACAATCGCGGTCAATGAATATCCACTATTTTTCTAAATTTTTTATAGCTTTAAAATATTAAGATATGGTTAAAACTCCAAAGAATGGTATCTAAATTGTAACTTGAATTTTTTTCATTTGGCACATGTTTAATACGCGAAGCGTATCACAAATAAAGCGGACTTTTTTATAATGCGATTGACAAAATAGATCGAATCAGATATGGCAATATAAGTGAATATTCTCTGATATCCTCTCTAAAATTAATACAATTTACTTAAACTAAAAATAATATAGCATACTTATTTTAATGTAAAATTGGATTGATTGAATTAGATATTGCAATGTAAGTGAATATTATGTAATGTCCTCCCTAAAATTAATACAATTTACTAAAACTAAAATTAATATAGCATACTTATCTTAATACAATTTACTACAATTAATAACGGACTTTATTTTAGTCAGATTTACTAAAAGTAATACGACAATACGATTTACTAATAAAAATAAATTTGATAACTATATAAAAATATTTACGACAATCCAAATTAAAAATTAATATTTAAATCATAGATAACTATATACCATGTGTAGTTATTAAATTCAACAAACCTTATCTTTAACCTTTTTTTATTCATATTCAAATTAGTGTAAGTGATGATATTGTGGAATAAATCCGATTTATCAGAGTTGTTGTGATTCTCGATAAGTTCGTGTATTATAACTCGGAAATGGAATATAACCATTATTAGAGTTATCGAGTTGCTGTGATTCTCGATAAGTTCGTGTACTATTAACTCGGAAATGGAATATAACCATTATTAGAGTTATTGTGATATTAGATCTATTATTATAAATCTTACTTTTTATTCTTGAGAATATATACACGTATTTTGAATAATGAAATAATGTACTTTATATTGGATTTTCTCTAATATTCACTTATAAGTGAATGTTCAATGTTTCTGGTAACAATTATTACTTTCTTAATTATCCGATTAATTAATTTTCATAACTAAAATTGATAAAACTATGATAATGACTAATATAAACTTTCAAATTGTAGCATATACCTTAAAAAAAATTTAAGTAAAAATAAATTGAGAAACATGCATAANAATTGAGAATAATACATAAAAACGCTAACAGCTATATGCTGAAGCTATCATATTTATTTATTAAAAGTTATTCGTGCATGAAAATCTTAATGGTGTCCAAATAAACTTAGAAACAATAAAAACTACACAAACAATGGTGTCCAAATAACAATAACCATCTTGAAAACTTAAAAATTATTAAGTACTATAATAAACATCAATGCGAAATCTTCGAATTCTTTATCCTTCAATCTTCGGCTTCCCTTTAACCTTAGAAACTGATTGGGCCTCAAGTGCAAGAACAACATCCTCGGAATTGCTCAGCTCCTCCCAAAAATTCCTTTTGGCAGCAGAAGTGTCACAAACCAACTCTTTTTGAGCAGCGATCTTTAGAGGAGTCGACACTTCATCCGCATTGTCCTTAATGAAGAAAAATGTGTTACACATATTTTATATATATTATGGACAAAAACTTAAATTATATAATATTATATTAAATAATTACCTCTCCATTATCATCTTGTTCCCTCAAAAGAAATGTCAAATCAGATTCCTATTGAAAATAATATTACAATTAGCGAACAATTATATATAACAAAGTGTGTAAATGAATATCTAAAAAAAATCAGAGTAGTCGAATTATATCATAAAAACTTACGTTGGTTTCCAGCAACCCATTGGTTGAACTTTGACACCATAGTCTCATCGTTAACGACCCTAACGTTAGAAAACGATGATCTGTAGCCAAAACGCTCGTTATTTTGGATACGAACTTTGAAAAGCGTTGTCTTGCCACGTAACTCATCTACTTCATCGGGAAACTCATAGTCATTCTTTTTCTATTAAGAATACAAACAATTCAATAAATAAAAATTAAGAAATTAAAATTATTTTGTAAATGTAATTTGTACATATAATAATTAATATTTTGAATAATATAAATATAGGATATTAGTAGCCAAAAGGATATTAGCAGCAATAATATGTGTGACATCCTAGAATGTACTCAATTGATACTCACCTGTCCCAAAACAATATATATTAATTTGTAATATAAACTATATTTAATAACATTATTTATTTGTATCATAAAATAAATAAATCGCAAATTCGAAATACCTGCAACACGTGTTGTCCTACATAATTGCATAATAAGAACCCATGGTTCTCCATTTGCCTCAGATTCAAAGTGATTTTCATAAGCTATAAACTCATCAACATAATCACCCCAAAGTGTGCTTTGCCTCAGATTCAAAGTAATTTTCATAAGCAATAAACTCATCAACATAATCACCCCAAACTGTGCAACACATCAGTAATCCACTACGTAATGAAAAAAGAATTTAATATTAGATTTTAAGCGACACAATTATAAATGAATAATTCACGTAATAAATATTACTTACTCCAAATCCATCGTTGAAAAAACGATCTTTTGTTTTTCTTTTTCATGAATCCATTCTAAATGAACGGGTTGAACCTCAACAACCATGCCAACAACATCTACAATATATTTTAAAAAAATAAATATCGTTTTATTAATTAATATATGAACAATATAAAATATTAAAATTTTAACAAAATTTGAATCCAACACAAATTAAAATTTTTACCATAAAGAATCGAGTCATCAACGATGTCAATATTTTGAAAATTCACAAAACTATAGAAGTCGAATGGTCATGTAGGGAAATCAGAGAGCATCTGAAGAACCTCAGTGTTCCCATGGATTATGACTTTATAGTCTCCATTAGTAGATCGAAATTTATCAACGTTGATGTCTAGTAGGTAGTTGTTTATTACATAGACTCCACCTTCGTCGAAATTCCCAGCGAATACAGGCATACCACGAACTATGCCAGTTATACGGCTCCCCTAAAAAACAAAGAAAAATTGTTATTGAGATTTAATCAATAATCGCAAAACAAATTTAATGCACTACAATAACCTCCATATCATGAAAAACTATTTCTAAATTACTTGGGTAGGCTCTGTTGAATACACGAATGGCCCTAAGCTTACGAACGAAGCTCATATTCATCATATTCATTTTGAACTGTCTGATCAAGCCATATTGGTCCATGATTTTTTTTTTTTTTTCTCGCTAAAAGTCGAGATGAATTTTTCACGTATATGTGACGGTTGAATGAATGGGACTTTTGTTTTTTTAGTTATTTATTTATAGTGGTAATAGTTGTTGGAAAAATCAAAATTACTAATATAATATAAATTATTTGTAAATCAGATTTTATATTCGAATCCAAATTAATTAGGTCTAAAAAATTCGTGTAGAATCTTAAGAGATATTATGGACACCTTTCACATATATCCGTTTTACAAAAATAAGGATTTGGTTTTAATATTTAACTAGTATGTGGCCCGTGCGACGCACGAGGAAACAATATTATGATTATATTATAAATTAGATATATAAATAACATTAATCATGATTCACCCATTGTTTTTAAATTAAACCGGGTTGGACACAGTCCGACTGGATGGACCGAGAGACGCTTTATAACCAGTCTAGTTCACTTGAATAAAATATTTGTTATCGAATCCGTCAACACCAATTGGTTAGATTGGTATAATCGATACGATTTTCTAAATAAATTTTGTTACATTTAAAATTATTTTAAATAGTAGTATATACTTAAATAAAATAGAAATTTATAAAAATTTTATCAATTAGTTTAAACATTTGAATTTATAAATTGTTTAGATATTTAAGTAACACATTTTATTTGAACTTATTACAAAAAGTACTCTATATATATTAAAATGTTTATAAATTAGAATCTGATTAAACCAAAAATGATTTAATAAAATAACTTGGTCGTATAAATATTAATCATTAAACATGTTGTCATAAAATTATTGTTAATATGATTATTTGAAGTTTGGACAATTGGACTACATCACATTCACGTAATAAAGTATTTTCAATATTAAAATTTATATTTAAGTTCAATTATCGATTTGGTATGGTCAAACTGATACATAACTTAGTCACCTGGACCATCCAAGTTGTGTCAAGTTTTCTTACTATTTTAAATATCACCTAAAAGTAATTCAATCAACATGGACATTATCATAATTCAATCACCCGATTGATCCAAAGAAATTTTCTTATTTTATTTAAATATATTTAATTCATGAAATAAAAATATTTTATGATTCATATAATAAATGTCTAAACCAACTGATAGTATATTAGGATTATAAATTATATATCTAATGAAGAATTAATTATTTTTTCTTTATGTGTATTAATAAAAAATAAACATAGTAATTTTCAAAAAATTAAGATTAATTGATAGATTATAAAATTTAAAGAATATTTTTAGCGTTTAATTTTTTATTTTTTTTCGAAAGGACACAAATATAAATACCGAGATTCTAAAACTTTTGTTATATTTCGAATTTAGATTTTTTAAATATAGAGACCGAGATTTTAATGTTGTTCGTTGTTTCTACGAAAAAAATAAAAATAAAAATGTGCACACTTAACAGATCTTAGCTGGATTTTTTAGATAATAAAATAGACTAAAGTTCAAAATTTAAGGTAGCATTTAATACTGTATGATTTCTTAAAGAAAAAAATAAGAAAAATAATAAAAGTTACTATTTGTAAATTATGTATTATATTGAAAAAAAATTGAATTATAAAATTATACTTGTAAGTTTTTATGCAATTTTATTTATTGAAATTATGGGCAGTATACTCGACTATACATTAATTATAGATGTATCCTAATTTCTCTAAATTACGGATGTATACAAAAAAAGAAAACAAAAAAAACCACAATGCTATAATTTTGGAAACATGCATGAGATTTGTGAAGCTATTATTGATTAAAAAGGAAAGAGATATTTTAGCGATCAACTTTCACATATATCCGTTCAATTAAGAATATCGAAGATTTGGGTAATCAATAAAATGGTTTATAAGTGTGATATCATTATAGTGAATGTTACGTTATTTTGTTATAATATTTAACATTATCTTTGATATATTTTACGAATTATATTAATTATTCAAAAATTAAAAGTAATTTCCGTGCATTACACAAATTTAAAGTACATTTTTTGTATTTTATTTATTATGGGCGTAGTTTTATTAGGAAGTTGTTATGGTAATTTATTACAATACTTATCTTAATATGTATCCTTTTTATTAAAACCGATCAAAAAAAGTTTTTTTGTGTTTGATTTAAAATAACACCTAAAATTATTATGAAGGTTGTTATGTTAATTGATTATATTCAATTTATTTCATTATTTGGCCTTTTTTTTTAATTGTGTAAATTTGTCGAAAAAAAAGGTAATAATAAAATTATCATCTTTTATTGGAAATTATAAAAAAAAAAAAAATTAACAACCTACTATAAAATTATAAAAAAATTTATTGGAATTTATAAAATTATCGTGTAAATTTTTTTATTCGGACTGTAAATTATAAAATTTATTGGAAATTGTCAACTTTTTTTTAGTACCCAACTAAAATATTGATAATTCGTGTATCATAAAGATCTACATGAAATTTTTATAGATCCGAAAACATAATAAAATGGAATCTAAATTGGCGAAAAAATGATTCATAACAAAATAAATTAAACATAATAAATTTCACCAAACCCTAAAATTGAAAAAATTGAAATCGAAGTACATATTAAACATAAGGTTTAATATTAACCTAACAAACGCCAGGCACTGAAAATGTCAATTAATGAAAATAACAATTACTAAAATTATTACCAATTGTCAAAAGATCATAAAATTAAATATAATAAAATCATAACATAATCCATGTTGCATTCGGAACGGTGCCACTCGCTAGTATTGAGGAAAATTCCTATTGTATTTGCATACATCAGTCTTTCCATTAAGCACAAGCTTCCAATGGTGGGTTAATGCATTGTTCCTCCCCCTATTATATTCAACATTATAATTGAGGATTGCATACACATCGCCCTCTTTAAGGAAATTTCGATATAATCCCATAATCGGCGAACGTACTATTCCAGTGATGTATGAACCCTATATTTTTTAATTAATAAAAATTAAAAAAAAAATATTGAAACATGATATGAAACTATTAATAGTTCTATATGTAATTATGTATTCATAAAACAATTGGATTAATTACCTGTTGATCATGAAACGGGATATGAAAAGCATTCCGATGCTCTAGATTGTGAGGAGTTTCATCAAGCGGACTACTCTCAACCTCAAAAAAGGCTTGTTGGATCTGTTGATGCTGTGGAGGTTGTCCCAAAACGGTGTCATAATGTTTTCTGTTTATTTTGTATTTTGAGGGTGTGTTGCGCGTTTTGATGAGGTGAATAAAAAAGGGTATCAATGACTACCCTTTTATACACTGTACATGTTTATCTCAACCGAAATTGTGGGATGATTTTTTTAGGATATAACCAAAAAGATAAGAGTCTGTTTTATTTTTTAAACGCTGAATACCCCTTTCTTGCGTGTGTTACGCTCCAACTAATGCAGATAAAAAAGGAGATTCAGCCGCAATATGGAATCATAATTTCAAATCACACTTTCGAATTTCATGTTTTAAATAATTGCCATATTCCCGTAAATAATGGAGATAACTAAGGAGATTCAGCTGCAATATGCAATCGTAATTTCAAATCACAAATTCAAATTCATTCGTTTTAAAGGCTTGCCATATTAAGTAAGTCAACAAGGTTGACTGCCATTTTTTTTTAAACTTTCCTCATTTGATTTATTGACCTCTCTTTTTCAATATATATAGATATTATTGGAAAAAAAAAAAAAAAAAAAAGTTAGATGTTAGAATTTATAAAAGTAAACATATAGGTTGGTGCCCTTGGCTGAGATGGGTCCTGGGCCGTTGGCGGCCCTGGATGTCAGTGTGGTTTAAATCAACAGGTTGTGGTTCAGACCGGATCAAAGAGCAATTTGCGTAATACATAATGTATTAAATTAATCATCTTTTGACTAGTTTCAATTTGATATTCAGATTATATATATCAAATAAATAAATGGTTCTATTTTTCTTTATTATAAAATTAAATCATCTATCAATAATAGTTAAAAATTACAAACTCTCTCTTTGGCAAAAAATCCTCATTCCCAAATCCGATGTCGCTGTGGTTGTCGGGGATTGGTGGTCATACCTCGATTGCCAGCGGGCCTGGTGGTGGTGAGCCTGATCTTCGATGGGTCGACGATTGGTGTCCCGTCTGCCGATGGGTCTTCTATTATTGAAGGCATGTTCTACGATCTATTCCGAGTCTTCTTCTATCGGCTTCTCTTTCTGGCAGGGCCTCCGATGGAGATTTGGATTTGGTCGCCGATGGCCTTCGGTGGTGTGGGAGTGAGTGCGGTTCTTCGAGGGTGGGGCGGGGATCTGGAAGCTTCGTCGTCTTTGATGGGGCAATCGGAGTTAAAGACCGAGCAACTCGCTACCCTCTGGTTCTCTGGTGTTGGGAACGTCGGGGTATTCGGATCTCCTAAGCCTGGCTAGTGGTGTTAGCGGGTTCGGGAGGTGCTGGTGTGAGGGGTTGGTCAGTGGTTCCTTCGGTTGAAGGTGGGTCAGTTCGGGTCAGGTTCGGGGTTTGCGGTTGGCTTCTGTATAGGCGTTTAGGCAGTTTCGGGAGCTGTGCCTCGGGCTTGGGATCTTTCTTGGATTCGATTGGTTCTCTGCTGGTTTTAATTCGTCTGGTTGGCTGGGGAAGGGCTTTGTGTGTTGTTTAGTTCTTTTGTTACTCTAGTTTTTTTTTTCGTTTGTGTTGTCTGGTTAGTGTTGGTTATGTTTTGTATTTTTGGTTTGGGTCGGTGGCCCCTGTGAACCCGGGTGTAACCTTATTATCTTGTTGGGTTCCTACACTCGGGCATTATCCTGCTGGGATCTTTGTAGTTGTTTTAGTTGTGTTAGATGTTTGTGTTGCGAGTTTGTTTTTCTAGCGTTGCTAGCAGGCTCTAGGCGATCTTTGGATCTGCCTCCCAGTCTTTTCAGTCTTTAGTTGTACTATTCAGCCTTTGGCTGTTTTCTCTTTGCACTTTGTGCGGTTTTTATTAATATACTACCTCTATCGTTTCGGAAAAAAAAATTAAAAATTACAAAAATTATATATCAAGAAAAGGATTTATTTATAAATTCATTATATAAGAATACAAAACATTATTTTAGCATAAGACAGACAATACAAGTGAAAGTCAAATTTTAAGTAGAAATAATAATTCAATTTTTAAGTACTCAAAATTTGAATTAAAAATAAAACATTTCTATTATATCTTTCAATAATTTTAATATAAATGTTTTAACTAGCACCTCATACCTGTGTAATGACATGTACTAGTTTTCTTTTATTTCGAAAAATGTGGACTCTTTACCATAGTATTTCAATCCGAGTCGGCCCGACAGGTCGACCCAGAGTTGGAATCGGTCCAGGTGGGCTAATCGGACTAGACAACAAAGGACACGGTCAAACCTTGTCAAAACTCAGATAACTCGGCCTTGATCCGGTCGACCCGAGGCATTGAACCGGCCGATTGACCCAGTCCGTATATATTTTTTATTTTTTTTTATTTTTTAAACTATTTTTTGTTTTTAACAAATAACTATATATATATATATATTTATATAGTAAATATTTATCATGAAATACATATTATTAACAATTTAAAAAAATAATTAATGTATAAATCTTATATGCAAAACATTTAATTTTGTTACTTTTATGTATATTGATATGATAAAATATTCTATATATAATTTAGAAAAATCTTAAAATTGATTATCCGATTCAGCAATTGACCCAGTGACCCGACGGTTGAACCGATGACCCAGTGACTTGAAGACTTGGCCGAGTCAATTTCAGGACCCGTTATAAAAACTATGCTCTTTACATTAAAGAGTTGGTGACATTTTAATCTCACTAAAACGTTTCTTTTAAAATTGATGATGGATAATTTAAATAGTAGTTCAATTCAAAATCACTCATGTATAATTATGATCTCAGGATAATATAGAAAAAGAGTTGCCCATGTTGAAGAAAATTACAAATGCTGCAAAACCACGTCGGCACGTCCTCAATTAGTTGTAATGTGATAATGAAGTTATAAACAAAAATAAGAATAAAGAAGGATAACCTTGAAAACGGTGAACATTGGTATCAACGCCTTATCCCCATACTTATGCTGTCTGCGTGCATCATCTACATATTTCTTCTTAGAAAACATCGCAAACTAAAGATAACGAATTACAAATTATTATTTGAGAAGATTATTTTACAAGATTATTTGGAACTTATTTTTTTTATGTTATAACAATTTATCAATTTGTTACATTTTTCTATATGCTTATCATTTTTTTTTATTAGAAATAAGCTTTCTACTACTTCTTTTCACTAAAAATAATCTCTTCATATTTGATCTATTTCCATACAACATATTTAAAAATTTTATATAGGGCACACCCTATAATGTGCATATAATGTTGCCTCTTCTCAAATTTCGGGGTAAAGTTCATTACGTATCTCCAAGGGGTGTGATTTGATATAAACTTAACCCGAAAAAAAATAATAATCAATCAAAATTAGGATTTAACTAAATTTTAATTCAACTTCACTATTCTTAATATTATCAATATAATTAAATAATATCAACCAATCATTCTTACACATCATATCAATTTTAATTCACTATTCATCCACTAACACAATTTTAATTAATCATCATTTTTCTCTTACTTTTACATCAAATTATCTTTAATTATGTTATTTTAATATTATTTTACTTTAAATTTAGATTCTCACTAACAACTAATCATTCCACATTTTTTAAAATTAACTATAGTTAACCAAAAAAATAAAAACCAATCAAATCCATGAGGGTGTGATTGGGTATAAAATTGAACAATAAAACACCAATCAAAAATCAAATTTAACTCAACTTTTAACTCACCCGTACGATTTTTAATATTATCAATATAGTTAAATAATATCAATCAATCATTCTTACATATCACATCAACTTTTCACTATTCATTTACTCAAATAATTTTAACTAACCATCACTTTCAATCATTTTTCTCATACTTTTATATCAAATTAACTTTAATTATTTTATTTTAATTTAAACTTGAATTTTCAATAATAACTAATCATACCACATTTTTAAAATCTAACTATAGTTAACAAAAAAATTACTAAAAAAAACTAATTAAGTCCATATCCAATCACACCCTAACTAATCACACCTAATGAACCCTACAAAATCAAGACTTATAGCCAATAGCTAAAAAAAATCAAATAAGAAGTGACTTCTCTCTAAAAAAATAAAAGATCACTAATAGGACGCGCCCAAACAAACGTGAGAGTTGCTATTTCGGTAGATGAAAGTAATTAATGTGAGGTATATGTCTGACAACGAAGCGTAGTTTAGTGATAAGACGCTTCACCTATGATCGATAAGTCATTGGTTCGAGTCCTCTAGGAGAGAAAGTGAGAACACTATTCATCATCCTTTAAAAAAATAATAAAAAAATGTGAGGTATATGTCTTCAAACCAACTTTCCGTGGTCTATATTTTGTGATTTTATTCACTTTTTGGAAGAGACCAATTTGACACTTTAGAGCGTGTTTGCAAACAAATATACCCGCTCAAAACAAGTTTTTCTGAGTAAACTATGGTTAATTTTGAAAAAATTGGTATGATTAGTTGTTAGTGAGATTTTGAGCTTAAATTAAAATACTTTTTAAAATAAAATAACTAAAGTTAATTTAATGTAAAAGTATGAGAGATAATGTGAAGTGATGATCAGTTAAAATTATGTGAGTGGATAAATAGTAAATTAATTGTTAAGGGTTTGATTGTATACAAATTAATTTACTCACATTTATTTCATACTCAAAATCCAACTCAACTTAAACTCAAACCCACTATCTTTAATATTATTCATATAATTAAGTAATACAACCAATCATTCTTACACGTCACATCAACTTTGATTTACTATTCATCACTCACATAATTTTAACTACATATCATTTTCAATTATTTCCAATCATTTATCTTTTAGTTTTACATCAAATCAATTTTAATCATTTTATTTTAAATATTATTTTAATACATTTTTAAAATTCCACTAACAACTTGTAGGGATCTGTGAGGATCTCGTTATGTACAAGTCAGGAATTCAATAGCAAACGTAAACCTATGCGCAACGGATCTAAATGTTTGACATAGGAAACTTACGGTTTAAAATTTTCTGAATCTGTCGGATTCAGGATGACCGGGAACAGCACACGAACGGAAAATGGATCACACGAACAGATGGCGGAGTCGGCCGGTTCGGGATTGGGTTGTGTCGTGTGCGTCGGATGGCCACCAGTCGTGTCGCGCCTTGTAGGGCTGGTCGGGGCGGAGGTCCGGTTCACAGCGGCGATCGGCGGGCTGGTCAGGGTTGGCGATCCTCGGCCTTGGGGTCGTGGTTGTCGACTTCTGTAGATGATCACGGGGTCTCGATTACCTTTGGGATCTTCTACTATATCATTCACACACCTCTTCAACTCGTATCGGTGGAGCAACGAGAAGAAGATAAAGCTCGAATGAGATCTTCAGAGAAATGAGAGGGGCGGCGTGTATTTAACACGAGTTTAATGATCTGTACTATTTTCATGAGCTTAATGATGTATATATAGAGTTACAGTAGGGATCCATAGGAGAATAGGAATAGGGCTTCTTAAGTAATGAATTAACTGTGGGCCAAACCCACTCCTCCAATTACTTAAATAATATTACGGTCCACTAATATAATATTATTGTACTCCCTTTTCCTAGCCCAAATTACATTTGAGACTCTAATTATAATTACCCGATTTACCTCCCCATGTTTAAGATATAATGTCCATTAATAAATTCGATTACTGACAATTAATAATTAATTAATATAGTTTATTATTACCGACGCTAGCGCTCCTTCATCACATTATTATTATGATGGAACTTAATCCACCTGCAGGGTTTAACATAAAAATCCTTCATGAACTCACTTCGGAGACATCATCAAACTAAATGTACATGGTGACCGTAATTATCCTAACAGCACATCATACATACAAAAATATTACCCAAGATAGTAGGAATATTAATCCAGCGAACTGAACCTCACCCAAGTGAATCAGAGTAATATGTACTGCATATGTATGTCTGTTTAATATCTTACGGGTTAAGAGAACGCAGTAATTAACCGAAGCCTAGTTCGTTTATGACGATCAGTATAAAATGAACTTCTCCTCTCTGGGATCCTGTTCAATACATAAATGTACTAGTGCAACTAATCAGTCAAGACCAACTGTATCGTTGACACTACAACCGTTCGAATGGGGTGTTCATTTCCATCTAGGTTGTGAACCACAATTCTTATTTCGCAAGTAACTGATAGAATGATCTTCTATTCACCCGATGATGACCCATTCTATTTGAGTGCAAAACAACAGAACATAGAACTTGTTTAATCAAACATGGTTGTTATTCATAAAGGGAAAAAATGTAATATCGTCCAAAGCCAAGCTTTCTGTATACAACACTAACAATCTCCCACTTATACTTAAAGCTTTCTCTTTTACAAGTATAGTCCTATCAATCCGTTATTCTAAAAGACCTATGTTGATCCTGTCACCATGCACCGGACCCCCATTCCTTCCACGTGTTTGACGAAGACCTTCCCCGACAAAATCTTCGTGAAAGGACCAGCTAGGTTGTCCTCTGATGAAATCTTGGCAACATCAACGTCTCCTCTACGGATGGCGGAGTCGGCCAGTTCGGGATTGGGTCGTGTCGCGTGCGTAGGATGGGCACCAGTCGTGTCGCGCCTTGCAGGGCTGGTCAGGGTCGGCGATCCTCGGCCTTGGGGTCGTGGTTGTCGACTTCTGTAGATGATCAAGGGGTCTCGATTACCTTTGGGATCTTCTGCTGTATCATTCACACACCTCTTCAACTCGTACTGGTGGAGCAACGAGAAGAAGATAAAGCTCGAATGAGATCTTCAGAGAAATGAGAGGGGCGGCGTGTATTTAACACGAGTTTAATGATCTGTACTATTTTCATGAGCTTAATGATGTATATATAGAGCTACAGTAGGGATCCATAGGGGAATAGGAATAGGGCTTCTTAAGTAATGGACTAACTGTGGGCCAAATCCACTCCTCCAATTACTTAAATAATATTACGGTCCACTAACATAATATTATTGTACTCCCTTTTCCTAGCCCAAATTACATTTGAGACTCTAATTATAATTATCCGATTTACCTCTCCATGTTTAAGATATAATGTTCATTAATAAATTCGATTACTGACAATCAATAATTAATTAATATAGTTTATTATTACCGACGCTAGCGCTCCTTCATTACATTATTATTATGACGGAACTTAATCCACCTGCAGGGTTTAACATAAAAATCCTTCATGAACTCACTTCGGGGACATCATCAAACTAAATGTACATGGTGACCGTAATTATCCTAACAGCACATCATACATACAACAATATTACCCAAGACAGTAAAAATATTAATCCAGCGAACTGAACCTCACCCAAGTGAATCAGAGTAATATGTACTGCATATATATGTCTGTTTAATATCTTACGAGTTAAGAGAACGCAGTAATTAACCGAGGCCTAGTTCGTTTATGACGATCAGTATAAAATTAACTTCTCCTCTCTGGGATCTTGTTCAATACATAAATGTACTAGTGCAACTAATCAGTCAAGACCAACTATATCATTGACACTACAACCGTTCGAATGGGGTGTTCATTTCCATCTAGGTTGTGAACCACAATTCTTATTTCGCAAGTAACTGATAGAATGATCTTCTATTCACCCGATGATGACCCATTCTATTTAAGTGCAAAACAACAAAACATAGAACTCGTTTAATCAAACATGATTCTTATTCATAAAGGGAAAAAATGTAATATCATCCAAAGCCAATCTTTTTGTATACAACATTAACAATCTCCCACTTATACTTAAAGCTTTCTCTTTTACAAGTATAGTCCTATTAATCTGTTATTCTAAAAGACCTATGTTTATTCTGTCACCATGCACCGGACCCTATTCCTTCCACGTGTTTGGCGAAGACCTTCCCCGGCAAACTCTTCGTGAAAGGATCAGCTAGGTTGTCCTCTGATGAAATCTTGGCAACATCAACGTCTCCTCTACCAACGATATCTCGTATCTGATGGTATTTGCGCTCTATGTGTTTGCTTGCTCTGTGGGCTCGTGGTTCCCTTGAGTTTGGTACTACTCCACTATTATCACAATACACGGTGATACAATGTGGAAAACTCGGAATCACTTCTAAGTCCACTAAAAAGTTTCTGAGCCAAACTGCCTCTTTCGCTGCCTCTGAGGCTGCTATGTACTCAGTTTCCATGGTGGAGTCTGCCACGCATTTCTGCTTAGCACTCCTCCATGAAATGGCTCAACCTCCTAAGGTAAACACATAACATAAGGTTGACTTACTCTCGTCCCTGTCCGACCGGAAATCGGAGTCGTTGTAACCTAGAGGTAACAAGCTGTCTGCACGGTAAACTAACATGTACTCCTTAGTCTTCTTCAGGTACTTGAGTATATGTTTCACCGCAGACCAATGTTCCTATCCAAGATTACTTTTATATCTAGATACCATGCCAACAGCGTAGCTAATATCCGGCCTCGTACACAGCATTGCACACATAAGACTTCCTACTGCCGAAGCATAAGGAATCATCTTCATGTCTTCTATCTCTTGAGACGTCTTAGGAGACATCTCCTTGGATAGACCTATCCCATGTCTGACAGGTAACATACCTTTCTTGGAATCCTGCATGTTGAATTTGGCTAAAATAGTATCTATGTATGTAGACTGGGATAAGCACAACATTCTCTTCTTACGGTCTCTTCTTATGTGTCCTGTTCCAATAAAAAGTATGTCATCTACGTAAAGCACAAGAAACACCACCATGCTCCCACTGATTTTCTTGTACACACAGTGCTCATCCGAACATTGAGTGAACTAGTACGACTGGATCACCTCATCGAACTGGATATTCCAAGATCTCGAAGCTTTCTTCAGTCAATAAATAGACCGATTAAGCTTACACACTAGATGCTCATGTCCTTTAGCAATGAATCCCTCTGGTTGATGCATATAGATGTCCTCCTGAAGGTTTCCATTAAGGAAAGCCGTCTTGGCATCAATCTGCCAGACCTTATAATCCCTATGAGTGGCTACAGCCAAAAGAATCCGAATAGATTTAAGCATAGCTACTGGTCAAAAGGTCTCATCATAATCAATACCCTCTTTCTGGGTATAACCTTTCATAGCAAGCATAGCTTTGAAGGTTTCCACCTTCCCATCCGATCCTCTCTTTCTCTTATAGACTCACTTGCATCTAATGGGTCGTACCCTATCGGGTGGTTCTACAAGATCCCAGACCTGATTGGAGTCCATTGACCCCATTTCAGCTTTCATTGCAACATTCCATGAATCTGTATCTTCATCTTGGAGTGCCTCTTTATAGGTCCTTGGGTTCGATTCTAGGTGTCCTGGAACTGAGTCCAATGACTCTCCAAGACCTATCCATTGGTCAGGTTGCATAAAAACCCTCCCACTACGACGAGGTATTGTCTGCACTGGTACACTCTCAGTATGTCGTGTTGCAGCATTATGTGATGTATCTACTTGCGCACCCGGTGGGAAACTATCGACTTCACTCATTAACTCTTCTAAGACAAGTCTACTCGCGGGTTTGTGATTCATAATATAGTCTTCTTCCAAGAATCTAGTGTTCGTACTTTTGATCAACTTCTGATCCTCGGGACTGTAAAATAATCTACCTTTCGTTCCCTTAGGATAGCCAACGAAAACTCGTGCTTCCGAACGTTTCTCCAATTTGCCAGGTTCCTGCACTCACACGTGTGCAGGGCTACCCCAAACTCGAAACTGTGAGAAGTTGGGATTGCGCCCTTTCCACATCTCATAAGGAGTAGTCTCAACTTACTTCAATGGAACCATATTCAGAATGTACGATGTTGTTTCCAATGTCGTATCCCAGAATAAATCTGGTAATCTTGAATAACTCATCATCGACCTAACCATCTCCATAAGAGTCCTATTTCTTCGCTCTGCAACCCCGTTATGCTGGGTGCAATCAATTGGGATTCAATCTAGTATGTCCTGAACTCTCCAAAGAGGTACTCGCCACCTCGATCAGATCGAAGCGACTTGAAACTTTTACCATGAAACTTCTCCACAACTGCCCCATACTCCTTGAATTTCTCAAATCATTTGGACTTGCGGTGAAATAGGTAAATGTACCAAAATCTCGAGTAATCATCAATAAATGAGGCAAAATACTCGTAACCACCTCTAGCCTGGATCGACATAGGACCACAAAAATCATAATGAATCAATCCTAGCACTTCTTGGCTCTTATACCCCTTTGCCGAAAACGGCCTCTTGGCCATCTAACCTTCCAGGCATGATTCGCAAATTGGATAGAAGGGGATCCTCTATCCCCTTACCTCTTCATTATTGTGGCAGAACTCCTCTCAGCCTTGATTCTGAATGCTATTGACTCTGGTTCACTGAAAGGATTGAAATTGTCCAGAAATGGCCCACTGCTGTCCCACATTTTATTTGCTGATGACTCACTTTTCTTCTGTAAGGCTAGCTCAGATCAGGCTGATATTCTTATGACCATTCTGGAGAAATATCGATTATTCACAGGCCAAGCTGTCAATTGGCAAAAATCTGGCATCTTTTTCAGCAGGAATACACAGCAACAGATTCAATCAACCATCTGCAGGACTCTTAATGGAATTATTCCTCATAGGTCAACAAGATACCTGGGTCTTCCACTGGGAATTGGCAAATCAAAGAAAGAAGTTTTTGAGTATCTATTGACCTCAGTCAGAAACAAGCTGCACAGCTGGAAAACCAAGCTCCTAAGCACTGCTGGAAAGGAAGTCCTTATTAAGGCTATGATTCAAGCCTTGCCAGTCTTCACCATGTCCTGTTTCAAAATCCCAAAGGCAATTTGCTCTGAAATCTCTAAGCTGTGTGCTCACTTCTGGTGGAGCTCTGGAGATCAGCAGACACAAGGAATACATTGGAAATCATGGAATCTCATCTCACTCCCCAAAATGCAAGGAGGTTTGGGCTTCCATGACTTGCAGCTTTTCAATCAAGCTTTGGTTTGTAGACAACTGTGGAGAATTGCTTCAAACCCTGAGCTTTTGGTTAGTAAGGTTCTGAAAGACAGATATTTCCCACACACATCCATCACTCAAGCTTCAAGATCTCAAAGTGCCTCCTGGATTTGGAATAGTTGGATGGAGATGATGCCAACTTTTTCCAAATGGTTGAAAGTGGAAATAAGATCAGGGACTGATACCAGAATTTCAGACTTCAACTGGGTTCCAAATTTGCAAAAGCCCTCACCAACTCTGATCCCTATAGCTAATGGCCATCTGATTTGGGTTCATGAACTGTTACAAAGCAATGGACAACAATGGAATGATTGGTTAGTGAACCAAGTTTTTGATGCTCTAGACAGTGAGGCCATTCTGAAAATATCATCACTTCACCCTGGAAGAAAAGATAGAGTGTACTGGGGGTTGGAGAAAAAAGGGACCTTCTCAGTTGCAAGCACATATGAACATCTCTCCAAAATCAAGCTTTCCAAGGCAGATATTCCAGAATGCAGCAATTAAGCATCTCTCAACAAATCCATTCAGTACAGGCACTGGAACTTGAGGGTAGCAGGGAAATTGAAACATTTTCTGTGGAAATGTCTATCAGGTACACTTCCAGTTGCTTTACACTTGAGAAAAAGAAGGGTTGATATTGATCCAAAATGTGTAATCTGTTGTGGGGCTGTTGAAACTGTGGAACACATATTATTTTCTTGTCCTCGAGCACAAACAACCTGGAATTTTTCTCCTGTGAAATGGGATGGAGTGCACAGTTGTACTGATTCATTTAAGGTTTGGTGGTACAATATTTGTTCTGTGGGTCATTCTGAAGTTGCCGAAGCAAGAATACAATTGACCACATACATACTTTGGTGGCTTTGGAAATCGAGAAACATTTGGATTTTTCAAAAAGCTATGATACCAGAATTCAAATTGCTACAAGTTGCTCACTCAGACTGGTTGGCTTTCTCCACAGCTGCGGTTTCTACATAGTTCTTCTTTTATTTTGTTTGTTTTGTAGGGGTAATTTTCTTTGCTAGGCTTTTTAGCAGTGGCGGGAAATTTATCATTGTTATCTTTTATTCCTTTGTCAGTTTGACTCGGATTTTCTTTTATTGAGGCTCTAGGCCACATTAATTTGTGCGCCTCTCAGTTTTTCATTTTCGGTGTAGTTGATGTAGTTGATGTATTTCTGAACGATGTATTCGAACTTGTTCGCTTTGAGTTATAATAGCTACCCTATCGTTTTGGAAAAAAAAATATATATATATATATATATATATATTTTTATGATCAAAATTATAAATTATTTAGGTTATTTTTGTTAATTTAATTAACGGATCAAATTAAATGATTAATTCGGCTTTAATTTGGTTTGAAGCAAATCAATAAAAAAATATTGCAGTTCGAGTGCACGTTAGTGATAAATGAATTGCACATTAGTGACTGACATATTGCACTATAGTGATGAAAAAATCGACCAAACTAAATTCGTTGAGAATGCATGCGCTATGAGTGCACGATAGTGTTAGACGAATTGCATATTAATGACTATCATATTGCACAAGTAGCGTCCGAAACTAAAAAAATTAAAATCTCAATTTGAAATTTTATATTTCAGTTGGATTATCTAATATTGTTTATTTCGGGTTGATGTCGCTTTGTTTAATGGGTTTTTTTATAACCGAACTAACTGAACTATATAAAAATAATATTTTTATATACATATTTTTAAAATTATATTTTTCCCGTAAAAAACAAAATATACAATATTAAATATAACAATAGGAAACTGAATACTATTTTTATAATATAAATAATATTTTATTTAAAATATTTTTGGTCAATTCGGCTAACCGACCCAAACAAAAAAAAAATATTATCTAACCCAATTTTAATTTGATTTGGCACAAAAGTACGGTCGGTTCAAATTACACAATAACTACGGAAACCATGCACAATATTGTTAGGCGAATTGCACGACTGTCTGATTGCACAACAACAACTGAAATAGACCAAAATCAATTTTTTTGTTTGAGTTTTCATATTTCAGTTCGATTATCTATTTTTTACCTTTAAAATTTGATTGTTTCGATACAATGTCGGCTTTATTTTTTAAAATAACAAAAATACCGAACCAACTAAATTATGTTAAAAAATATTAGAATTATTATTATTTTTTTTAATATTTCGGTTCGGGTTTGTTATGATTTGTGACAAAAGTTGGATCAATTTGGTTAACTTATTAATATTGTATTATTGTGTAATCTTATTATTAATATTGTGTACCTTTAAATTGTTAATAATTACAAATTTAACACATGAACTCAATTGAAATATAAACAATTTTCTTTATTTTCAAATGAGCCCCTAGAACATATCTAATTTCCAAAATCATGCCCTCCAATCTCATCCTCTCACATACAACACGAACAATCCACCTATGCGTATGTAGGTGACCGTCGGAAATATGCTGACGACCTTCAGTCGATCCCGGCGATGGCGGACTGATCGAGCACAAACTTCAAATTGGGTATTGAAATCTGAGTTAAAGTTTTACAATTGGGGCTCGACTATTTTTTACTGAACTTCGATTCAATTCGCGGAGGGGACGAGTGGCGAAGGAGAGCAAAATGGATGTGCCGGCGACTGTGGTGGCCTGGCCTGGCGACAATAGCTGGAAGCGGAAGAAGTCGTCGAAAAACTGGTTCGTCGCCGGCGCTGAGCTCCGCAGCGGAGGTCGGGAGCCAAGGAGATGAAGATGTCGACAGTGTACCAAAGTTGTTCTGCTACGTGTAGTGTGTGTTCCTCCGCCGCCGCCGCCGTGAGATTTGTGTGATGGTGCGATAGAGCAAAAGAGAGATGCGGGCGAGCGAGACAGATAGAGAGAGGAGATAGAGAGAGAGAGAGGAGAGAGATAGGGTGCTGATATTTGTGTGTGTGGGTCCCACTATCATTTGTTGTAAATGTGTATTGTCCAAATTGTCCTTAATTATTGGTCAAATGTCTACATGTAACCATGAAACATATATTTATTTATGAAATTGCCACAACATGTTTGACTGGAATATTTAAATTTTGACTTGATCATAACTATTGATATGTTTTTCTTTTACTATCTATCATTCTCATATGATCCCAACTCTCTCTCTCTATCTCTCTAGAGAGAGAGATAGAGAGAGAGAGTTGGGATCATATGAGAATGATAGATAGTGAAAGAAATAAGAATGAATATGGATCATGGATCAATCATATCAATGAGTATGATGAAGTCAAAGTATGGTCAATCATTAATGGCATTCTGGTAATTATTTAATCATGATGTAGTCAAATATGTGCATTTGACCAATAATTAGTGATAAACTAGTCAATATACATATATGTGAGACCCACTCACCAATTAAATAACTATTTTCTCTCTCATCACATATCTCCTTCCCGATTTCATGATTTCAGATCTGCACTCTCTCACACACGCACACGCACACGCACACACATACACACACACACACACAATTTCGGCCACCACAGGTACACCACCCCCCAGCCACTGGAATCCTCCGCCGCCACCAGTCCACCGCCTTCCCTCGACTGAGCCATCTCGCCTCCACCTTCCCCGTCGGCTGCCGCCACGAGTCCACCACACCACAGCCACCAGGATTCATTCGACGCCACCAGTCCTCCGCCTCCACTCGACTGAGCCATCGCGTATCCAACAATCCAACGCCTGCCGCAGCACCGCCCGCCCGCCCACCGAGCTTTATTATCCCATGCCTACCCTTTCCTCTCCGACGCCGGTCGCAGCACCGCCCGCTCGCCCGCTGCCGACAGAACTTATCTCGGCCGTAGACATACACTTCTACGGCGAGCTGTTTTCCGATGCCAGCGTTTCTGCTTCTAGAGCTGTCGATTTTTTTTTTTTTCCTCCATGGAGCTCTCGATTTCAGATTGCGAGATTTGGATTTATGATTATTAGTGTGAATTAGATTAACATTGGGGTTTGTTTTGGAAAGGTGATAATAGATAGGGACTTAATAGCAATTTCATAATTTTTTATATATCACAATTTTGTTCATGGGTCAATTCTGTAATTAATTGAAATATAATTAGTAATTTATTGTTTTTATATTTTATTAACTGGAAATAAATAATATTTTCACATAAAAAATATAAAAATAAATAATTATAATATTTATAATATAGTTCAATAATTCTGTTATTTAAATAAAAAAGAATCATACATTGAACTGAAATAACTAATTTTTTTAAATTAAAAAATTAAATAATTGAACCGAAATATAAAATTTTGAACAGAAAATTCTATTTTGGTCGAGTTCGTTAGATATTGTGCAATCTGATGATCACTAATGTTTAATTATTATAATTGTAGTGTGCATTGGCAATATATAAATTATATAAAAAAATAATAATAAGATATTTAATATAGTTTGGTTAGTTCAGTTATTTAAAAAATAATAAAAATAAAGTCGATCTCGAACTGAAATAACTGTGATTTTAAACGTGAAAAAAGATAATCGAACCGAGATATAAAATTTTTTAACCGAAAAATTTAATCCGGTCGATTTGATATGCTAAGGTGCAACCTGGTACTTATTATTGTGCAATCTGATAGTCATTAATATGCAATTCGTCTATTATTATTGTGCACTATCAGTGAATTTATTTTTTTATGATTTGCCCAAACAAAACTAATAATGAATGAAACATATGGTTCATTCGATCGGTTAATTGAATTAACATAATTAATCGAGACAAATTATAGTTTATTTTATAAAAAATATATTTATTATTTTAATGTTTTATTTAATTTTTTCTACCAATTTTTGTTGTAGACTTAAATATATAAATAACAAAATAATAATTTTTTATAGTTCGATCGATTAGATTGTTTTAACAAAAAATAAAATGTTCATCGAACCAAAATAGTCAAAAAATTTAAAAGTGAAAACAGATAATCGAACCAAAATATAAAATTCGGGTACCAAAAACTTAGTTGGTGGGGTTTTGTCACTATGGTGCAACATGACAATTACTAATGTGCAATCTGTCTAACACTAATGTGCTCTCAAAATTAAGTTATTTTTTTACTGATTGTCGCAGCCCAACCTAAGAACAAAATAACCGGTTTATTTGATTGGTTAATCGAATTAACATAAACAGTCGAAATAATTGTAATTTATATTATTGACAACATATTTATTATTTTAATGATTTTCTTTAATAGTTTATATTATTTGTTGTATAAAAGATAATATATATATATATATAAACAAATATAATATTTTAACGTAATTGTCAAAATAACAAAATGTCTACTGAAATTTTAGTTTGATTGAGTTTGGTTTATATTGTGCAATCAATTAGTCATTAAAGTGCATTGCATTTAACGTAATTGTGCAATCGCAAAGCATAAAAAATATAATAATAAAAACAATAATAATATTTTTATATAGTTCATTCGTTTGGTTATTTCGGTTAAAAAAAAACTAACATCATATACACTAATTTGCAGTTTGTCAAACAATATGGTGCAGTCTGTATAATTATATTTTTAATGTGCAATTACGAACGCGATGTGGTGCAATGCACTGTACATTAAAGTGCAATTATTAAAGTTTTATTAAATTTCATATTTGACTCATGAACTCAATTGTAATATATATAATTAAAATTTATAAAATTGCAATTAAGCCCCTAAATCCTATCTAATTTTCAAAAAGTAATCATCCCCAAATTCAATTGCCGGCTGTATAAATGCACTTACCGAACACTCCTTTTTTAAGCGTTTAATTCCAATAATTGATGAACAAAGTATCAATGTTTTCTTCCAATATCTTCATCGCTTTCCTTCGTTTTCTTCTCACCTCAGGTACACCATCTTTTGATTAACTTCTTCTCCCATTTTTTTTCATTTTATTGATTATACAAACTATAGGGTCGGTTCAAGGCAATAATCAACCTATCTAATTTTAATGGATGCAGAGATTTTGTACAGCCGGTCGCAGGCGAGAATCGATTAGGGTTTCAAGCCGATTTTGCATCGTCGATGAAAACGACGAATCTGTGTGATTCACGAAAGTGAGATGGGAAGGGGCCGTCTATGAAGTCAATGGATCCGTCTTCGATCGTCGGGCACACAACGCAGGTCGATTTCTGACGACGGAGTGGCGGGCGGTGAAGAAGCGTGCAGCAGGCGGTGAAGTGCGGGCGGCAAAGGTTGATTTCAGTGGTCTTCTCCCACTGCTTGCATAGGCGGTGTTAACTGAAATTGCAACGACGGAGGAAGGCGGTGGGGCTGAGGAAGGTGGTGACGGAGGCGGTGTTGGAGGGCGGTGAACGGTTTCCGACGGGCGAAGTTGACGGAGAGGTGTGTGAGAGAGACAGAGAGTGTGGGATTGCTGGTGGGCTGGTGTTGGGTGGGGCCACTGTTTGGTTTAATTGGAAAATGTCCACTTTACCCTTAATCACCCTTAATCAGTATAAATATTTGGCTTTCTATTAGTTGTTGGATTATGCGATCGGACGGCTGTGATGTATTCTTATTTCTTTCATTGAGCATCATTCTCACTTAAATCCACTATTATGGCCATTAAATATTGAGTCTCCTTAAACAAGAAAACTGTGACAGTTATTTCCTTGTTCAACTGGAACTCCTTTAGCAGTAGAATCCTGATTGATATTGTACTGCTTGTCCACCAAGTAAAAACCACCCAGCTCCCACCAGCCGCCGTCGACCACCACCAGTCGCCGCTGGTTAGCCAGTGAAAAATCTGGCAGACGAATTTTTTTTTCTTTTCTTTTCGGGCGATCACATGGGCCGTGTCACGCGCCTCCAGCCGGGTCGTGTGGCCCCCTTCGTCGGTCGACAGCTCCTCGGGCTCACATCCGGTTGGATTTTTGAGGTTCTTTGATCTCTTGTGATCTCCTGGCCATCAATCCACGATCACAACACGAAAATATAAACTACAAAATTACATAATCCGATCCTAGATCCAACGAGTGGATGTACATGTTTTCTAAACAAATAATTAAACCTATCTGGTCAACCCCCGGACGAATAATTATTACAAATATTCATCCATCAATTGCTCGACATGTCCGAGGCTTACAAAACAAATTTAAAACCATACATCACATTCAACAATATTCATCAAACACATAGTTGGCCATAATAGTGGATTAACTATTTTCTGCAAAACCGAGTTATGCAAATATAATCCAATATATGGCTGTGTTTGAACACATCTTGTCAAATAAAGCCGTAAAAATTTGAACTTTGTACAAAACGAATTAACCAAGTGCTCTGATACCACTTGTTGTGATCTGTGAGGATCTCGTTATGTACAAATCACGAATTCAATAGCAAACGTAAATCTATGCGCAGCGGATCTAAAGGTTTGACTGGTTGATCTTCTGGATGGCTGTACACAGCACACGAACAAGTCGGGAACTCAAACGGGCTCGTGTCACGAGCTGGTCGTCGCGGCTGGCCGGGTTGTGTCGCAATCTGCGACGGTGATCGCGGTCGGTCCGGCTGGGTCGCGGCGGTCGGCGGTCCTGGCCTTTGGGTCATGGATCGCCGATTACTGTAGAAGATTATCGGGTCTCGATTACCTATGGATCTTCTACTGTATTACTCAAACACCTCTTCAACTTGTACCAGTGGAGCAACAAGAAGAAGATAAAGCTCGAATGAGAACTGAGAGAGACATTGAGGCGTGGGGCGTGTCGTGTATATTATGACAGATTGGATCTCTTCTCATGAGCTTACTGGGCCACCAACATTATATTATGAACTCCCTTTATTAAATAATATTAATGGGCCACCAACATTATATTATTGAACTCACTTTTGTAGCCCAAATTACATTTGAGACTCTAATTATAATTACTCGATTTATCTCCCCACGTTTAAGATATAATGTCTATTAATTAATTCGATTATTGACAATCAAAATTAATTAATTTATTATTATTTCACCGAAGCTAGCACTCCTTCATCACATTCTTACTATGCCGGAATTTAATCTACCTGCAGGGTTTAGCATAATAATCCTTCATGAACTTACTCCGGGGACATCATCAAACTAATGCACATGGTGACCGTAAATATCCTAACAGCACGTCCTATATATAGTAATATTACCCAAAACAGTAGGAATATTGATCCAGCGAACTGAACCTCACGCAAGTGAATCAAAGTCGTGAGGATAATTGCATTCAGTCAAAAAAGTATGCATGTTTAATATCTTACGGGTTAAGAGAACGCAGTAATTAACCAAGGCCTAGTTTATTTACGATGATCAGTATAAAATGAACTTCTCCTCTCTGGGATCCTGTTCAATACATAAATGTACTAGTACAATTAATCAGCCAAGACAAACTGTAGAGTTGACACTACAACCATTCGGATGGGGTGTTCATTTCCATCTAGGTTGTGAACGACTATTCTTGTTCGCAAGTAACTGATAGAATGATCTTCGGTTCTCCCGATAATGACCCACTCTATCTAAGTGCAGAATAACAGAACATAGAACTTGTTTAATCCAACATGATTTTCATTCATAAAGGGCAAATGTGTAATAACATGCAAACCCAAGCTTTCAGTATATAACACTAACAAAACAGTGAATTAAAGTTGACGTGATTTGTAAAAATAATTGATTGATATTATTTAGTTATATTGATGATATTGATGATAGTGAGGTTGAATTAAAATTGAGTTAAAAAAAAAGTGATTGAGTTAAAAAATGATTGGTTTTTTTTCTATCAAGTCCAAATCACACCCTTAATTGCTCATCATATATGTCTATTCAGTTTTGCTATACATTATTAAGTGATGGACATATTCCTATACATTAAGTGATGGATGGCTACATAAGAAACCCATCCGATGGCTCCATAAGAAAATCTTCCGATGGCTCCATAGAATTTTTGCCCTTACGACATGCGCACAGGCACTAATTTCACCATATATTTGTAGTGCTCACTTACTTATCTTTAGAAAATACTAGGATTTTCAGAAATTATTTAAACTTTTTCAAATCTTTCCAAAAATAAAATATTTCTCTTGTGCAACTTTTAAAAACTTTTTCTCTTGAAACTCTCTAAAACTTCTTTTTTTCTTTCTTTCTTTATTTTTTTTCTTTCTTTTCTTAACCCAAGTCTCACACTTAGTTTCTTAGGAAAAACACATCCCAAATTCTCATAATCTTTCTCAACCAATTTAAGAGAAGTAGAGCGTTCTAATACATATTCTTAAATTGAAAACTCAGTCTCAAAAGCACAAACTTAATCAAGTTCACAAAGCATGATAAACAAAGTTTGTAAAACATTTGCAGAATAACATAACATAAAGCTAATAAAGACCACCACTGCCCTCCCGTGTCCACGATCAGCTTCTCAACCTGAAAATGGTAAATTGTTGGGGTTGAGCAAAACAACTAGTCCACCTTGAGCCTATACTATGCAATTATTCAAGATAGTTAGAGGATACCATTATTTTAGCATGCAACATAAATAACTGAATCATGCAGCTGTCTCATAGACGCAATACATAATAATGCAGCCCTCTCATAGGCGCAACACATATCACAATCCAGTCGTCACATAGGTGCAACATAAAATTCATGTAACATACAACAATCATAATCATCACAATAATTATAAAGAATAAGACATGGTATAGACTTTGCCACCTGATTCTCGGAAATGAAGGAAGTTGATGCTTCAGTGGAATCTCGATGGCTCGACTCCTCAGAATCTATATTATTGAAGCATAACTCGTATAAATATTTTACTCAACTTGGTAAACTTAATTTACCGAGTTAAAGAATTTCTTAGCTTAAGGTTCTTGACTTAGAATATTTTTTTAGAATTGGAACTCTCGACTAAGGGCATTTTAAAAGCTCGAAAAATAGTTTTCGAAACTAAAATTTGAGATCCATCATAAAATTCAATTCAAAGCTTGAATTTTTTTTCAAAAACTCATAAAGTGGCTCGGGAAATTAAAATGGCTCAGGCTGGTCTGGTGCGGCTGGTTGCGCTCTGTCCGGTTTGGTTGGACGCTGGCGGGGCCTGACCGCGGCTGGCACCGGTTGCTGCAGGTCGTCCGCGGGTGCTCCCCTTGTCGGTGCGGCCCAACGCTACCCAATGCTGCGACTAGCCTTGCGCGCCTGCACGCAGACGGGTCTGCTGGCCGCCTAGGCTCTAGCGTGCATGCTGGCATGAGATCTCACACGTACTGCGTTGCTGACTGGTCACAGGTCACTGGGACGCGGGTGGCTGGACGCTGGGAAGCTGAGGGTGGCCTAGGAGCTGCAGGGACAGCCTGCGGACGCATGGGCGCTAGCAACTGCGGCGCTGCGCAAGGCGTCTGGTGCACGATCTTGTAGCACGCAGCGCGCGTGGCACGTCGCACGTTGCACCCCTGCGCTCGAGGCGCCTGCGGGCACGCGGACAGTGTCTGGCAGCGTTTGCTTGCTGCTGTCACCCGACACGTGCGACATCCACGGTAACTTTGCGACCAGTTTTAAAACAACAATTTAAGGCTAACACTTTTGTTTTTAAAAAAGGATTTTGGCTAAAAAATTAGTGTTTAATAACTCCAAAATAAATCAATTTGCCAAGCTACTTTCCAAGGCCTTTTCAAGACATTTGTAAGGAATTTTTCCATGGAAAGGGAAGACGATCATTAGATGGTGTATGTGGGCGGGTCCTCGGCGGTAGGAGGTGTCGGGCTAGGCATCCTAGTTGTCACACCTGAGAATGACCATCTCGCGTTTGCAGTCAAGTTGGCTTTCTGGGCGTCAAACAACGAGGCTGAGTATGAGGCTCTTCTTCAAGGGATCCAGCTCGTCCTCAAGGAAGGAGCTCGCCGGGTAATTTTTCACTCGAACTCCCAGCTGGTGGTTGAGCAGGTCAGAGGAGAATATGAAGTAAAGGAGGATCGCATGAGAAAATATGTGGTCGAGATACACTCATTGTTAAAAGGGTTTAAGAATTGTAAGCTGGTGCAGATACCGCGTGGAGAAAATACGAGGGCTGACCTACTTTTTAAAATAGCCGCAACACTAGTAGACTGCCAGTCAAGATCAATTACCTTGATGAAAACGGTGACGAGTACCTTAGATCAGGTCTTAGAAGTTGAAGAGCAGGAGGATTAGAGGACGCCTCTCATAAAATGGCTGCAAAGTCCAGTTATTGACAAGGATGTCAGGGATGACCCTGTCGATAAGAGGAAACTAAGATTCTACTTACAAAATGGGGTGTTGTACAGGCGCTCATACGTGGGACCTCATCTAAGGTGTGTTTTCAATCAAGACGGAGAGTATATGCTTAGAGAAGGGCACAAGAGGTGTTGCGGCGATCATATAAAGGCCAGGGCGTTGGTAGGGAAGGTGCTTCGAGCTGGATACTTCTAGCCTACAATGAGGGCGATGATACAAGACCTTGTGAAAGTGCAAAAAAATTCAGCAGCATGGTCCGCTAATCCATCAGGCGGCGGAAAACATGGTTCTGATAAGTTCACCATTACATTTTACTCAGTGGGGAATCGATATAGTAGGACCCCTGTCCCAAACTATGGGTCAACGAATGTTTTTGATAGTGACGGTAGATTATATCACCAAATGTATTGAAGCGGAGCCGCTAGCTTGAATTACAGAGGAAAAGGTGATCAAGTTTCTCTTTGCCACTATCTGTTGTCGATATGGCATTCCACGGGTACTCATATCTGATAACGGAACCCAGTTTAGAGGTCGGCATACAATGGGTTGGATTGAAGACATGGGCATCAAGCAGCAGTTCGCGCCGGTGGCCCATCCGCAGGCAAACGGGCAAGCCGAGGTTGCAAATAGATCAACTCTTAATGGACTAAAGGCTAGATTGGAGAAAGTCTCCGGATATTGGGTGGACGAGCTCGATTCTGTTCTTTGGTCATACCGGACCACGCCAAGAACCTCGACAGGGCAAACACCGTTCAGTTTGGTCTATGGCATGGAGGTAGTTATTCCAGTCGAAGTCGGGCTCAGTTCAGAAAGGGTTAACACCTATACAGAGGAGGGGAATGTCGAGGTGCAGAAAGAACCGCTTGATCTATTGGAAGAACTGCGCGACCAGGCGAGGTAGAGGATGGTGGCTTACAAACAGCAAATGAGAGCAGCCCACGATAAGTCAGTCCATGCTTGTCGTTTCCAAGTGAGAGACCTGGTTTGGCGGCAAGCCGATGCTCTCAAAGACGTTGGGAAGTTGGAGCCTAATTGGGAGGGGCCGTATACAGTTGAGAGGGTCTTAATGGGAGGTGCTTATGAGCTGCGAGATGCTGAAGGGCAACTGTTACCCCGACTTTGGAACGTGATGCATTTGATGAAGTACTATGTCTAGCTTAGGGGGTTTGATTTGTTGTTGTCATTTATTCGTTTCATTTATTCAGACGTTACCTATCAATAACTAGTGCAGAGCCCGTGCGAGGCATGGGATAGACATTATTAAGGCTATTTACCCAGCCTTATTATTATATTCACAAATAAAGAAAATTAAATAAATAGAATAACAAAACTATTATATATTATTAAAAACCTCCTTCTAGACATCATTTTTTTGCCTTGTAAGCACACCGTCCTCCCTGCAAATTAATATTTTCAAGCCATTTCGATTAGTAACACAGAAAACAATTACATACAACAGGCAGTAGCTGAACATCAGCTTCTTCAAGAACATGTAAACATGTGATAAAGATTGACCATGGTTCTTGTTACTTGTCATGTCATAAGAAACCATTCAGGGAAACTGCATCTAACGTCAAAAGGTGTTAGAGTCGTTTGAGGTATCAACACCTTTTTGGGAAACTGCATCTAACGTCAAAAGGTGTTAGAGTCATTTGAGTTATCAACACCTTTTCTCCTACAATAGATCCAGTCAATACCTTACATTCAAGCACATGATTTGAGAGCTTTGTGAAAACCAATCTCGTACCATTACACAACACCATACAATGATCAGTGTTCCGCAACACCATGGCTGGGGTTCATATCTTAAGATTCAACTCATGGTTCGCACTCCAGAACATTCGATAGTATTTAAAAACTCAGGAGTGTAGAGATCGGACAAAAGTTCATTATTGAAATACTATTAGAGCTCAAGTATGTTTGACAGTAGTCACTTTCAAAGATGTCATGTACTCACTGGTAGACTCAACCACCTCCAAAGTTGGCGCTAGTATAGCCTTATCCTTCAAATAACTGGGATCAACGGTTGCATCCTTAAACATTGGATATGTGCTTGCAACAATTACAGCAATAGTATCATCAATGGGCTTCAACAATATATCATCAAGTATGTCTATCAAGGCACATCCATCATTGGATCCCCCAATGGTTTCAGCTTCAATGCTCGTTATCCAATTGTCAATACCAGTCGACTCTTCATGTTCATCCGAATCACCAATGCTCTAAAGGTGTATATTTTTTTTTAAGCTTCAACATAATACAGTTAACCCATCTGTTGAAAGAATTAATTGCAACATTCATACTATCCTGACGACTCCTCTTTGAAATAACTAGGAGGATCTTCGGAAGTCCTCATAGTGAAATAGTATTTTCAAGTAATTCTTGTATTCAACCTCAAATTTGTGTTCAATTATTTGAATCGTGTGCAACTTCATGGGTAGCTTCTTAATTCTATTGACATCCTTGATCAAACTGAATTCGCACTTCATATTAAATTGAATTAAATCAGTATAAATCATCTATTGTGTAACAAAAAATTAAATCGAAAGCAGGATTAGTAGAAAACATCGATTTACACAAAATTTCTAAGGAAAAAAAATAAAATATAATTTTTATCAAATCCATAAATATTTGGTATGAAAATATTTTAACAAAGGTAATAAATTGCCTATGATTCATGTCAATTTTTAAATGTGTGCAAGTAGCACTTATTCTACTTTGTAATGACAAAGATTTACTCTATGTGTCTCACACATTTTTTTATGTTAATGTGATGCTATTATATTTTTATATTTATTTATTTATATATATTACAAATTAATTAATCGGTGATTCACAATGTGGTTATGTAATATTTGATTTTGAGATTTTTTGGAAGTTATGCTTTCATTATTTGTTATTCAATTAATAATATGATTATATTGGTGATATAGCCATATTATGATATACCGGTCCAAGTACATTTTCAAAGTGCTACTTGCTCGACCAGGATGACAAGTTGAATCCGTCCACATGTCGACATCACCAAGTCGACATGCGTAAGTCGACCTCCTAGCAGTTGACAGCTTTGCATGAGCCATTTGAAGGCGAAAGCCGGTTTGACCAAAGTCGGCAATGCCAGAGTCGACTTCTCTAAGTCGGTACCCAAAGTCGACTTCAACCCAGAAGATGAACAAGTGTAGCCTCCGAATACTCCCATGATCATAAGTCGACCTCACGATGCTAGAGGTCGGCTCCTTGCGCCTCAAGGCCTGAAGCGTAACGACGACTCAGTATACTTGGAATATCTCTGGAAGTCTTATATTCTCTAATGGATAAGAAGGAATCTCGTGATGACTAGGCAGGGAGGGAAGACGAACCGTTCGGGGTATTTCGGACACTTCACGCAGGTCGACCAGGGCATTTGGGTACTTCAAGTAAGTGTTTTCTCCTATATAAAGGAGGTGAGGTAACCATAAACCCTACCTCTCATTCATTCCATACATTTCCTCTCCTGCTGCTGCTGCTCTCTGAAGAGAAACCTTCGTCATCTCTTTCACATACTGACTTGAGCGTCGGAGGCTCTATGCCAGAAACACTTCCGGCGTTGAGTTCTTGCAAGTGTTATTGTGGTCTAGCAACGGTTCGAAGGCGATTAAGACAGATCGGAGCTCATTACCGCTGGTTCACTTTAAATCCAGAAGTAGACCCATCATTTTGGCGCCGTCTGTGGGGAGTTCTTGAAGAAATTAAGAGGGCATATGGTTCTGATCTGTTTGAGATGGCCAACAAGGAAGGATTGCAGAGAGATCTGAATGAGGAGTTCAGGGGAACCTGGACAGACAGGAGACCACCACCGATGCCTACCCTTAAACCAACCATACAGATGCTAGGATTACCACCGTTTGGAGGACACCTGCCGCCGGGAATGACTCTGGGTGAAGATACACCCATTACCCCACCTGGGGTGAAGATCCAAGTGCTGATCCAAGGAGGAACAAGTCAAACTCTAAACCCCAACCCAGCAGTTGGAGAGAAGGAACTAAGTGAGATGCCCCGACGTGAAGGCAAACAGATCGAGGGAGCACCAGAACAAACACAAACACAACCTCAAGTCGAGGAACAGACACTGATAGTCACAAGGAACGAGATGCAAAGGATGATTGCCGAAGCTGTAGCTGCCCAAATGAGACAAGTGGTGCGAGTTGAGCAAAACCCTCGGATCGAGCAGAATCCTCGAGTAGAGCAGAACCCGCGAGTCGAGCAGCAGGCCCAGTTGAACGAGCAACATAACAGGAGGGCGGACGAGGCGGAGTCCTCCATAAGAACTATTAACCCGCAAGCCAGAGATGAAACATTGGAGCAGTTGATGGCTCAAGTTCGTGATTTACAAGCTCGAGTAAGGGGAAAGAAGAGCAAAGGTGCGAGAGAACATCCATTCTCGCAACACAATCTGAGGGCCAACTTGCCACAGGGCTTCAGGGAATTGAACATATGGTATGACGGGTCGACTGATCCATCTCGACATCTGAGAAGTTTTGAGAACATGGCGGTGCTCCATCGCTATAGTGATCCTGTACAATGCCGTGCTTTTCTGACGACTTTAAAAGGGTCGGCTCAAGACTGGTTCCATCAATTGCCAGCTGAGTCGATCCAAGATTTTGATGGCTTCAGTTCGAGTTTCCTTAATCAATTAGCGAGTGTCAGAGTCCAGGAGAAATCTTATCTTTCATTAATTGGCATGCAGCAGAGAAAGGGGGAGTCTCTGCGAGACTATGTGGAAAGATTTACAAGGGCAAGTGTCGATGTGCCCACGGCAACGGAAGAGATCAAGTCGGGAGGACTGACGATGGGGCTGTTACCGGGATTGTGCAAAAACTTCTTGACCAAACGACTAGGTAGGAACTTTGATGAGGTTCTGGGGAGATGTGCAAAGTATATGAATGTCCAAGAAGCTGAGGCCCACTATCTGCAAAACGTGAAGATACCCTAGACAGAAGGACGAGACAATAAGAAGGAGAAGAAGGCCCACTCGACGGGGGAAAGGAGAGGATCCACGCGAGCAGAAAGAGGAGAAGGACGATCTAGGGGATGGAGGCCGATTCAATACACACCCCTGTTGGCTCCCCATGCAAGAATATTGGAAGTCATTGAGAGGGAGATTCGCGAGGACGTGGTGCGTTGGCCGCGGACGAGGAAGGATGGACCTGTGAAACCGAAAAGCAATCTATACTGTCGATTTCACAAGGACTATGGGCATAACACTGATGATTGTAGGTACCTCAAAGACGAGATCGAGAGGCTAATCAAGGCGGGACACCTGAAGGAATTTATATATAAAGATCGTGAAAGGTCGAGCAGAAGGAGAGAAAGAAGTAAGAGTCCTCGCAAGAGGGCGAGATCACCAAAGAAGGAGGAACTTCCCCCAAAAAGGGGAGTAATTCATATGATTTTCGGCGGATCAACTGATGGTGACTCGAATTGAGCAAGGAAAGCATATGCTCGAGGTCGACATGCAAGAGTCGAAGTGCAACAGGTGGATGAGAATGGGCCAGTCATGAATTTCGAACCTGCAGACAAGGGGGAAGACGAGAGACCACATAATGACGCTTTAATGATAACGGCACAGGTGTCGGGGTATAAAGTACAGAGAGTGTTCGTCGACACTAGAAGTTCGGTGAATGTGATCTTTTACGACTGCCTCAAAAGGATGGAACTCGATATCGAGCTCACACCCCTGCATACATCACTTTTTGGATTCAATGGATCTGAAGTCGCACCCCTAGGAGAAACCATGCTTGTTGTCGTCTTGGGGGAAGGGGACTTAAGGAAGGTGAAGATGGTGAGATTTGTGGTGGTCGACGTGGGAGTTGGCTTACAATGTGATTCTTTGGAGGCCGACGCTCAATGCCCTCCAAGCGGTGGTATCGACTTACCACATGAAGTTAAAGTTTCCTGTCTGAGATCGAGTCGGAGAGGCTCGAGGAGATCAAAAGTTGTCGAGAACTTGTTATCAAATAGCGGTGAGAACCAATCAGCGAGCTAAAATCAGAGAAGGAAAGAAAT
This sequence comes from Striga asiatica, assembly GCA_008636005.1. Classification (NCBI taxonomy): domain Eukaryota; kingdom Viridiplantae; phylum Streptophyta; class Magnoliopsida; order Lamiales; family Orobanchaceae; genus Striga; species Striga asiatica. Next base: position 173,593 of record BKCP01012848.1, on the reverse strand, counting down.
CAATGTCGAGTGAAAAGAGGCCGAGGGGAAGCGATCTCGAGCCGCACAGAGAATTGATAGAGATTCAAATTGAAAAAAGAGAAGATCAAACCACCAAAGTCGGGAGGGAGCTCGAGGACGAATTACGGAAACAATTGGTGGAGTTGTTGAAAGAGTTCAGAGACATATTTGCCTTTTCCCTTGAGGAGCTGACGGGGATCGACCCTGAGGTAATGGAGCACACGCTTAATGTCGATCCCTTGCGAAAACCCGTAAAGCAGCGACTTAGACATCATGGAGCTGAAATCGACAAAGCCATTGAAGTCGAGGTGGATAAATTGTTGAAAGCCAAACATATCAAGGAAATTCAATTCCCCGAGTGGATATCTAATACTGTGATGGTCAGGAAGGCGTTGAATAAGAGGAGTATGTGTATCGACTTCCGTGATTTATACCTGGCGTGCCCAAAGGATCATTACCCTTTACCGAGAATTGACCATCTAGTCGACTCCACTGTTGACTGCGAATTGCTAAGCATGATGGATGCATCCCAAGGGTATCACCAAATTACCTTGGCCCCCGAGGATCAGAGAAAAGTGAGCTTCGTGATGAGCAAGGGAACATACTGTTATGTCGTCATGCCCTTTGGACTAAAAAACGCAGGGGCGGCTTACTAGATACTGATGGATCGCATGTTCAAATCTCAAATTGGGCGGAATATGGAGGTGTACGTGGACGATATCCTGGTGAAAACCAAATCTTCAATATCACATCCTGACTATCTAAGGGAAACAATCAAAACCCTTAGACCGTTTGGAATGAAGTTGAACCTGAGCAAGTGTGCCTTTGGATTGAAGGTAGGATGATTTCTAGGGTATGTCGTCACAGAACGAGGAATCAAGGTGAACAAAGATAAAGTGAAGGCCATACTCGACATGGCTCCGCCAAGGAACATTCGAGAGGTGCAGGTCCTGAGGGGAAGAATTGCGGGGTTGAGCAAATTCATTGCTCGAGCAGCTGAGAAGAGTTTTCCTTTCTTTAAATTGCTCAAGAATAAGTCTACTTTTCTATGGAATGACGAAGCGCAGATGACGTTTGATAAATTGAAGAAGTTCTTGAGCAAGTTATCTTTGCTTACAAAACCAGAGCCTAGTGACGAGTTGATGTTATACATTTCGATAGGATCAGTATCTTTGAGCTTGGTGTTGCTGCGAGAAGAAGGAGGCTCCCAACAGCCGATGTATTACACAAGCCGAGTACTCCAAGGAGCCGAGACGAGATGTTCTGAAGTCGAGAAAGCCGCTCTAACTTTGGTGATAATGGCTAGGAAGTTGAGGCCATATTTTTTAAATCATACCGTGGTGGTGAGGACGAATTTTCAACTTGGAGAAACGCTGCGATGACCTACTGTGTCGGGTCGACTTGTGAAATGGGCAGTCGAGTTCAGCAAATACTCCATCAAGTACGAGCCCAGACGAGCCATAAAGGCTCAAGCGCTGGCTGACTTCATTCAAGAGTGTACTAAGGGAGAGGAAAAGAAATGGGTAATGCACGTCGATGGGTCCTCTGCGGCCAAAGGATCTGGTTTGGGAGTCGTCCTCGTATCTCCCGAGGGCAAGCAGCTCGACTTTACCATCAGAATGGGGTTCAAAGCCTCGAACAACGAAGCAGAGTATGAAGCACACATCAAAGGAATTCAACTCGTGATAGGTGGTGGAGCAACTAAGATAATGGCACATTTCGATTCACAACTCGTCATGGGACAAGTGTTGGAAAATTGTGAAATAAAGGAGGATCGAATGCTGAAATACGTCAAGGAAATTCAAGCCTCGTGCAAGGTTTGGAGAAGTTTGAGTTAACACAAGTCCCACGAGAGGAAAACAAACGAGCCGACTGGTTGGCAAGAATTGCGAGTTCGAATGAAGGAGGAATGGTAAATCGCATTACATCCATGCACTTAGAAGGAAGTGTCTTGGGTGAGACAATGGAAGTCGAGGAAAAGGACGACCGGAGAAAGTCGATTCGAGAACTCTTACTAGGGCAAGTACCCGCGGGAGATAAGCAAGAGGCGGAAAAAGTTGCTCAATATCTAAGCAAGTATTTTGAAGTCGAGGGGATCCTGTACAAGAAATCGTATGTCGGGCCTCACTTAAGGTGCGTCTCGGAGGAAGAAGGAAATCATGTCCTTAGGGAAATTCACGAAGGATGTTGTGGAGCACACACGGGATCCCGAGCTCTAGCTGGAAAAGCCTTGCGAGCAGGCTACTACTGGCCCAAAGTGTGAACAATGACAGAAAAATTGGTACGCGAATGCGAACGATGTCAGCTACACGGGCAGATTACTTATATCCCAGCCAAAACTATGACGACAATCAACTACCCGATCCCCTTTGCTCAATGGGGAATCGACTTGGTGGGCCCATTGCCAATGGGGAAGGGTCAAATAAAGTTCTTGGTGGTTGCAATCGACTATTTTAGCAAGTGGGTCGAGGTGGAACCCTTGGCACGAATCACTGAAGAAAAAATGATACAATTCTTGTTCAATAACATTTGCTGTCGATTTGGAATTCCAAAGGTGCTGATTTCGGATAATGGAACTCAATTCCAAGGGAAACGGATCCAAGTGTGGTGCCTCGACATGGGAATTAAACAACGATTTGCCTCAGTCGCACATCCGCAAGAAAACGGGCTAGTCGAGGTGACCAACAGAACCATTCTCCAGGGGCTGAAGAAGAGATTGGAGAAGGCGTCGGGAGCCTGGATTGACGAGTTAACAATGGTTCTATGGGCTTATAGGACGGCTCCGAGAAGCTCAACGAGTCAATCGCCGTTTCAGATGGTTTACGGAATGGACGCACTTTTGTCGGTCGAAGTTGGCTTAAACTCTCACAAGTCGACATTCTATGAAGAAAGAAAAAACGAGAAAATGATTGAAGAAGCCCTTGACCTAATCAAGGAGGGACGAGAAGAAGCCTAGGTGCGATCTGTCGAGTATAAACAAAAGATGTGAGCAGCATTTGATGAGAAGGTGCAAACTCGCCATTTTCAGGTAGGAGATCTTGTCCTCAAACGAGCAGATGCTCTCAAGCATGTCGGGAAGCTTGAAGCCAATTGGGAAGGACCCTACACTGTCACAAAAGTGCTCGAGAAAGGCGCGTATGAACTCGAGGATGGGGAAGGTCGACAACTGCCACGGTCCTAGAACGTGGTTCATCTCAAACGCTTCTATGCTTAAGGCAAAATTTTTACAACTCCTTTTTGTACTGAACAATGTTCAAATCAACTTCAATAATGAAATGAATTCTAAGTTATGCTTCAATTATGTCTTGCATTTACGTATCGACTTTATGCGGAATAACTGAAAAACCAAATTTTTCAAAATGGCTATGTAGCCGACTAACTTAAACAACTACGAAGTTGTATCTCTCGAGTGGAATCTCGAATAAACAATGAAGCTTACGACTACGAAGTCGATTTAACACAACTACGAAGTTGTTTCTTTCAAGTGAAATTTCGAATAAGCTATGAAGCTTACGACTAGAAGTCGATTTAAACAACTACGAAGTTGTAATCTCGAGTGGAATCTCGAATAAGCTATGAAGCTTACGACTAAGAAGTCGATTTAACACAACTACGAAGTTGTATCTTTCGAGTGAAATCTCGAATAAGCAATGAAGGTTACGACTACGAAGTCAACTAACACAATTACCAAGTTGTATCTTTCAAGTGAAATTTCGAATAAGCTATGAAGCTTACGACTGTGAAGTCGACTAACACAACTACGAAGTTGTAATTTCGAGTGGAAACTCGGGCAAACTATATAACGCTTACAACTATGAAGTTTAACAATCATAAAAGTTCAATGATTTTGAATGACAATGCGAAGTCATCTAAATCACAAAGACACAACCATGAGTCGTTGCTCGACTTCGACTAGCTCGACAGAAGGGTTGGGAGAGGACGAGTTGAAAAACTTACGTTTATCAGCTACGAAGTTGCTAAAGTCATTGCTCGACTTGGACCAGCTCGAAAGGAGGGTTGGGAGAGGACGAGCTGAAAAACTTACGTTTATCAGCTACGAAGCTGCTAAAGTCATTGCTCGACTTCGACCATCTCGCAAGGAGGGTTGGGAGAGGACGAGTTGAAAATCTTACGTTTATCAGCTACGAAGTTGCTAAAGTCATTGCTCGACTTCGACCAGCTCGCAAGAAGGGTTAGGAGAGCACGAGTTAAAAAACTTATGTTTATAAGCTATGAAACTACTAAATTAATTGCTCAACTTTGACCAGTTCGCAAGAAGGGTGGGGAGAAGACGAGTGGAAAAACTTGCGTTCATCAACTACGAAGTTGCTAAAGCCATTGCTCGACTTCGGCCAGCTCGCAACAAGGGTTGAGAGAAGTACTAATATGGGAAGATACCTTACGCTCAGGTTCAAGGCATTACATTAACATAATATGAATGTCGGTACGCGAAATTATAATTGCAAAGCGTCACAAGCAAACCAGAAAATTATAAAGATCGCGCAAAACAAAACACAAAAACAAGGAAAATGATCGATATATTGATAAAAGATCCTTACAAAAGTCGTCCCGACTTGTTACAAAAACGACTTACTCAAGTCGGGAACGAAAAGGTCACAATTAAGACAAACGACCAGTAGATTCAGAAAACCAAAGCAGCAAACGCAAGAGATGGACCAACAACAGCTTAACTCTCAGCATCAGATTTCTCTTCTTCGCCATCACCGCCCAACAAACGTCTCGGTTTTCTCACCATCACCTTCTGCAACAACAGTTTGAGTTTTCTCAGCATCATCACCCTCGTTCTCCTCGACCGGCTCCTCAGCATCCTCAGCAGGGGCAGGCTCTATCCTCGGCAATTCCTCACCCTCCTCTTCCCCGACCGGCTCTTCACGTTCCTCGACAGCGGAGGACCCCGTGTGATACGCTCCACTTGGCCCGACTAATTCGGTCAGACCAGCCAAGGGAGTGGGGGGAACCTCGAGTGGACCGCCCAACCCAGCCTTACGAATGGCTCTCGCCTCGAGACCAACCCACCACGGGTGATCAGGAGAGAGAGCTTGATCACCCTTATAACCGGCGGGGAAGGGCAGTGTTTTCTTAACTGCCTCGCGCTCGAGCTTACCAGCACATTCCGTCCCAGCCACGGCCTTCTCCCACGCGTCGAATGTATGATTGAAGTATTGGAGAGTTGCGGGGCAGAGCTTATCAACAAAAGCGTGGGAGTTGCAGAAAAGCTTAACAATTTCCTGATGATGATGCTCGAGGAACACAGAACCCATCAGGAACTTAAGAAAAGTCCTGCGTCCCTCGAGGACTCCCGCCTCTCTCTCGGCCATGCTATCATCGGCAGCTTTCTCCAAAGACGATAATGCTCGAGGAACACAGAACCCATCGGGGACTTAAGAAAAGTCCTGCGTCCCTCGAGGACTCCCGCCTCTCTCTCGGCCATGCTATCATCGGCAGCTTTCTCCAAAGACGGGAGCACAACCTTTGACTTCTTGGCAGCAGTCGTCTCGACTGCTGCCTCCTTCATACCCGACCTGGAGCCGTCATCGGGTTTCTTCAAGGGAGCGGGTCTGTCTGCGGACTTTTTGTCAGCCTTCGGTTTCACATTCTCGAAGCGAGCAAGAACGGAATCTACAACAAAAAAGAGGTTATGCGTTAACAAGACGAGATAAGAAAAATCAAGAATCAAGAACTACATACCAAAACGACAACACACAGAGAAGAATAAGGGGCGAATTTGCGAGGATCGTCGAGACGAGAAGTCGACAACGATGCCAATATGATTAAGGAGAGAGCTTTCCTTGATCAGCGGACGAGCTTTATAAGTATGTTTATTGAGCTCGGCCAACATCAACGCGAATTTGTCGGATCGCGGCCGTTTATTTTGTTTCACTTTGGAGGTGATCCAATCGTTAGGGTATGGATACTTACCGGAAGCAGGTCGAATAAAAACAAATTTCAATTTCCACCTGGTCACATTCTAGGAGAGGTCGTCGAGGAAAGTGACACCAGTGCGGCGACCTAAGCAATGGGCATTTTTTATGAATCTATAGTCGTAGCAGTAAAAAAGGAATTCAGGAGAAAAATACTGAAGTTTATTCTAGAGACGACGATGAAAGCAATCATAATGCGGATTGCATTAGGAGAAAATTGATTTATCGAGACATTGTAGAAGTCGCTAATCGCCAAAAGTTCAGACTGGATCGGGAAGCGAAGACCGAACATCACTTAGTCTATAAAAAAGGTGTAATGACCGGGAGGAGGATGAGTGAAATTGTCATTTGGACTGGGAACGACCAACTCCCAGTCGGAGGGAAGCCCGCTGAACACTCTAAAGCTCTCGACCTCGGCTGCAGAGGCATAGCAAAAAGGATTTAAAACAGCTAACTTAGCTAATGGACATGCTACAAATACAACATTTTGAACCTCGATGAGAGGAGTAATTATGGGTAAGGAAGAAGGACTTGTTCTATACACAGGAACATCTAAGATCTTAAGGGGAATACCTCGAGGAATGAGGTCAAGATGAGAAGACCCTCTAACTCGGGAAGACTCTGGGTTCTCCATTAAAACACCCGACATCCACGCTTGATTATACGCGTCCCGATCGATACCGAAGGAGGATACATCTGAGTCGGGAGAATTTTGCGGCTTGTCGGCTAACTTAAAGTCGGCTACTTGTACCGAATCAGACGAGACGGGACCCTCTCGATCATACGCTCAACTGTATCAGGCGAGGAGTCAGAGTCGGAATCTAAAAACAAAAAGAAAAGAGGAAAAGTTAAAATCAGTAAGTGCGAACTAAGAGGTGAAGAAAAGGCTAACATGCTTGATGAGAGGGACGAGATCGACTTGCAGAGGTTGTCGTAAGGCAACTAAAAAAGAGAAGAAAACCGACTCAGGGGAAGAATAGTTATCGAAAAAGCAGCCAAAAAATGCAAATAAAGCCACGAACTTGCTCGACTCTCCCTAATCGCGGAGGAGAGAAGTGTAGGTGTTGGAAAGTCAAAATCGACTTAATAGAGACAAAGACTGTCAAGTCAACAGAGATCAACCTAAAGGAAGATGTGCAAATCGACTTCGTACCAAAATTCGATACATGACTAAGCAGAGACAAACATAAAACCAAAATGAAAATTTGAACAGGGAAGATTCAACACAAAATCCATGGAAAAAGTTTGAAGAACATGAAGAACACCCAATGACTTCAAATTCGAAAAACCCAGTAAAACTAAAAGAAGAAAAAACTGACATAAATTAAGAAACAATAAAAGATAGTAAACTTACACATGATGCCTTGAATAGCTGATTTTTGAGAAATCTGGGGTTGCCGGAAGTGGGAACGCCGGTGAAGCCGAAAACGCCTGAATCGCTGAAAAACTTAGAGAGATTAAGAAAGTTCGAGAGTCTAGGAGCGTGAAAAAGTGATTTGCTTCACGGAGGAGAACTATTTATACATTGAGTAAATTAATATAGACCGCTGGATCAAAGTAAGATCCAATTGTCACGATTGGGTGCGGGATTCGAAGAGACGGAGATTGAAACAACGTGTGCCATTTTGAAATTTGAAATTCAAAAAGGGATGTTAGAATGTCAGACTTATCCGAAAAAAAATGAGGTATAGCCCAATCAGACGACTAGATATGATGACAAGGCAAGTCGAATCGAGCGATGAGGAACATAGTTGTTGCGGTCAAAATTAAAAAGGATACAGGTCGAGCAGAGACATCTCGAGAAAAACCAGATATCGAGGAAAGTGTTAAAGGCGAAATATAAAGCCTTTGACTATTAAATTTACTTTAAGCTTGAAGTTGCTTAGAGTAATCTTTTTTTGGGAAGGGGACTAGATGATATAGCCATATTATGATATACCAGTCCAAGTACATTTTCTAAGTGCTACTTGCTCGACCGGGATGACAAGTCGAATCCATCCACATGTCGGCATCACCAAGTCGACATGCGTAAGTCGACCTCCTAGCAGTTGACAGCTTTGCATGAGCCATTTGAAGACGAAAGCCGGTTTGACCAAAGTCGGCAACGCCAGAGTCAACTTCTCTAAGTCGGCACCCGAAGTCGACTTTAACCCAGAAGATGAACAAGCTTAGCCTCCGAATACTCACATGATCATAAGTCGACCTTATGGTGCTAGAGGTCGGCTCCTTGTGCCTCGAGGCCTGAAGCGTAATGACGACTCAGTATACTTGGAATATCTCTGGAAGTCTCATATTCTCTAATGGATAAGAATGAATCTTGTGATGACTAGGCAGGGAGTGAAGATGAACCGTCCGGGGTATTTCGGACACTTCACGCAGGTCGACCAGGGCATTTTGGGTACTTCAAGTAAGTGTTTCCTCCTATATAAAAGAGGTGAGGTAACCCTAAACCCTAACTCTCATTCATTTCATACATTTCCTCTCTTGCTGTTGCTGCTCTCTGAAGAGTAGCTTTCTTCATCTCTTTTACATACTGACTTGAGCGTCGGAGGCTCTACGCCGGAAACACTTCCGACGTTGAGTTCTTGCAAGTGTTATTGCGGTCTAGCAACGGTTCGAAGGCGATTCAGACAGATCGGAGCTTATTACCACCGGTTCACTTCAGATCCAGAAGTAGACCCATCAATCGGGTATATTGAATCAAATCTACAATATCATTTTTTTTTATGTTGATCTCGCGTACTTTTCGGTTGTTTAATGAATTTGGGTAGTGTGAAAGGAAACTGTGAATGTTTTTTGTTAAAGAATGATTAATACAGCATACATTTCTATATTTATAAGATCTCGTTGGAATTTTTTCTTTCACTCCAATATTTATACTAAAATATATCGGTCATATTATTCTTCATATTTCTCATACCAAAAATATCGAAGTTAAAGCTTACCAAATAAAAAAATGGAGACACTCATTTATTCTGAAATAATTGGTCATATTATTGTTCAAAATTTTATACCAAAAAAATTGAGACACTCTTTATCATGCTTAAAAAATTGAACAGTACATTTCACACAAAAAAAAAAAAAATAAATCAATCATTAAATAATCTAAATAAATTTGTCCACTTTATATCATATATTGATCAATTTATCTCCCGTATAAATGACCATCAAATACCAAAAAAAATCCCCCACTTTATACCATATTTTGATTTATTTATTTCCCATAGAAACAACCATCAGATACAAAAAATAAAATCGTCCAAATTATATTATATATTGATTAATTTCCCACCCAATTTCATAAAAAAAAAAAAAAATCAGCAATCAAATAACCTAAATAAATTTGCCCACTTTATACCATATTTGATTGATTTATTTGGGTTATTTAATAACCTCCCAAAAAAAATCATTCTGTTTGGTCGTGTAGATGGGTGAAAGACTGTTGCAATGTCGTGTAAACTCGCGGAGCTCGGCGATGGTTGATTTAGGGTGAAAGCCGTCGCATAAGCTCACAGAGCTGGCGATGGTCGATTTAGGGCGAAAGACTGTTGCAATGTCGTGTAAGCTCAACGATTGGTGATTTATGGCAAAAGCCTGTCGCAACATCGCGTAAGCTCGAGGAGCTCAGCGATTGTTGATTTAGGGCGAAAGCCTGTTGCAACGTCGGCGCAATCCCGCGGAGCTCAGTGATGGTCGATTTAAGGCGGAATCCTGTCGGAACGTCGCGTAAAGCTCGCGGAGCTCGGTGATGGGTTAACTTCGTAGAACTCGGCGAAAGCCTGTTGGAATGTCGTGTAAGCTCAACGATGTTTGATTTATGGCGAAAGCCTGTCGCAACGTCGCGTAAGCTCGAGGAGCTCGGTGATGGTTGATTTAGGGCGAAAGCCTGTTGCAACATCACGCAATCCCGCGGAGCTCAGTGATGGTCGATTTAAGGCGAAATCCTACCGCAACGTCGCGTAAAGCTCGGCGATGGGTTGACTTCGTAGAACTCGGCGATTAGCCGACGTGGTTAGCTTGTAACTGGCGAGCCTACCTACGTCAACCACGGGGGTAATTGAGCAGTTGGAAAGCTTGAAGTGGCCGAATAATTGCGCATTGGAGGTCAGTTTTACGACATGAAGAGTCGGCTATTCCACTGTTGGATAAGGGCGTCGTACTCGGTGTTAGGACGAGGGTGGTTGCGTTGATCGGGCTGCTCATGAATCCATTGGGGCAAGAAGTCAAATGTATTGGGGGGTGGACGGACGAAGTAAAATTTGTTTTTCCAGTTATGCACTTTGGATTTAGGTTGGCTAAGAAAATGCGTGTCGTGGCGTTTAGACAAGTAATATGAGATTCTGAGGGGTTTCATCAAAACACAATAGAAGCAGAGGTCGGGGTCGAGCCTATCTAGCCTAGCTCGGCATACCATGATAAAGCTTACAAGCAACTTAATGGCGTTAGGGGATAAGCGGTAAGCGATAGAGCTTGCTGAGTTGTAGCACATCATTGTGTAGAGGGAACCTTAGCCCGGCCACGGCCTGGTCAAGGAAAAAAGTATAGTAGCCAGGGGGTGGGTTGTCGTAGGTATTTCCAGTTCGGGGAACTTTGAGATCCCAGCCTCGGGGAAGCTCGATCTCCTTGAAAATTTTGGCTATCCGATCGGTGGAGTAGAAAGCAAGAGGATTAGGGCGTGCTGAGCTCACAACGGGAATAACCCCTCTGGCTTTATCGGCCGCATTAGCCGAGGTCGGGGTGGCTACGCTCGCCGAAGCTGGTAAGGCTAAAGTCACCGAGGGTTCGCCTAGGGGCTCTGAGTTTGAAGGGGAGTAGGTGTTCGAGTTAGTCGGGCGAGACGCTGTAGTAATATGTACATAACATGAAAAATTTATACAATAATGATTCTATAAGCGTATGCTAAGCATGACCGCAATGATGCAGAAAATAAAATAGACAAGGATAGCACAACAAGGAAGATGTCGCGTACCCATGAAGCTGTTCGACATAGTTGTGTTAGCTGAAAGATCGCGGGCTTCGTGAAAGAAATTTGTCGGAGATAAGAGCACAAATGAGGGAGTGCAAGGACATGGAAAATGTAATTGAGATAAAATGCATCAATACATGCCGGTCTAATATATATATATATATATAACGGAGGATCGGTTGGGTTAAATTAGAATCGTTGGATAGGGGGACTGTACGGCTTGGATTGTTAAGAAGTGCAGGGGTCAGCTGATCGCCGCCGTTCATTTGTGAGCATATCGACGGAGGATGTTGATGGCTTGTGTTAGAAGGCGGGTTTAAAAGCTGGAAGGTCGACCAAATCGTGACCGTTGAGAGTCTAGTTATAGATCGACGGCGGGGATAGTACGTCGCAGGGATTAGCATTTTCCGAGGTCGGCTCATTATGAGAATTGATGTCAGAAAGGAAGTATGGACGAGCAAGATTGTGCGAATCAGGCCGATGCGACAGACTCATTTCGATGTGAGGCTTTTTGTGAGGGGTCGCGTGCTGGGCAATAGCACTAGAGGAGTACGCTTACTCGCCAAAATTGCTGTCTTTGAGCATTTCCTAGATGAGCCCCGATAGCTCGTCCAGGAAATGGGGGGACTAGATGATGTAGCATAAGGTTGTGGCTCGTAGAGGCATGCGACGAGGTCGAGCTGGGATTCAGCTCGGCGGGTTGTTAAGGTTAGGGGGCTGAGGTGCAACTACCAGGAGTTCGTAACCGTTTCGTAACCAAGCCAGCTATGGCAAGCTCAGCGGTATTATTAGGTCAACTCTTGGTGAGTTCGGCTTAGAAATGGCCGAGCAGGCATAGAGCGTACTTTTTCTAGAGAGAGTACGACGGAATCTCATGGGAGCTCAGCTAGGAAGACCGATTGAGGTCCTTGGCTCGATGCTAACCGAGTTGTCAGTCTCTTCGACAGGTGTCAACTGGAGGTACTATGACGACATTAAAAAGAGGGTACTTATTCTGGCGTGGCACTGCTGTGTGGACGAGGGGGTCCGAATCCCTTTGTTGGTGTTTGAGTGGATCAAGACTCCGAGATATTAGGCGAGATATGGCTTATCGAGAGGTAGACGCAGGGAAGACTCTTTGTTATACCAGAAGTCTTTTAGAGCATAACGACCCTCGACTATAAAAGGACATAGGTTCTTACTTTTACACAACACACATACACACGCGAATTTATTCTCTCAAATATCATTTCTGAGCGTTGAACTGACTTGCGCGTTAGAGTGTTTCCGCCAGGACCCCTCACGGCGTTTTGCAGGTCATCGGAAGCACTAGGGCGGTCCAGATCAGTGAATCACGGTTCAAACCAGGTCGAGGTTTAATTTGCCCAATAGTGACACATGTCATTATATCAAGTTTTACATTATTTCTTATGTTACTGTAGCATAATTTGGATTTCTGCTTGTCATGTTCCATTTGGGGAGAAAAAAATCCACAATAACAAGATAATAATATAAAGTTTTGCCACCCAAACTTTATATTAAAATGGTCCAAACGGAATGATTTTTCTTTTAATAAGCTAGCCACATTTTAACAATGAAGTGAAATCCATAATTTTAATAACAATTTTGGAAACTTACATACAAATCATAATGCCTTAATGAAAATCTATAAACTATTTTCTGAAATTTAATCCCATAAATATTTCTTTTAAGAAGTTTTCATAAACTAGTCTCCATTCAGAGTCAGGTAATCATTAATTTTGTCAAGCACCTAATTAGGGATAATTTTTTTAACCTCAGTCATTTTTTTAAATTATATATATAAAGTTTTAAAGTTGGCAAGTCTATTTCAAAGTACACAAAAATTAACAAATCCTCCATGTATACTAGTATGGTGCCCGTGCGATGCACGGGGGCATTCATTATATATATATTTTTTAAAGATATTTTTATATTTAAATTGTCTCATGCCATTAAAAATTTCATGAAAATAAAATTTATATGTTATTAAACACTTCCTTATGTACAACATTATTAATTTGATTCTTTGGCACGTAAAGTACTACATAGGTGTTCGAATTTATCCAAAATTGCATATTATTAGTTATTAGTTAACAAATTTTAAAAAATTTAAAGGATCTTATTTATTGAACAAAATTGAAGTAGAAAAAAAAGTAAATTTTTTTATGGATTTTCACCCATTATTTATTTTAAATCTAATTCTAAATTTCAATTAAGAAAAATTGAAAACATCATTAGTTACTCCTGAAAATGAAATCGATTTTTCTACCAATAAACTGATTTTTTTATCAAACTAATTGATCCGAATATTTTTTTAAACCAAATAAAAAAAATCATCAATTTTTCCTAAAATTGCAACCGAAATTTCCTAACATTGCACCAATTTTCTTACCAAACAAATTGAATTGAAACTTCTAATAAAAAATTGAAATAATTTGTTAATGTTTATGCAACTGTCTCTTTCTTAAAGAAAATGGTATGAACTTAACCAAGAAAAAAAATGATATGAACTTACCAAAATCTCGGTAAAACATGGTTAAGAAAAAACATAAGAATTCAAAAAAATAGATGCCTTCAAATTTTGAAAAGTCGCACACAATTTTTCCTAAATAATTGGATAAGGTGACTATAAATATCAAAGATGAACCGTTTTTGTTACCAAAAAACGTGGACACAATTTTGAATGTACATCCCGTCCAAATATCAGTTTTATTTTAAAATAAAAATTGCACGTGGTTTTATCCAATTTACACACTTTTTTTGAAAGAAAAAAATATTCAGTAATATTGGAAGAATTTGTTAAGAATTATACAACTATTTATTTCTTAAATTTGTACCAAATTTGCAAGGTTTTTAAATTAATTTGTATTTATAATTGTTTTCATAAATAATTGACACATTTTTTGCATAAGAATCTCCAAATTGTTACAAAAAAAGATATGAAAATTTTGGTAAAAAAATAAAATATGATACGAAAAAAATGGAATTCAAATTTTGCCATGAGAATCTCCAAATTTGTTGCCAAAAAAATAGGATTCAGATTTTGTTACTACAGATTCATATCTGTTTTTTTGAACTTTCTATTAATAGTAAGTCAAGCATTATATTTATTTGGTCAAACTTTCTATTAATGTATTTTTCCAACAACCTCTTTATATATACTAGTACAGTCCCCGTGCGATGCACGGAGGTATTATCTCGGTCTTTATTATCTCGGTCTTTCTTATATGCAATATTCAGTTAAAATTCAAAATACTTACTAAATGAAAGATCATGCCATTAATAATAAATAAATTAATAAATACAATGATAATAAAATCTATATATTATTGAACACTTTCTTATATACAACGTTCATGGTTTGATTCTTTGGCACGTCATAGTCGCCACAAATTAGGACTTTCAAACTCATTTCTGTTTGTGACACAGGAGACAACAACATACAATTGACCATTACTAAACACTGGTTTCTTAATAAATAAGGCCACATGCGATAATGATTGTTCCTGGCTCTTATTTATGGTCATGGCGTAAAAAAACATAATGAGAAACAATCAATCCAATAACATCTACAAAAATATAAGAAAATGCATCATATTGAAATGTATAACATATAAAATTATTACAGATTTTAAATTTAAAAGAAAATCGAAATAAGAAATAAACAAAAAAATTATAACGTACCAATCAACATGGCTTCATCAATGTTACGAACATCCATTAAAGTTAGAAAGTTCCTAAAGTCAAAACGATACATAGGAAAATCACCTCTCTATTTGATAAATCACCCCTCCATATATTTGATAATCTTGGTTTGACCATTGATAATGATCTTCCTTTTTCCTATCGTTGATTTATGGATGTCAATATTGTTTTCCACTTGATAGTTTGTCAAGATATCAGCGCCACCTTCTTCAATATCACCGATGACTTTTTGGATATTGACAGGTCGAATTATGCCAGTAATTCGTCCTCCCTACAATATTTCATAATGAATAATTCAATAAATAAATTATAAAAGATGTTGCATAAAATGATGCATTTAAATAATAATAAAAGAATATATTACCTCAAAATCGTGAACGATATAATCTCAAGAACATTTCGGTAATTGCATACGACTTCAACTCGTTGGAACATCCTAATTATGCGTAGCTTGATTGGTGGCTTATTGGATCTTTTGATATCCTTGATTACTCCAAAATCCGAAGCCATTTTCAATGGTGATGTAAAAGCTTGTAGAAAAAATTGTTTTGTGGGATGTATTGGATGTAGAATACTTTTTGTTCAACATTGGTGATGTTTATATAGTCATGTGTATATGCCATATGTCTGGGAAATAAAAAAATATTTACGTAAGGTATTTAATATGATCCGATCCGATTGTTTTTATTATGATTATGATTGACTTCTAAAAATATGTGTTATCGGTTTTGTTAAAAAAAAAATGTGGAACGTGATTCACTTGTGAGGGACGAACGAATATTTAGAAGATTATATAGCAAAAAATAATGGAGTTTGTTACAATGAAATTTGGTAAGACTTTTTGGATAGATTGAATAATAATATTATTATTTTGATATTTCCTATTTATTTGGACAAATCCAAAACTTTAATTTACGAAATTATAATCTTTAATTTTTTGAAACGTGTAAAATTTTCTAAGATGACTTTTATAAAACAAAATGTGATCAAATCATAATTGATTTTTATGCCTCCAAATCAAACCTTACAAATATGATTATTTACTATTAATATTTTATTTTTTCAAACGTCTGATTCTCTTAGGTTTATATGAAACAAAGTTCAATCAAATTAAAATTAATTTTTATGCCCACACTAAAGCTTTATCAATATGATATGTTTATTTTTATTTTTAATTTTCAAATCCACAACTCAAATTTTCGAGAGAGAAAAAAAAAAGGAAACAAAATATTATCAAACCTTATCAAATTTTCGAGAGAGGAAAAAAAAAATTGGAAACAAAATCTTATCAAACTTTATCAATAATGAAAATACGTGTTTCCAAGAAAAGCTAACAAAATCCCGTGGTTACCAAAATCCTATCAAATTAGTTAACAAAATCCCATTAAATTGGTTAACAATATTGGAACGCATTTTGTTAGGAAAGATTTACGTAATTTATCTATCTAATAAATATCATATTAACGTGTGGACCCAGTGATATTAATTTAGTATAGCATCCATTATATCGAAATAATTTTTTGTTTGATTTATAACATTAATTTGAATGGAAAAAAAATTTGTAATTGTTGAGATATCTCAATTCAAAATCGCAATTTTTTTGCCATAAGAATCTTAAAATTTGTTACCAATAAAAATAGATTCCCATGGGATTAATACTTAGAATGAATTAAATTTTGGTATAAGAATCTCTAAATTTGTTACCATAAGAATCTTCAATTTGTTACCATAAGAATTCCATAAAAATCTCCTATGGATTGGAGTTTATCAATATTTAGTATAGCATCCATTATTCTCGAAATAATTTTTTGTTTGATTTACAACATGAATTTGAAGGGGAAAAAATCCGAAATTGTTAGGATATCTCAATTCAAAATCTCAAATTTTTGGCATAAGAATCTCCAATTTGTTACCAATAAAAGTAGATTCCTATGGAATTAATATTTAAAATGAATTAAATTTTGGTATAAGAATCTCCAAATTTGTTGCCATAAAAATCTCTAATTTTTTTGGGATATCTCAATTAAATTTGTTACCATTAAAATCTCCAAATTTGTTACAATAAAAATCTCATTTTTTTTGGTACATGTGTTTTTTTCTAAATTTCCACTAATAGTAAGTCAAACCATTTATTTTTTTAGTCAAACTTACTATAAAAGTATTTTTCCAACAACCTCTTTATATTACTATAGATATAGATATAGATATAGATTAGAACCTTAAAATGACATGAAAATATTTATAACTGAATTAACGATTAATTTTAAATCAAAGTACACAATCGATGTAGAGCTTTTAAAGCTTATGATTAAATTAAAAAAATAAAATATGATTTATCAATTTTGATAATTGATTCATTAGTAACATATTGATAAAATAGGGATCGTGCTTATAAAAATAGTTGGCTCACAAAATTAGAGTTATTACTAGGTATATTTCTATCCAAACAAACTGTTGAATATCTAGCTTTATTTTGAACTACTAACCAAAATTCGGCTATTGAATTTTCATAAGATTTGTCTCGTAAGAAAAATCATCTTGTAAGCTTTTCATCGACATTCCTAGATAAAAATCGCATGTTTGTATACAAGAATTTTCACTAAATATTTATTTCAACTCAAAATCTAACTCAACTTTAACTCAACTCCATTATCCTCAATATTATCAATATAATTAAATAATACCACCCAATCATTCTTACACATCACATCTACTTTAATTCACTATTCATCAACTCACATAATTTTAACTAACCATCACTTCATATCTTCTCTCTCCTACTTTTAATTTTAACTAACTATCACTTCATATCCACTCACATTATTTTAGTATAAACTCAAAATTTCACTAACAAATAACCATACTATCTTTTTCCAAATTAACTCAAGTTAACTAAGCGAACCCTTTTTTTCTCTCGCGAACCCTATCCCCCAAATCTCGCCGGCGGTTCACCTCAAATCCGCGCTCGACTGCCTTCTCCGGCGACAGCGGGCCTCTGGCCAGGGGTCATCTTTGACCGCTCATCCCCTACGGACGAAGTGCTCCTTCGATGACGCTATGGACGGGCTGCGATTGGCGGCCAAGCTCGAGGTTATTGACGGCGTTCGGGTCGATTGTGGCCTCCTTCAGGGTCGGTGTTTGGCTGGCGACGGGAGTCTTCATCTCACTTGCCGGTGGAGCTTCGATTTGTGACGGTAAGCCCTCCAATTTCGCCTTGTCGGTAATTCTTGCTTTCGGCCTTGTTCGGCGGGGCTCCGCCTCTCTAGGGTGGTGGGACCTGGGCCTCCGATCGGGCCCCTTATGGTGGTGTTGGGTGGAATGCGAGTCCTCACGGGGATGGGGCTCTGGTTGCTGCGGCCTTTTCACCCGCGGTGGCCGGGGTTGAGGGACAGACCCACCTTCACCCTTTCCTGTTCGGCTAGTGGTGTTAGGCGGCGGGGGAACCGGAATTCGGCTAGTGGTGTTAGACGAGTTCGGGTGAGCCGGGGTGGGGGTTGGTCGATTCTCTTTCGGTTGGAGATGGGTTGATTCGGGGTTTGTTTGGGGCTCGGGTTTGACTACTGTATAGGCATTGGTGCAGTTTCGGTAGTGTTTCTCTGGCTTGGAATCTTACCTGTGTCGATCGTTCATCGCTGACTAGAACCGTTCGTTTGCCGTGGAAGGGCTATTTGTTATTGTTGTTATTTGTTTTTAGTGTTTTCTTTTGTCTGTGTCTGTATTTGTGTTCGTTTTGTGTTTTAGGTTTGGGCCGTTGGTCCCTGTGAGCCCGAGTGTCAAATTTATTACTCCGTGGGGGTCCGATGCTCGGGTATTACTCCGTTGGGGGTCTTTTTAGTTTTATCGGTGTAGTTGATTTGTGTGGTTGTATTTTTGTTGTTTTAGTAGTTGTTTTAGTGCGTGTTGCCCGAGTATTACCCCGTTGGGGTCGGCTCTAGGCGATCCTCGGATCTGCCTCCCAGTTTTATAGTCTCTGGTTGTACTATTCAGCCCTTGGCTGCTTTTTCTTCGCACTTGGTGCGGTTTAATATAGTACCTCTATCGTGTTTCATATTTCTGTCTATATACGATTGCCTTTAATCTCATTGATTTCCTTATTTATCATAAAAAACCGTTACTCCACACCACCTTAATCTCCAAAACTCCAAGATTAAATTGTCACTTATTATGGTTGATATCCATTGTGAACACCTATAATTGTGGAATTACTTTTTTGAATTTTTCCTTCTACCATATTATTTTAAGTCATATATTTGTTTAGAAAGAACTTTCAAGTAAACATGTAAATAATTCAAAATAAAATAAATTTTTAAGTTAATTAAGTTAGAGACATGATTATTTTTTTTTTATATTTTTTGTTTATTGGAATCGTTATTTTGGTTGGTAAATTTTGTTTTGATGGGTGTTGACGTAAATTTGAGTTGACGAAATCATTGATTCACATGTCTGAGGTTGAGTTTATTCATTCTTAATTTGAGTTTATTCGTTCACGCGTTATGATTTATCATTCACGTACTCTGCATGTGGTTGGTTTGGTTTACGCAATTTGATTTTGCGTAACATTCATATTTTTTTTTTTCCGAAACGATAGAGGTACTATATTAATAAAAATCGCACAAAGTGCGAAAAGAAAGCAGCCAAAAGCTGAATAATACAACCAGAGGCTATAAAACTGGGAGGCTAATCCGAAGATCGCCTAGAACCGTGTAGCAACGCTAGAATGACAAACTCGCAACTACACTAAAAAACTAACACAAACAAAAACTAAAACAACTAAAAAGATCCCACCAGGATAATATCCAAGCGTCTGATCCCAACAGGATAATAAGGTGACGCTCGGACTCATAGGGGCATACAGGGGCCAACGGCCCAAACCTAGAACACAAGAAACAAGCACAAACACAGACACAAACATCACAAAAATAAACGACAAAATAAACAAAACAGCTACGAACGAAAACACAGCCCTCCTTCAGCAGAAACGTCCGAGATTGAACAGCAGACAAGGACGACTACAAGGAAAGATCCAAAGCACAGGAACTCCACCCGCCACTGCCTATTGCCTAGCAAAGACGAAGACCCGAGCCTCAAAACAGACCAATAAAGCCGACCTGCTCTCCAACCGCTAGAAACCACAATCGAACCCCAACCAGCTAACACCACTAGCTAAGTCCATCACCATCCCGAAACTGCCTAACACCACTAGCCAATTCTGGACACGGTTGGCCTCCCTCGGGCTCAGAAAGAGCAAAAGGGAGGAAGGATTCGAATGGCATCCAGGCCCAGCCGCTCGAACACAACCCGACAAAGCGCCAATCTCCTCCCAGCCTGGCACACAAGGGCAGGACCCTGCCCCAACCACCCCACAGCGCCGGAACCGGCGTGAACAGGAGTATCGAGACCGGAGACCAGAAGGCCCGGCCAGAAGAAAGAGAAATCATCCCTGCAAAGTTGAGAGGAGCAACCGAGCCACCTCCAAGGACGGACGACGCGCCCACCGAAACCCAACACCTCAGGATAGTCGGCGTTCCTCGCGCAGAAACGAGAAAAACCCTAGCCCTCCCCTTTGGCTTGAGATACCGGATCCGAGCATTTCAGCTCAAAATTGGATGTACCGCGGGAGAGCCTTCCACCGGCGAACCCGGACTACTGCTAAAAGAGGCTCAAACCGGCAAGATTAGAGAGGCGAGCAAGATTTATCGGAAGGGGCGAGAGAAGCGGAGAAAGAGAGAAGTTGTTTTGTGTGATCTGTGTTCATTGTTGATATTATATAATGTTCATTGTTGATATTATATAAAAATATTATTTTCACTACTAAAGAGTTGTATTTTTCTTTTTTTAATTTTCATTTGCATAAAAAAGATATATATAATTTTAAATCAGATAAAAAAAAATGTATTCAATTTCTAATAAAAGATTTAAACATAGTAAAATCAGTTCAAAACACAAATTTTTTTTTTAACATAATTACGAATATAAAATGTGATAATTTATTTTTTTCAATAGTGATTTTGGGACGTAAGTGTGATATTTTATTTACAAGTCATTGGTTCTCCTGAAATTTCAACATTTGTTAAATATAAATATAGCACATTATTTGAACATTAATCCAAATATATACAAATCAATCTTTGCAAATCATCTCAACCCACTATTTGTAATATATACTACTGATTCAAATTAAAAAAAAAAAGTTTGTTATATTTTATTAAGAGATAGAATATCAAATTAAAAAAAAAAATGGGACAGACATCTTTGATAACCTTTTTTTTTTA